>CP032578.1:0-327282 GCA_008044935.1 Gossypium turneri | reverse complement strand
TCCATTTTCAAACTACCCTCCCGTTACATTTTTGGTACTCGCGATTAGAATGGTAAACTATGGTAAACTAAAACTACAAGAGATTCTCAAATGTCAGTTTTTTAATAAATGCCAAATGAGATTCTCAAATGTCAGTTTTTTAATAAATGCCAAATGCTAATGACACCACGTTTAACGGCTTACATACCAAACTAAGAGCTGTTGTGCCCAGAAGTAGCAGGTAAAGTTTACCCTGCCGCAATGACAAAAATTTAGAAATGGTGATTATATGAATAGAGCAATGGAGTAACTTCAATATATGAAGATTCCAACAATGGAGGACAAACCTCTACGAGATGAAGATTAGACGCACGACTGAGAAGTACGAAAGCAAATTCCCCAATTTGGGCCAATGACATCCCAACCTACACATAAGTTTAAAGGAACTAAGGCCCCTTTACTGAATAATGTAAGGAAAAAAATGTTATACTCAACTCATACAAGAATTGAGGTTTTGTTGCTGTATCTGAATCCCTTGACAACTGCAGCAACTACCATCGTTTTAATAATAATCACCAATATAACAGCTGCTAGCAATATATCAACGTGATTCCAAAGGAAATGCACATTAATCACATCCCAATACTGGCAAGGAAAAGAGCAGCGAAGAAATTGCGAATGGGCTCAACCTGTGTGTAAGAGGGAGAAAACCGAGGAAAATTTCATTGGTTAACAAAGCAAGAACATGTAAGAACACCATTGTACTAACCAAACTAATATTGACAATAATGCTCTCAAACATGCATCATAAACCAATTTAACTCAAGGAAAACAAGATGCTTAAAATAGTGCCTGACGGACACAAGACTTGGCTAACCGCAAAACTAGCACAGGCAGGACTTTTAATTGCCTTCCTAACGGAAACACTCATCTTACACCATCATAATAATTGCCTTAAACTGATTCGATAACATTAAGACTAACTCAGTCTGGAAAAATATTACAATATTTACTGTGTAGAGATGTTAATGAGTTCACATACAGTTGACTTTTGAGTAGGAAGTTAAACTATTGAAAGTTCTTTCAGAAAGGCTAAAAAAATCTAGATATCTTACTTGTTCAAGTGTATGTTGACCGAGATCAGTGGTTGATATCATCACTCCCGCAGCAAAGGAGCCCGCTCAAGGCTTAGACCCAGCTTATCACTGCACTGGAGTATCACAACAACCTCTGTTTTATGCATATACAAATGAATGTAGGCTGCTAACTGAACGAAAGGCACATGGTTTTATGGTAGAGTAAAGAAAAAAAAAGTTGCAAGTGAAAAACTTGCAGCAATCCATGCAACAAAATGATAGATCTTTTCCGATGTTATGTTGCAATTAGATGCAAAGGTTAATTACAATGCAAGAAGTAAGAAGGAAATGAGCACACCCAAGCAACAAGCAAGCAAAATGCCACGGATGCCAACTGATAGAGTTCATTAGTCTGCAAATAAATATCTAGGTTAATAAATGTACATAGATTAAAGAACTGAAAAAATAAGACAGATTTATTATATAAAGGTGTTACGAGAAAGAAACTTGTGATGCAAGAAAGAAAAATTAAGGGAAGAAAAAAATAGACTTGAAGTGTGATTCACAACTCAATTAGGCATTATTGAGTTTTAAATATAGGCATAGTACATGACTTATGGCAGAAGAAGTGCCCCTTTTTTTTTACCTTTAAAAAATGTAGTAAGCCCACTTATCCAATGGGCTAGGCACCCAACTCAAATATTTAAGTTCTAAGAATTGTATATTCAAATTCTTTATACTTGATATTTGTAGCAATGTGGGATTACTAACATTGCAAACTACTAACGAGGTTACCTGTGATGATAGGCTTATCATGAGCTTAAGAAACCATGGCACACAAGTCCAAGATACTATTGTCAAAATGGTCAGAAATGTGATTAAAACCACCAACCTGAAAATCAAAGGAGAAAATGTATTATTAGAAACCTAAAAACCGTAATGATATTTCCCTCAACTGAATCAAAAAGAGTAGATCTTAGAGATTTTTCATTTACGATTTAGTCATGGATAATACTCCTTGAAGGACTCCAGAATTGCCACCTAGAACTGGAAGTAAAGCAAACAGCAAACCCCAGCACAGTCCTGCCATGACAAAACTTCATACTGTCTAAGCACAAGTGAAGTTCTTTTAACTGATGTGGTGACAAAGAAAATAAATACCTGCAGGATAAGAGTTCCAATTGTAACTTGACCATGAAGGGCACTTATACTATTCCTTTCCATCAAAATTTCAAAACCTGAAACCATTAAAGACAAAGCAGTCATCATAAGAATAAAAGGAGACTACATGCATCTGCAAAGCAAAATATTTGTGAAAGTGTTTCCTCGAATAAGCAATTTTCTCTAAATTTTTCACCAATCCAAGAACATGCAGTTCATAGAGGTTTACCACAGCTGTAGAAGACATAGATAGGAATGCACCAACAAAAACCCCCTCTGAAGCTTTACCCCCACATAACTGCAAAGGGCATGTAGCTGCATTCATCAAAACTCATAACTAATTTGGAAGGAAAATACTATAAGAGATGAAAAATAGAAACCATCATATCTTCTCAATAGAAAAAGTGAAAAACAATTTCGACATGCCTAATTAAACAAAACAATAAAAAAGGTCCTCACCCAACTGATATAAAAGAGTGGATAACATCTTGCCCAAGCGCCAGATAATGATAACATGGCGCTTACTTATGTGGTTACACCAGATGTTATATAAGTACAGTATAAATACAAACCATATATGCTAAAACTTAGTACCAATAACTGCAAAGCTTATTTTATGTGGTAAGATTTAATTATCAAACATTTACAGAAAAATATTTCTAACAATAGCACACATACCGAGACTGTTATACCACACAAGCCATGAATAGAAAATTTGAAGAAGACCCCCAAGGACAGCAACTGCTCGAACAACACGAAGCTGCATAAATTGCAACAAGGTGAGTACCATGACTAATAGGAATGAATCTAATAGGGCCAGTACAAGGCAACAAGCAAACCTTTGTTGCTGAAAACTCCAAGCCTAAAGCAAAAGAAGAAAGATTACACCAAATTGAGCCACTGTTTCCACCTGATTCATGAGCCAATAAAGATATGGACACGGTAAGTGAAATTATTTAAAAAATGAAATGAGAAAAATAGTACACAGATGTGTAAGCTTCTACCATAGGTTCCTTGAACAGAATTCTTTAAGAATTAATAAAGATTGTTTTGTTTGCTAATCCAACATAATTGCGCAAGTATTAGCATGTGTATTATTACCAGTTTATGCATATAAATGCATTTCTTAGTCTGCTTCTTTTTCTAGGAACCCATGCATGCAAGCAAATATGAAAAAGTAGGAAGACCGATAACTATATTTTAACCAATTTTGAAAATTTGCATACATCTGTTACAAGCAACTTACAATGAGACAGTAGGTTTTCAGCTCTTGCAGTATCAAGTAAATACAGTAGCTATAAACTATACCACATCATGCTTATAAGCTTAGAAAGATTACTTATGTTGCTGTAGTTATGCATTTAAAACAGGAATTTCTGTTTATTATAAACAACAGCCTTGTTGAGCATCATGATCTTTAAACATCTAAAGTGAGTTGGAACTTTATCTAACTTAATCGCCAATTCTGCAAACCAACACCCACTTTATATGTCTAGAAGTCTCATCCAACAAAACAAAACCCAAGCCAGAGACAAGTAATTGCCAGCTAGTATCAAAGTGGAAGGAACATACTTGCACCATTTCACCAACAAAGCTAAATCCACCGGGTCCAATAATAGATCCTGCAAGTAGATATCCAGTAATAACCTGAAATTTAAAAATGCAAAGGTAAGACTCTCCTTTAGAGAAAATCTGTAATTCTGAATCAAGAACAAGTTCTGCAAAGCATTTAAGAAGAGACTGAAAATAAATCTATAACCAGAACACTGTGGTAGAGGGTGAAAACTAATGGAATAAAGAAAGTAAAAGGCACAACAGCAATACCGGTTGTCCAGCACAAGCAAAAGCAATGCCACCGCATGTAGCAGAGACGATGACAATTATCAGATCCAATATTAATCTGCACAAGAATTTTGGGAAAATCAAAGTTGGTCCCATACAACTGTGATGGCATCAAACTAAACTAATACATAAAATATACAATAAAAGTTTAACTTAAGTCTAGTTGTAGAACAGGATACTTCGACTTTGGGTTGGATATTATAAAGACATTGTCCTGACGAGAAGTATGCCAACATGATCAGCATGTAATTTACTTAAATATAACTACACTAAAAATACAATTGCCTGAGGCAGCATTATCATGATTCAATGTCAACAGCAAGGAAAATTATCAACTGAATAGAAATTTTAGAAGACTTTTACAAGACATACATTTCGATCTATCAACGTTGGTGCATCATCAGCTCGATTTTCATCATCCAAATGGAAAACGTCATGGAGCTGAAATGACCTGGCACAAGGCTCAAAAAAATGTAAGCTGTCAGGTAATGTGGGTTAGGCGAAGCAAAATGCCCACAATAGCAGAAGAATGGTTCAACTCTTACTTCTCTTCCTTGGTCTCATTTTTCTTGGTCTTAACTCTAGCAACAGTTTCCAAGACAGCCTAAGAAAAATAAACCAATTATGTTATCACCACCCAGCTTCTTTAATAATTGATAGAAAATTCATAAACAGACAGGTAAATTCTCATCTTTATTGCAAGAGTAGCATGGTTCAGCATTCTGATCTCAAAAGTTTTTCTCACTTGAAAACTAGAATGTAAATCATAACTAAACCCATCTGATCCAATAAATTGTTTACAGCTTTAGATTCTTTAACCACTAAAGTCAAAATTGAAATTTAAAGGCAGCCGACAGCCGGCCTCTACACAATAAAAGAAGCTCCACTTTTGAGTGCTTAATCAATGATCAATTTCAAAACTAAAGGTCATAGAAAATGAATAACATTATTAAAAAAATAACTAGCCTACCACCAACCTGTTTCCCCGCGACACTATTGTTGAAACTATCAGGATCAGTAGCTGCAAAAAGAGAGAGGTAAGAATTCAATAATTGAAACTAAAAGAGCCAAATTAAGATTTCTATTTTATAACTTAGAACAGAGAATGAATTTCGTTTATTACTTCTCGTGTTCACTTGTCACTGCAATTTTTAAAGCTCTTTACGCAAATGCGGTAAATTTTCTAAATAAAATACAGCGAAATAAACAGAAATGTTCATAATCAAACATCAAACGTTAAACATTTTAATGAAAAATACAAAATTAAGAAAAACTGAGTGAAATAACAGCTGATCCACATGCTTCAAAAGCCTAACTCAACTAACCACCATTGATACAGAAATAAATGCCGAATGCAGATGAAAAAGAGAGAGAGAAATAACGAGAATTCAGATCTGGTAGTACGGACCTTCATTTTGGTCGGTGTCATTGAATCCCTTCTCAAGAGCACGATCGATCATGCCGACAAAACTATCCTCTCTGGATCTCGGGTCCGAGATATTGGCCAGAACGGCGGTGACATTGATCTCCACCGCTGACCGGGCGTCAATGACGGCGACGGAAGTGATGAATACAATGAGATCACAATGAAGAAGAGAGCACAGACTCCTCTCATTTCCGATGTTTTAGTGAATGACAAAAAAAAAGTGAAAGAAAATGGAGAAATTAGCAGAAGCGTAAGTTAACGAAACAGAGAGTGAAGCGTATTGGAATCGCGCCTTTCTCCTTTTTTCGTTTCCTTCTCCACTCTCCCGCTTGTTTGTTGGAAAAAATAATATTTGTTTAAAGTTAGCTTAAAAAAAATGGAGGTTGATGAAAAGGATAAACTCTGCCACTCAAATCAGGTGTTAATCCTACTCGTACGCGCTCAACGGTACCGCGTGCAACGAATGCCTTGTGTGGTAGCCTTGTAGGTGTTCATTAGTTGTGTACCCGGGTTTTTTACAAAAATATTATAAAATAAAAAATAACTAAAATATTAAACTTTTTTTTATTTATCAAATATATTTTTTTATTTACCAAAATATATCTAAAAAAACTGACACCAGCCTGATCATGCCAATTAAATTGGCGGCACCAAAGGTGCCAAATAAATTGGTGGCACCAATGGTGCCAAAGTCATTGGCGGCACCATGTTACCAAAGGAAAAAAAAAAGTGTGTAATTACTTTCTAAGTCCTCCTTATTATTATTTCTTTTTTTATTCCCCTTCAACTCAATTTTTTATTAATAAGAGTTATTAAATAAAAAATTGAGTTGAAGGGGAATAAAAAGAAAATAATAAATAAGGAGGGCTTAGAAGACAATTAGCCACATTTCATTTTAGTGCGCAAGCAGCAGCATTCACTTTCAAAATTTAAAATGGTAAATTTGCATGTCAGGTCCTTAAAACTGCATATGGTCACTTAATTAGAATTCTCTCATTTAATAACTCTATTTTAATTTAAAAAAATTAAGTATTACTTAATAGTTTATTAAATTAAAATAGAGTTATTAATGAGAATAGTTTATTAAATTAAAATAGAGTTATTAAATAAAAAAATGAGTTGAAGGGGATAAAAAGAAAATAATAAATAAGGAGGACTTAGAAAGTAATTACACACTTTTTTTTTCCTTTGGCACCATGGTGCCGCCAATGACTTTGGCACCATTGGTGCCACCAATTATTTGGCACCTTTGGTGCCGCCAATTTAATTGGCATGATCAGGCTGGTATCAGGTTTTTTTTTGTTTTTTTGTTTTTTTATATATTTTGGTAAATAAAAATATATTTTTTGGTAAATAAAAAAAGTTATAACATTTTAGTTATTTTTTATTTTTTTTATATATTTTTGTAAAATACCCTTGTGTACCCCGCTCAACCCCGCCCACTCGCTCTGGATCAGATTTGAGCTTGGGATGGCAAAAAAATCCGTATTCAATAGGTTTCGACCAGAATTAATAGGGTCGGATTTTTATTTTTGAAATTAGATTTGAGGCAGATCAAAGTAAATTTTCTTTATAGCGATTGGGTTAGGGTCGAAAAAAGCAAAGGCGACACCGGGGCTAGCAGGCAAAAGGCCTGCCCCCTAAAAATAAAATGTTTTATTTTATCTCTTTTAGGAATAATAAAATTATAAATTATTGAATGGTAAAAATATATTTTAACCTTAAATATGAAAAAATCTATTTAATCTCTTTAAAAATAATGAGAGATTAAAATAATATATAATAAAATTATATTTTAATCTATCAAAATCTTATAATTTAATTTTAACCCCCTAAAAGAATTTCTAGCTTCGTCCATGAAAAAACTTACCTTACCTCGAGATAATTATAAAATTTCCCTTATATATAATATATACTAATATTAGATCCTCAGTTCCATTATTTGTGTCACTCACCTTTGTATTCTTCTCCATAATTTCTCATCTTTCTTAATTAACCTACTGTTTAAAAGTGATGCATAAATGAAATAGAAAGACAAAATTAATTGTCAAAAATTTTGTATTCAAAATGTGAAATTGTTGTGTACCAAGATGGGTGAGGTACATTATTTATTTTTCTAGGCAGGTTTATAGGGGGTTACACTTTTTTAAGTCAGGGTTGAGATAAGTAAAAAATCGACTTATCCTATTTCGTTGTCATCCCTATTTGAGCTGGTAGCATTAACTGTTTAAAGATAATATAAATAATTTTGTATTAATATTTATATATTTTTATAATTCTTAAAATAGAAAAATGAATCATTTGCACATAATGGGCTAAGCTCTATCTCAAGCTTTGATTTTTTTTTTTGGAATTAGGTCTCAACCTAATCCAGCTCTTAAACACCTCCATGTTGTACATTACTGTTAGAGTTGTGTGACCCAAATTCTAAGAGATTGCTTGCAAGTCAAGTTAAACAAAAATATTTTTCTTTCTAGAAGATTTAGTATTTATTAGTATAATATATTTAGCATTTATTAGCATAGTTTATTTGACTTACTAATTTAGCCTATAAATAGACTCTTTTACAATCTTAGAAAGACACACCCATTAGATTAGAACTCATAACACATTCAGAGAATTTGTGTTTACGTTTTGAGGGTTCTTTGTTTTCAGGTTTTCGGGGTTTAGTTGTTATCTCCATCTTTTTGTACTCTTCGTTCTTTTGCCATTATAGTAAAATTATCTTTGCCCGTGGTTTTTTATCCTCTTTGGAGGGGTTTTTCACGTTAAATTTGTGTGTTCATCTTCTCAATTTCTTCTACTATTTTTACTTGTTCGTTGCTTAATCGGGACGATCCTAACAATTACTCCTAAACATGTCCATGAATTCGATTTTGGTTCGAGCTCATTTTTTATTACTTGTTCAAGTTTAAGTTTATTTTGATTTTAGGTTCAATTTCAAGAATTTAAATTACCAACTTCTTTTACGAACAATCTAATTGAGTCTAACTTGAATTTTTGGGCTTGTAGTTTTTTCTTAAACATGCATATTATTTCATTAATGAAAAGAAATATATAGATCAGGTTTAAACTCCATACAAGACATGTACCTAAAATAAAAGCCAGTGACATATACCATACAAATATTCAGAGGCCAATGATTTAAACATCAAAATTCGATGACAAAGATTCGATAAGCATCCAACGCAATTAACCGTGTCCAGTTTTTTATCATGGGCGCTAATAGAGATCTTCGCTTGTAACCTTGACTACGTACCCGTGACATAAAGAAATGTCACATTTTTATCAAAATTGTGGCTATTTGACAAAAATACCAAAAAAAAATTATATAAATGACTCAATTTAAAAATACTTATATAAATAACCTTAAATTATCACCTAGATTTTTGTGCCAATTATCATCTGATAATTTTTTCAAGTGTTAAAAAAATATTTTTTAGGGATGAAGGGCCTTAATGGTTGATACCCTTGTATTTTTTTCAACCGTATCATATTGATATATTTTACAAGATTTAAAAAAGTGACCATCTAGTACTCTCAACCCAATTTTTTTTCAAATACTAGTGTAATTTTTTTCATTAATTTTAAGAGTGATTTGATGAATAGTACAAGTTTAAAGGTTAAAAAAGACGAAAATTTAAAAAAAACAAATATAACTTTTTTATAAAATTGAAAGGTGAAATAAATTATTATACAAATTACTTAATAAGGCAACATTTATACATAGTTGTGATGTTTATACAATGAAGATTGATTGGTAATTAAATTCAAAGGACACAACTACACAAGCAACTAAACTAAGGTCTTAAATTGTTAGGTGAAGATGGTGGGGCCACCACGAAACTCTACGGTAACTTCGCCAAAGATTCAATTTTTTGTGTCAAAACGAAAAAAATGTGTTCAATGTATAATAAACAAAAGTTTGCAAGCTTGCATCCACTATGTATACGATTAAAGAATTTTCTAGGAACTGTTACGTAGCTACGGGTGCTGACAAGGTTCGGGCTACTTAAAATAAAAAAAAATTCTATTTAAGTTTTTTTATTTTTTAATTTTAGGGTATTTTACAAAAATATTATAAAAAAAAAAAATAACTAAAATATTATAACTTTTTTTTATTTACCAAAATATATATATATTTTTATTTATCAAAATATATTAAAAAATAAAAAAAAATCTAACACCAGCCTGATCATGCCAATTAAATTGGCGGCACCAAAGGTGCCAAATAAATTGGTGGCACCAATGGTGCCAAAGTCATTGGCGGCACCATGGTGCCAAAGGAAAAAAAAGTGTGTAATTACTTTCTAAGTCCTCATTATTTATTATTTTCTTTTTATTCCCCTTCAACTCATTTTTATATTTAATAACTTATTTTAATTTATTCTCTATTCTCATTTAATAACTCTATTTTAATTTAATAAACTATTAAGTAATACTTAATTTTTTAAAATTAAAATAGAGTTATTAAATGAGAGAATTCTAATTAAGTAACCATATGCAGTTTCAAGGACCTAACATGCAAATTTACCATTTTGAATTTTGAAAGTGAATTGCTGCTGCTTGCACACTAAAATTGAAATGTGGCTAATTGCCTTCTAAGCCCTCATTATTTATTATTTTCTTTTTATTCCCCTTCAACTCAATTTTTTATTTAATAACTCTATTTTAATTTAATAAACTATTCTCATTTAATAAATCTATTTTAATTTAATAAAATATTAAGTAATACTTAATTTTTTAAATTAAAATAGAGTTATTAAATAAAAAATTGAGTTGAAGGGGAATAAAAAGAAAATAATAAATAAGGAGGGCTTAGAAGACAATTAGCCACATTTCAATTTTACTGCGCAAGCAGCAGCAATTCACTTTCAAAATTCAAAATGGTAAATTTGCATGTCAGGTCCTTGAAACTGTAGATGGTCACTTAATTAGAATTCTCTCATTTAATAACTCTATTTTAATTTTAAAAATAAGTATTACTTAATAGTTTATTAAATTAAAATAGAATTATTAAATGAGAATAGTTTATTAAATTAAAATAGAGTTATTAAATAAAAAATTGAGTTGAAGGGGAATAAAAAGAAAATAATAAATAAGGAGGACTTAGAAAGCAATTACACACTTTTTTTTTCCTTTGGCACCATGGTGCCGCCAATTTAATTGGCATGATCAGGCTGGTGTCAGTTTTTTTTTTGTTTTTTTTTATATTTTGGTAAATAAAATATATATATATTGGTAAATAAAAAAAAGTTATAACATTTTAGTTATTTTTTATTTTTTTATAATATTTTTGTAAAAAACCCTTAATTTTAAATTAATAAAAAATAAAATTACATTTTGACTCTCTAAAAAATAATAAAAATTTAGTTTAATCCTTTAAAAATTATAAAGATATAAACTATTAAAATATTAAAATTATATTTTTACTATTGTAAAAATTATAATTTAATTTCGACTTCTCTAAAAAGACTTTCTACATTCACAATACCTTCACAAGAAAGTGTGAATCTATTAGAAAAGAAGTCAAAGAATATAGTAAAATGTGTTAAATATTAAGTAATATATTTAATTATGTAAATAATATAATGAAATCCATAACATTAACATGAAATTATTTATTTTATTCAATCAATATGTAAGACGTTTGACGACATTTAAGTAATGATTTTAGGAGAAAATTTATTGAGAAAAAAAAACTGAGCATCTAATTTTATTTGGTTCTAAATTTAGTCAAGATTTAATACGTCTGTTAGATATTTAAAAGGTTTAAATATAATTTATTTTATTAATATTAAAATTCAAATGGAATAAAATAACATTTAATCATTATATTTGGAATTTTTTTTATATTGGTCCTAGATTTTTTTTTTGTCCGTTTTAAAATTTTGCAACTTTTTCCATTTTTTTTTTTTTTGACTTGGATTTCATTAAGGTATGGTAGTGTGGCCGTTTGAGAAATTTAAATATTTTAAATATTTTTTAAATTATATTTATTTTAAATTTTAAGTGATGATGTGACATAATTCATAGTTTCACGTCACCCTACTTTAATGGGATTCAAGTTCAATAACCAAATTGAAAAGAAAAAAAATAGTCAAGTTCTGAAACTAATATGAACAAAAAATCGACCAATTTTAAAGACCAAATGATGTTTTAACCCGACTTAAATACATGTAGTGTTTTTATCAAATTCAAATGAATCCCTTAACTTTCAAGAGATCATCTCATTTCCGTTATTAATCATGCAAACTAAGTGCAAACATGCCCCACAGAAAAGATCCACTAGTTCCTAATCAAATTTGTGAATTAATAAACTTTTTAAAAAATTGTCTATTAATTTGTGCTCCATAATTTAAGTTCGAGTCTCATCATACATAATTATTTTAAATTTAAGTTAATTACAAATAAATTTTATCTAAATTAAGATTAATTGCATTTTATATTAATTTTATTCTAGTTGTAATTGTTCAGATATGTATTATCTGTGATTGTATCAATAATTATACTTATTGAATTTGAGTTTAAATTAAGAAAAAATAATTATGATCAAGAAATCCTCAAAATAATAATAAAATAAAATAAAATACAAGTCCTTGTATCTCATTTACACACAAAAGTAAATTATTGAAAAAACCATAGCTGCCCCCCATGATTCATGAAGAGGGAAGAAAAATCATGCAATTTCTACTAATCTTGTCTGTTATCCAACATTATGATTAGATTAATTTTGATTATTCATGCATTATGATTCTTTTGTTTGTTTGCATCTTAAAAATGTTTGAAATTGACTTCACCTCAATAATTTGGATGTAAAAAGCCAAAAAGAGAGAAAGTTACGTGCTTATTCAAGGACTGAGCTACTTGCTTTGTTCTAATAGGCTGGTTTTATATGAACCAAACTTTCAATATATTTTGAATTTATAATTCAAATGATTGATTTGATTAAAACTTTATTATTTAATAAAAACATTTTATTTTATTTAAATTTTTGAATTTGACTCGATTTGAATTTAAAGTAGAAAATTTAGATATTTTCAAATTTTCGATTCAACCATCCGAACACCTTTAATCGTGAATATTGATTTATTTTCTAATGTTTTAGATGGGTAACTATAATAGTTACCTAACTACGTGTTCAGGTTTATTTTGATCATCCAATTATTAATATTTGATTTAGTTATTCAACTTTTTGAAATAAAAAATTTTAGTCATTCTCTCGTTACCAGTGATAGAAAGTTAAAATGAGCTTTTTTTTATTGACATATTAATAAATTTAGCTCTCCAATGTTTATACATTCTATTAATTTGATCTTAAATTTAAAAATTCAACAAATTTAACTCTCAATGTTTATAAAAATTGTTATTTTAGTTCTAATTCTAAAAGTTTTAAAAAATAAAAATTGTTATTTAAAATTTTTTGGATAAAAAATTATAAAAATGATTTAAAAATATAAAAAAACATAATAAATTGTAAATAAAAAATAAAAATATATATCAAATGATTCAAAAACAAATGATCTATTGTTTATTTTTTATTTAAATGTCAAATAAACATGTGGCAGTTATTTAGTCGTTTGTGCAATTAAAAACGTTATCAACTATGTATTAAATAATAATATGATGTTTTTCAAGTTCGAGCTTTTTCAAGTTGAGTATTTTTAAATTCAATTTTTATTTTTAAAATTTAAACTTTTAACTCTTTAATTAAATTAAATTTAAATAGATTCGAGATCGAGTTTTTTCGGATCGGATTCTAGGACTTCCTCTATAGAAAACAAATAATAGTATAATTAGATATTTAATAAAATAAAAGTACTTAGGGTGGGTTTGGATGGGCGATTGGGTGCGGTGCGGTGCGTTTAGTTTACTTTTTGTCTCACACTACAGTATCGTTGCAGTATCTAATCTCACCGCCACTGCTATTTTTACACTAACCGCAGGTAAACGTACCGCTCATCCAAACTCACCCTTAATTGCTGGTCTGATATCCAAATGCCGTTATAAATAATAGCCACTCGCTTCGCTCCTCTTCGAGCCTCCCCTCGCTACTTCCCTCCTAATTTTCAGGAAAATATCGCCGCCGTGATCCAAAACTTAGCCCACCGTCTCCGACCGTGTCAACCCGTAAAACAATCTCTCAAATATGGATCGACCCAGATTCGTAATCGACGCCGTCGAAGCCGAGCAAATGGCCAAACAATCAGGCAAGACGGTGCTCCAACTCCTTCCTTCTTTGGTCAAATCAGCCCAGTCCGTAGCCCGCCCGCCGATCTCGAAGTACCACGTCGGGGCAGTCGGGATCGGGTCATCCGGTCGGATCTTTTTCGGAGCCAATTTAGAATTCCCGGGCTTGCCCCTCAACCATTCCGTCCACGCTGAGCAGTTCCTTATCACCAACCTTTCCCTCAATGCGGAGCCGCGTCTTAAATACATCGCCGTCTCCGCCGCTCCTTGCGGCCATTGCCGCCAGTTTTTCCAAGAGCTCCGCGGTGCTCCCGATGTCAAGATGCTCATAACTTCCTCCGATGATGAAAAGGAAAACAAAATAAGCAACACTTGTAATGATAAAGACCAAGAATTTACCCCTTTGTCTCATTTTTTACCTCACAGGTTCGGCCCCGATGATTTGCTAGGAAAAGATGCTCCTCTCCTCCTCGAGCCTCGCCGGAACGGCTTGTCGTTTACCTCCGACGGCGGCGAGAACGACGAATTAAAACACGCGGCTCTCGATGCGGCGAACATGTCGTACGCACCTTACAGCGGGTGTCCATCCGGAGTGGCGTTGATAGACGTTGAAGGGAAGATATACAAAGGGTCTTACATGGAATCCGCCGCTTACAACCCGAGTCTACCGCCGGTTCAGGCGGCAATAGTCGCTTATGTCGCCAGCGGCGGCGGAGGAGGGTACGAGAGGATCGTCAGAGCAGTTTTGGTGGAAAAATCCGACGCCGTTATCAAACAAGAACACACTGCAAGGCTACTTTTACAGTGCATTTCACCAAAATGTGAAGTCAAGGTGTTTTCAGTGTAAAAAACTGTGAGTATTTAGCTTCAATTTCTTGCTTATTTATGAATTTAAAATGATGAAATCATGGTGAAAAAAATGGTATCTATGGATTAAATGATGAAAACCCAGAATGAACATGTAAAATTGTAAATCACCTAGTGAATAATTGTGATGATTTGTTATCTTTTGCAGCTTGAAATATATTGTGCCCTGTGTTTTTGTTCTTTTGTCTCTGTTCTTTAATGGATGAATGGACTACTTTTAGATGGGATGCTGAGAAACTGTTGGATAAATGTAATCATGAAAAGTTATTGATTGATTGATGAAAAAAGGTATACCAAAAAAGAGGCAAACATGAGATTCCCAGTTCCACTTTTGAACTTGGTCCATTTTTTTAGCTTTTGCTTTGATTGGTGGATGGTGGATCCCATGAAGCGCTCTCTCATTACAACAGATCATATGAGTTGGTACTATAGATTTGACTCTGGTAATCTTATCCCTCTCTTCGTAAATTGTTAAATCTTTTAGATTAGACATAAACAAAACGAGTCGACTGACTGAGTCACCATGGTCTCGAAAAAACTCGAGTCATCAATGGTATGAGAAACACGAGTCCTTATAGACTTGAGAAAACCTCCATCAAGAGAGGAGCTGAGGGACCAAAACCTCCAGTTAAATTTATTATTCTGAGAAACCATGGCCCTCCCATGTCCGAAAAAAAAAAGGAGGCTGATGAAGGAGAAGGAAGTGGTGGTGATGGTGGAGATGATGGAAAAGATGAAAGAAAGAGGGAGCGGAAGACGAAGAAGGAAGAGCAATGATGTTTGAACTAGTTTTTTAAAATGAAAATTTAATCGAATGGTTGAACCAGTAAAATTCAATACAGTAATAAATAAGTGAATTTAATATTTTTTTTTCTTTTAAAAAAATGAACTCAAATAATTTGTGATCATTTTAAGGCTGAAAAAAGGATGGAAATTGATCGATCTTATCCACCAAAAGTGTAGAGATTATTTGGCTTTATCATAATGTCGTGGCTTTTACTTAAAAGGGAAAAAAAAGAAAAAAGTACAAAATGTATACCCAATTATTTTTAATTTTTTTCAAATTTATATAATTATTCAAAGGGTTAAAGTGAATTACTGTCGTCTGAACTCAGTTTAGAAATGATTGAAATTCATTTCTTTTATAAAACAACAATCATTATTATAAATAGAATTGTAAAATCTAAAAGATATATAATTAATGAGATTTAAACCTACCAATATCTCGAGACATAAAAGTACGAAGCTAAAGGCTTAAAATAGGGAGATATGTCTTGAGATATAATCATGTATTTTGATATTTTGACCCATAAATTATAAACTATTTACGCCTTTGATTGTCTATAACCCGAAATGTCGTAATTTGGCCCATTTGAGTTCGATTAACACTTGTAACATCCTTTAATTAACCGATATCTTGTTTAATGTGCTTTAACCTTCGTAATTCATAAAGTTGCATGCATATATGTTCGTTTTGAGTAGTTTTGAAATAGATATAGTTCTTTGCATCTTGTCATCTTTCTAGTCGAGTTTAAATACTATCTTAATTTTATCATTTCAACTAAAACCTCATTTATTTCTCACATCAATCTCTATAAATATATTTATTACATAATCAAGGAACAAAGCTATAAATTCTTTTTAAGAGCTAAAATTAAATTATAATATTTACGATAGTAAAAATACTATTTCACCAGTTTAATAGTCTATATCTTTATAATTTTTAAAGGATTAGATCAAATTTTTCTTATTTTTGGAACCAAAGTATTTACCTTTACTAATTTAAAATTTTAAAAGACCTAAATAAAAAATTTTCCGACCATATTCTTATTTTCTTTAATTTTTTTGTGATGATGCTATGGAGAATAATTACTCAAATTTAAATTGCCATGATTTTAATTAATATTACGTTTATCACGATATTTTAACTAAAGTCGTTACCATCGATTGCGATGAATTAATAAAAATCTGTAGCATTGCTTAAATATCTATAAATTGACTATGTCTTATATCATTATTACTATGAAATATGTTAGGTATTAATCCTAAATTGACATTGCAGCTTGTAGTTTCCTTCTGTATTTTAGAATCAAAGGCTTAGTCTAAGTGCAATGAATGTAAAAAAGATGGTCAAAAAAGAGTTAAATATGCTTGTCGTTATGATTTCAATCTACAACTCATGATGTATATCTTCATTTCTTTATATTTCTTAAAAGTATTTGTAGTTGAATATAAATATAATATATATATATGTATAAAATTATTATTTTCATTTTAAATAAATATTTATATTTGATATTTAATTTGAAATTCAAGTAACATAAGTGCTCAGGTTAAGTCTTATAATGTGTATAGGTTTTCTTTTCAGATTTATTTTGAGCGTAAACCTTTCATGTGTAAACCTTATTGAGTTGATTTTAATTATAATTATTCAAACATGTGTGTGTTTGTCGATACTAAAAATCAACAAGGAAAGAGGTTGACAAAGGTACAAGGTAGTTCACTATTCACCTTGGGAGGGCAAAGAGTCATCGTAGATGGAGAAGTAACGAAGAAGGAGGAAGAGGAGAAAATGAGAGAGAGGAGTCAAGAGAGTGGGAGTTGTTTATTTTATCTTTACTTTTTACTAAGGGAAGAGAGTTGTTATATGAAAGGTATGTGATGCCATGTGTAAGCATCTTATTGACAAATGCGTCACGTCCTTGTCTCTTTAAAGAGGTGACAATGTGACACTATAAATCGGTAATGTGATAATGTAGGATGATTTAAAAAGTAAAGATTATCTCTTCACGATTGAAGGGCTCAAAGTGTTGTATGCCAATTGATTTCATTTTTTGGTTGAAATAATTGATGCTAAAATTACACTTAATTAAGAGGTATTTAAGGATGATGTGCGAATGTGGTATAACAATGTCTATATAATTTAAGAAATACCACTTTTAAATAAGAAAGTAAAGAAGTGATGAAGTTGAAAACTTGAAAGCAAAATTATCTTTATTTTTGCCTTTAATATAAAGTTATAAACATGAATGATTGGTCTCATAAGGAGTTATCCAACAGGAAGTGATTGATTTTTTATTGTTAACAATTATTCAATCATTTTAATTAGTTACAATTAGAAGATTTATAGATTAATTTAAATTTAGATATAATTTAATCTGATTTAATCCAATCCAAATATAAATTAACTTAAACTCGAATCGATCAAAACCCCCAAATTAATATGAATCTGTAATGACTTAATTTGAAAACCAATTCTTAAATCGAATGACCCAAACTTAAAATGATACAAAATAATCCAAAATTCCAAACTCGAAATAACTTAAAAATTACTCTAACTACCCAATTGATGGGTATCCATTCAATATTTTAAAATTTTCAGCAATTGTTTTTGAAAAAAACTAATACGTATCTTAGATTTAGTCCATTATCTCTTTTGTACCAGAACAGTTGATTCACAATAGATGAAAAACAAAATTTTAATAGAGAGGAAGATGGTATATGATGATACATATTAAACTTAATCAACAAAGAAATGACTTAATTCTTTCCATTCATAGTACATGATTATAAAATTGAAACAACAACAATGGAGGCATTCAAGAGGAAACAACATTCTTCAATGCCGTAAGCAGCGGCGGCCACGGTGAATGGTCAGTCCATTAACATTGCGATGCATTGATGTCCTTTTCATCTCCGACGAACAAATCATCTGTAGTTCTAAAGAATCCGTGTGCCAAAACGACCGTCAATCCGAATGTAATGCCGCTCATGATATTGCTCATCACATCGGTCAAGAAAAACACGGCGATGGTAAACAATGTCAAGACCGTTATGATCATGTTACGGTCGATGACAAAGCCGTAAATCGATAAAGGGTTGTCGCGTAAAAAGTATTGTAAAAACCACGCGATCATTATAACGACAATGATGACCAATGAGGTTGGGTGGAAAAACAAAGTGAGGAGGAGGAGAAAAAGCACGACTATCACATAATTCGTCTTGAAAAACACGATATTTGTTCTAATTCTCCCTACCGCTTCGTTTACATTCGGGGGTAAGTTTAATGCTCGAATATTGATCATGTCTTCCCATTTTCTTCGTGAGCCGAGGCCTGATCCGAGAAATTCTCGTGCTTGAACAATTAAGCTCAATGACTGTTGTGGTAACTCGGTCGGAATGGTTCCATATGTTGTCATTTCTTTTTAATTTTAATTTTTGATATGCAAAGAGTTTTTGGCCTTGAGGGCTAAATGTCAAACAAGGAAGAAAGATGGAAGAAAATAAACAAAAATAAAGGGAACAAATTGGTTTGTTGTTAATTGCTAACTTTGAGGTCAAGTTTTGATGGAAGAAATAAACAAAATTTTGTTGTTTAATTTTGTGGTTTAAAGTTAACCCACGTTGGTTAAGTGTTTAGGTGAATTCGTTACATAAATTAGTTCAAGATCTTTATCTTATTCGTGTAATTATTTTTAAATGATGAGATCTAATAAATTTAAAGTTTGAATTTCGATATTTGTAACATGTTCTTATTAGAATTGAATTCAATTCAATTTGACTTTAAAAGAAATTTATAATGAAACCCATTATTTTCAGAATCGGATAAGATCAGTTGGTTAAATCGAGAATCGATACTAGTTCAGAATAAGAGGTTAGATTAAGACCTCATTGCTTCTAAAAATTTTAAGAGTTCTTTATTAAATTCACATATCTTTAAGTTGTGACATACCATACCCGGATCCATTGATCGAGTCAGGTTTGGGTGTTACAAAACCTTTGGAAGATTCTAGATGGATGTACATAGGCTTGTCCACACTTGATCACACTTCTTGTATAACATTTATTATGAGTGGTTGGGAGTTCGTTGAGATTAGATCTCCACCATCCTTAGTGGACCATGTAACTTAATCTCAACCGTTGTTGTTTTAAGGCTTTGTCTATAAATAGAGGACTCTCCTTCCTTATGTGGCATGATTTAAAATGAAAATTTTGAAAATAAAATAAAATGTTGTTGCATAACTTTTAAAAGTAATTAAAATGTCAAAAAGGGTAAAATTTAAAGTTTGAGTATCGTTCCCTGCACTCCCTAGTACTAAACAAATTCAGCTCTCTTCTCGCATCATTTAGCAGCATGTGTGATATTTTCAAAGAAGTTCAGCCTTCAAATTTAGATCTGTATATAGAAAAATAAATTAATCAGGCTGACAAGACAATATTCCAAAAACTGACACCAAAACAAAGCCAACATACATAAAGTCGATCTTCAAAATATCATCAAAACTACCGTGTTGGATTTCAATGTTAATTTGTCAATCATAAAAACATATTATTTTAAATAGTTAAAAAAAAACACAGAACTAGTTTGAAGAAAGAACAAACCATATTATTTTTGGACACCATATATGTTCCTTCATAAATATCTAGGGCAGGGGCCCATTCCACCAATTATTGATTTTAGTGTGATAATAACGAAAAAAAAAGATAACAGTAACGTATATCATCAACAACAAAAAATCTATTCTGTAAGAGAGAACCTACCTTATAAAATACTCTGCCAAAGGGAGAAAGTCATAGGATGAGAAAAGATTCCACTGCCTATAAAATATTGATAAAAAAAAAAAACAAGTACAAAATATTTTTGATTATTTATATTTGAAGATAGCTTACCTGATCATACGGGTTAGCACTTGCCTTCTTGCACACGTAAACACCTGTCAAAACAAATCAAATGTAAATAAGAGACTAAATATTTTACGACTAAACCTTTTAAAAAAAGGGAGAATAGTTTACCATCTACTCGAAACCTCGAGTGTGCAAGAGGGCTTCTTAATAGATCTCTCCAATGACAACATATTGAAGGTAAGACGTCCAGCGGGTATGGACTGATTTTTTCAAAAACTTGTAAATTGAGGAAAAATAAGGGCAATTGTGTAAAAACCAAATCATTTTTTTAAGGAGGTGGAAACTTGGTAGAGGTGATCATGGGTCAGGCTAGATCATAATAAAATTTCAGGCCCATTTGATAAAAATACTAAAATTCGAGCCCAACCCATCCATATTAAATTTATTTATATATAAGTTTTTCATATTAAAACAAGTTTGAAAATATAATACATCAAATGCACTAAAAACATTAAGATAAATGTTTCTCAACAAATTGAAAATAAATTTAAAAATTATACTTAAATAACACTAAAATAGGTATAACTTTAACAGATGCCTCTAAAATAATATCAAAATTAACAATAAAACATGAATTATACAATATCTAAACAACAATAAAAACAAAATAGTAACAATATAACAGCGAAATGACATCAAAACAACAACAAACACAACAAGAAAACAATAGTAAAACAGTGGAAACACAACTCTTTTATGGGTGATTTTATTTTTGTATAAAAATTAACTTAAATCAAGCTTAATACTATTATATTAATAATAAATTTTTATTTTTAAAATATTAATATAAAATATTATAACTTTTATTAGTAAACATACATATTTAATTATCTATATCTAATCATATGATATTTTATTATTTTAATAAAATTTAAATATTTCAATAATAAATTTTAAATTATATTCTTCATATATTACTGAAAAATATTCAATATTAATATATTAATAATAAATATTTATTACAATTATAAATATATTAATAATAAATATTTTGTAGTATAAAGGTTAAATGTCATAAGTCTATGTACTTTTCATAAATTTAGAATTTAGTCTCTATACTTTTATTTTCAAGAATTTAGCTCATTTACTTTGTCTAATATACCTACTAAACTAATACCCTTGTGTTCAAGGTTAAAATATACTTACCGCTTGTTGCTACCATTCATAGAAATCCATTGTATTTATTTATTTTTGTTGGCATTTGAATCGAGTTTAAACACCAATGAATCGATTCAAAAAGTAAAAAGAATCGATTCAATCAACAACAAAAAAATCAATTTAAAGAAACAAAAAATCGATTTAAATGATATACAATCGATTCAAAAGAAATAGCAATACTTTTAGTGCTCAAGCAAAGAAAAGAGAGCAAAAGACAACAAACCAAAAAATTTAAGTTGAAGAAATATATAAATTGACCCTCTATTTATACTAGTAACGGAGGGGCAAAACGGTAAATAGATAGGAGCAAAAAAGTAAAAAAAATGCAAGAACTATTTGAAACAACTCCACTATTTTCGTGCCCAATAGTAAAAAAATACCAATTTTTTGGAACAATAAACTGGAAAAATAAAACTATTAAAATTTTATTTTTCTGAAAATAATAAAAAATTTTATCCAAAAAGATATACATGCAGTGTTAACTAGAGGTGTACATGGGTCGGGTTAGACCCAACCAAAATTTTAGGCCCGGCCCGAAAACAAGTTCAATAACTATCAAGTTCAATAAATATATTCCACACTTGATATCTAACTAATGTGAGACTATGCTGTCCATTTTCCTCAACATAAAAGGTCTCATGGGATAGAATATAAAACCATAATTTTATTATTCAAATATCCACTTTTACTAATCGAGAATATGCCTCAAAGCTTCCAAAAACTCTATTTTTTTCCAACAGGCTTCTCTATGCACGTCAACCCGAGGGAGTCATTGCTAATTTGACACCACGCACAAGTTCCGTTACGCGAGTCTTGACCTGCTAATCTTTTGCATATGGTTGCTAACTTGCCATATCGAGCTTTACCTTTTAGTTTGTTTTGGTTACGAAGCAAAAATCGTTAAAATCATCAACTAATATCTAAAATAAAATTTAATAAATCAAAATATGTCAGATCATTAAGAATAAATCAAAAACAAAAATAAAATTATACGCAGCTGCTTCAGTGAGTATTCTATTCAGAATATAAGCTCACATCAATATTTATAAGTAAACAATAAATTTAAAAGGCTTAAAGATAAATTTGGCCACTACGTTTGTATGTTTTGTCAAAACAGTTTTAATTGTATTTTGAGCCTTTTTTTATCATCAACCTTTGATTTTTTTTTCAAACTGTTTTTTTCTAGTAGATTTAATAAACAAATTCAAGGTTTTAACCTTTCTTTTCTTTCAAAAGGTTTCAATCTTTCATACGTTTGTTTATGAGAAATTTTTTTACGGAGTTAAATTTTTTAGATAATTACATTTATTTTTTAAATTAAGAGTTATTTTTTTATTTAATGTATTATTTATTTTATTATTTTCCTCAAGTACTTATTTTAGTTTTAGTTTTTGTCATTTAGCAACATATACAAATTCACTTAATCAACTAAAACTTTTCAAAATTTCATATTCATTAACCATTAACCAAGCATCTAAGAACCAAGTATACCTTTAACACTCAACCATTCTATCTACTATACTTATATCTTCCCAATACAAGTCCAAACCATTATATCATCATATACTAATCCATGATGAATCACATTATTAACCACAAACATACACTTATACACAAGCTAAAAACATGTCACTTATAATAAATATTTATATATAATTACAAGATAGTCCTATTATACGCCATAAAACTAAAATATAATATTGATTTTAATATATATCAAAAGATAGTCGGATAGTGTGATCTTCAAGTTAATCCAATCGCCCGATTTCACAAAAAAAAAAATCTAAAAGTAATCAGGAAACGCAACACGGTTAAACTTCAAAAAAAAAGAAAAAAAATCAGTTCAACTGATTTAATCTTCAGTTTGATTGGTTCAATCGGTTCATATAGTAAATTATTAAAATTTTATTAAAAAAAATTATTGTTGATTCAACCAACTCGATTCAAACATTATTTATTTTAACGTGATAGTGAATATTGATTTTGATTTAACCGAAAAAGAAATATGATGAATTTGGTTAATTTTTTAAAAAAAGTTTGAGGGAGCTTCAATTCTTCAATTCATAACAATTGGTGCATGTTTCTTTGATTTTATTTTGAATTGATTTTTTTTTAATTTATATCAAAATTAATAAATTTATTTCATATTTTAATGGTGATCAAATCGAATTATATCAAATTAAATCCAAAACGGTTGTATTTGAGTTTAGGTAAGCTCATTTTTTTTCATAATTTTCATTTATTTTGAGGATGCTTAAATTTTGTGCTTAAAAAATTGGAAAGGGGGTAAGTTGATCGGTTTAATTTTGAATTTTTGAAATTTGATTAAATTTATTAAATTAAACTAATTTAAGTTTAAAATGTAATAGTAAAATTTGATGCATCGTTAAAATTAAAATTAAAAAAGATCAAAAATAAGTTTTACTCTACTTTAAATTCTAATAATCATTAGAAGTAGATCAATTTAAATTAACATTCATAATTTAAGGATTTCTAGTGCAATTAATCCACATAAATAATTAATGTTAAAATAGTTAATGGGTCCTACCTACACAACAAAAATGGTGTGCGAATCTCCTACTGTGGTGGATGTCTTTTGGCCTCCTTTTCAGAGTACAATTTGGCGAGGTGGCACGAACTGATTGGCTCAATTTGTACTCCATTTTGTTAAAATTTCTTTTTTAATAATAGTTTGACAATTTAATATTTTAAAAACACTGAAAACCAGCAAGGTACGAGAAAGGACATTTTGATGGAAAAGAATAAGACACGTGGATACCAATAAAATAAAAGGGAAAACGACGCCCCAAGGCCATTAAACTATTAGTAAATTTACGTTGTGGTCACTTAATTTTAAAAAGTTACAAAGTTGCTATTAAATTATTTAAAAAAAAAATTCATTTAAGTCATTGGGCTATTAAAATCGTTGTCGTATGGCCTTCTCCATTCATACTACCCAAGCCAATGAAAGCTCTCATTCACATTCTCTTCTACAGTTCAATGTTTTTCTCATGAAATAGTTTTGAAGTTGTGAATTTGTGAACCAAAATCCTAACAACTTTCTTATTCAATCTCCAAAACTAACTATCAAATCGCCTTGAATTTAAGGCACATTCCTCTACTTGTCGATAGGTACTGATCCACTCTACCATTCATTGAATTGTCGTTTGGAGCTCGCTAGCCAAACTTAAAAAAAAAAAAACTCAATATCTTAAATAAAAACTTACGAATAATTCAAAGACCAGTTTGTAACTTTTTAAAGCTGAGTGACCAAAATGTGAACTTATTAATAGTTTAGTAATATTGTGTGTAGTTTACCCAAAAAATGACTGTTCCTTTTATACTTAAAAGAGTCAATTTTATTATAATATTAGTATACTTAATATTTGTTTAAGCTCGGTTCAACTTGAAATATAAGTATCAAATTTTACTTGAATTTATTTATATTTGTAAATGATTAACTCAAGTTTGTTTTTGGTTTGCTCATATTATTTTTTATTTAATTTAATATTCTAATATTTTGTATTAAAATTTTAAATATGGAAAATTATGCAAAAAGTCTAATATTTATATTATAGTGTTATATATTATTATAAACTTAATTTTTATGTGATATAAATTATATAATATGTAAAATTAAATAATATATAATACATTATTAGAAAACGAGGCGGCTCAAGGTTAGGTCTTAAATGTTGGAATCCAAACTAAATTCATATTTTAAATGGATTTAATTTTTTTGTTTAAATCCATTTTTCGAATCTAATATTTTTGTCTAAACCCATTCGAATTTCAAATAAAATTTTAAAATTAAATGGATAACTTGACCCTTGAACAGGTCTGCTCTTGCACTTACCCACATGGTGACATCTCATTCAATAAATAAGACTAATTATGGTAATTGATTTTGGAAGACAGTTATTATTTTAAATAATCTAATTAATAAAAAAAATTAAAGTATTTTTAAAATATTTTACCCCAAAATATTATGTTTTTTTTCAAATTTTATCTCTAGCAACATTATAGAAATAAAAATTTGGTTATCAGAGTTAAAAAATTATAAAAATAAAAGGACAAAATTATGTAAAATTTAAAAAAAACAGGGATTAAAATTTAAATTTCAGCCTAATATGACCTACTTTTTAAATATGATTTTAAATAATATTAAACAATGATTAGCCATTGCCCTAAACAGAAAATATAGGAGAATGCAGACAAGTAAAAGAAATGGAAAAGCAAAATAAACGTGGGAATCTCTCTCTATATATACATATATACAGCTTAGAACACTGAGTTTTTCCTCCATTAATTCCTTTGAAAATCTCTGAAAACCACTCAGATTGTTCAAAAGAAAGAATCAATGAAAATGGAAGAGTCGGCGGCGGAGAAAGAGAGCACCGGAGCCGCCATTCGCTACGGAGACGATGATCAGAAAGCTTCGTTAGAAGCAAAGGAAATGAGTGTCGTCGATGATATGATCAATGGTGGAGATTTATCGTCGTCTTCAACGGATATTTTGGTGAAGCCAATGGAAGGGATAAACGGGTCGGGTCCACCGCCATTTTTGACGAAAACGTTTGAGATGGTTGAAGATCCGGAAACCGACCCGATTGTTTCGTGGAGTATCCATCGCAATAGCTTCATTGTTTGGGATTCTCATAAGTTCTCTGAAAATCTCCTTCCCAAATATTTTAAGCACAAGAATTTTTCAAGCTTTATTCGCCAACTCAACACTTATGCAAGTCATTTTAATTTAACCCCAATTTTTTCTCTAAATTTTGCAGTGATTTTTTTAAAAAATAATACAAATTTCCGGGTTTTCTTCAGGGGTTTAAGAAGATTGATTCTGATAGATGGGAATTTGCAAATGAAGGGTTTCAAGGAGGAAAGAAGCATTTGTTGAAGAATATTAAGAGGAAAAATAGATATAATTCAAGTAATATTATTACTGAATTGGAAGCTGAGATTGGGATTTTGAAGAAAAATCAGAGTGAATTGAAGATGGAAATTGTGAAATTGAAGCAAAAAAATGATGAATCTAATGATAAACTGAGTGTTTTCGAAGATAGGATTCGATTTGTTGAGCATAGGCAACAACAAATGTTGAATTTCTTAGTTAAATTAGTGAAATTTCCCATTTTGTTTCAGCAATTGATGAAGAAGAAACAGGTGGAAAAGAAAGAGCTTGATGAAGGGGAATTTAGTAGGAAGAAAAGGAGATTGCTTGAGACACAAGTCACTAAGAGTTTGCTTGAGCTTATGGGAACTGATCAAACGGTGACAAAGAGCTTGAATGAGCCTATGGAGACTGACCGGAGGGGGACCAAGAACTTGCCTGAGCCTATAGGGAGGGTCACCAAGAACTTGCCTGGGCCTATGGGGAATGGCCAAAGTGTCACAAAGAGCTTGCCTGAGCCTATAGGGACTGCCCAGAGGGTCACTAAGAACTTGCCTGAGCCTATGGAGACTGACCAGAGGGTCACCAAAGACTTGCCTGAGCCTACGGGGACTGACCAAAGTGTCCCAAAGACCTTGCCTAAGCCAATGGAGACCGACCAACGTATCACAAAGACCTTGCCTAAGCCAATGGAGACCGACCAATGTATCACAAAGACCTTGCCTGAGCCTATGGAGATTGGCGAAAGTGTCAGCAACTCTAAAAACGAAGTTGATCAAGTGCTGGAACCAATGCAATCTGATCACTTCTCAAAGTTTTTGCTTGATTGTATGGAGAAAGACTATTGGGTTTCCATGGAAGATCAAGAGAACATCGATGCACAAGAAATGTCATCTGTTTATCATGTTATGGCCGAAAACCTATTAGGCGAAAGCTCATGTGTTGAAAATGCAACAAATGAAGAGTTATCAGTGAAGGATTCCAAGGTTTATCTTGAATTGGAGGATTTGATCAATTGGAAACCCTCTAACTTGACTGGATTGGTCAATGATCTGCTAGTGGAACAAACTGGCTGATACAACTATATATCCGACACAGGTTTGTTCTATTTCATCCTCTATGTACCATCCATATCTGTATCTGAAGTAAACAAGGATATCGGACATGCTTTCTTAATGTAGATGCCATTGGTTGCAGGAAGGTGACTGCAAGTGTATCGAGGCTTGAAGCTGATAGCAACAAAGGTTTATATAGCTCTCTATATTACTGCTTTCCTTAAGATTGTGAAAACTTTAAATCATATATAACAGTATATATATACAACAATGTCTAGTCCTTTTTAACATATATATACATATATATAGTTATATACCCTTTACCCTTTATTTATCAAATTCTGCTACTTCACTTAAAAGGTTAAAAATTGAAATCAACGGTGTTACATATTTTGATGCTTGGCTTACTTGCAATTCAAGGAACTTATGGATTTTGTACCTCCCTCTTACTTGTTTATGTGTTCTTTGTACTTCAGTTTTATTCTTATGATTAATTCGATAGTTAGGGGCTTTCTCTTATTTTATTTTTTATTATCCAACCATTTCCTTTTTTTTAAATGAAAATATTTGTTTCTTTCTTCTTTCTACCAACATAAAAGAAGTCAAGAATTTTCTGTTTCAAGAAATTTGTATATTTTTCAGGAAAAAAACAAGTCATTTTTGTTTATGCAATTATCCAAAATTAAAACTCATTTTTTATTAATAAAAATATTTTTATCTAGAATCAATTATAAAATTAATATTTAAATATTATTGTGAACAATAATATTCTCTTTAAAATTGTCCAACCTTTGTCCTATCCAAACTATGGCTTGATTCATAAGCAAATTTAAATTATACATGTCCAGACTTGAACTTAACCCAACCTGAAAAGCCATTTTCACTGTAAATTATAAAATATTAAAAAAAAATTGTAAATCTAAATAATTTTTTTAATTCCTACCTGAGATAAGAAAATAGAAAATATAGAAAAAGAGAACAAAAATACTGTTGGAGAACAAATACCATGAACAACATTTTAAGCACAACAAAGATATTTTTCTTTATTTTCTGTCCAAGACCAACCAAGATGGGCGGGTTGCTCGGCCCATACCGATATAAACTAGATCGAACCGCTAGGAATTATCATAACTAAATTCTACAAATTTTCACTTTTAACTTATTTTCTTCTGCTAATAAAGCCTAAGTTGATAAAAAAACTATTACCAAAACCAAAATACACAATTCAAGATTTGATTTTTATAAATTACTAATATTATACCTTAGGGAAGAAAATTACTAGTGATACAAACTATAAAAGGATTGTATTAGGCTTTTCTGGTTTTTAAGTGTTTTGCCACTACTACCAGTAGCTCTAGCGGTGAGCTTTACCTTTAGGCCTGGTCACAACTATGGATTTTGATGAAGATGAAGAGGAGATGGCTGACCAGTCAAACTCCTCTTTATCTTCATGGAATGCCTTGCTTAGTACGTCTTGGAGTTCCATGTATCTCTGCCTTTTAACCACTCGTTCCTCCGCGGTATCGTTCCCTCCGCAAGCTAGCTGTGATAGGTCGTCCGCGTCCATGATCTTGTTCAACACTTCGGAGCAACGAGGAAAAAATCGTTTCCCGAGTTCCACTGCCGGAGATAACACAGAAAAAGAGGGTTAGCTTCGATTTTGCTTATCGAAAATATTGATTTTTTCTAAATCATATTAATGCAAATGATATTTATGTGCGGCAAATATTCAGACATAAATATAAAAATATAATCCTCCATGATAAAACATATAAAAAGTAGAGCAGCAATACTCAACTATTTATACATCCGCTTATATCATCTAGATGGAAGCCTCTTGTATTAAGAATTGGATTGTATTTTACCTCTTTTACTTAGAAAATAAATAAATTAAAATAGATATTTAAATATTAATATTTGTGTCCACTCCAAATCTATTATAAATAATAATTAAAATATTTAAATCTAAATATTATCAATGGTATCCAAATTCAAATTTCACGATCCCAACCATCATTATGATCCTAGTGACATTTAAGAGGGCAGCATGAAATGTTAGTGAAAAAGCAGTACCTGTTCTGGAAAGTGCTTTGAGTCTATTTAAATGCTCCTCTTGAATCCTGAAAGGTGCCTCATTCAAGTCCACTGTTGTTTGAGCACCATTTAATTTATTGGAATTGATGGTAGCAAATGTGAACTCCGATGTTCCATCCACTTGAGCTATATCCATCACAACTTTAGCTTCCATTGGGAATAAAAGTTTCGCTAGCCCAACTGCAAAAGTTACACAAATAATAACACAACCTAGTAAGCTATGTTCTTTGGATTCTTCATTTTTTCAAGAACATTCGTGTCCGACATCCGTGTTTAACATATGCAAGACATGGGTATATATCAGACTACATGGAAATGAAGAGTTGGAGCAAAAACTTTACCTCTATTTTCGAGATACAACAACTTCATCCGAAGATCATCACCAGCCATGGCAAGAGACAAAGAAGCTTCACCATGCAATGGATCTCTTCTTTCAGCTTGCTCTAGTATCTCTATACACAACCTGTCCTTCGGCGAAGCCTTACCTTCCTCGGTCGATTTATAGTAATCAGCAGCCCGGGTGAGCCGCTTCGATATTTGAAGAGCTTTTCTACCATCGATAGTGAGATCGGATGGTCGTGCACCTTTCGTTAAAAGAGAAACTATAATCTTAGGCTCTTTCCTCATCGCGGCAACATGCAACACTGTGTACCCTCTCGAGTTCCTATGGTTAACATCAGCGAGTCCAAGGTCGAGCAACTCAGTCGTGGTCTTTGCGTCGCAGTATGCCACAGCGTAGTGAAGCGCATACGCTTCGTCTAAATTCGTATGACCCTCTTTCAGTAGCATTCGAACTAACTCGACGTCATCCGATTCCAGCGCCCGATGAATCCGCCGCACATGTTTATCGGGAAAACCTACGTTCTCGGGCTTGTCTAAACCGAGTTCCAGACGGGAATCAATGATTTGTTTCACAATGGGTTGAGGCAAGGCTTTGTCGAGTGTTACAATATCAACATCGGATTTCACAACGATTTCTACACACTTTGCCACCAATTTTTCACAAACATTGCCGCACATATTTGCAATGTAAAGAACCACCAAGATATCATCCACGGCGACCCTGTCGATGATGTCCAGTAGATGTCTCTGTAAATTAAAAAACAGAACATAAATTCTGAAAACTTAAAATACTCTGTTCTGTTTTTCTAATTGCTTTTTTGATTCCTCATCAAATCACAAAAAAGGAAGAAAGGACTAAATTATACTACCATTAGTTCACACATTTATCTCTGAATTCCCATATTTTTTTAATACTCATATTTAGCAATCATAATCCAAGTAACGTAGCTTAAATCATACAATTTTGTTATTAAGAGACTGATTTTTTAGTTATTCAAATATGTTACTAAAACTCAATAGTAAATATTAAATATGAATATGTGTTGGAGTATATTCAATTTTTTTTTTCTATTCACAGAAATGCCTATGAATGCTCAATTTACAAATAATTTTTTATATCTGAAAATCAACAAAACTTGCTAATGTTTAACAGTGATTAGTTATTAGAACGATTATCTAATTTCTCCGAAATTGGAAATTCATACAATAAATAATCAATTTAAACATGATTAAGATTCAAGGGGGAAAAAATAAGCTAAAATTAGTTGCAATTTACTGACCTGATAAAGAGCAATTAATTCAGGGACCTGAAAAACGAACGCTGCATATAGAACTTCAGCAATGAAATCAACGGCCGGTCTACATCCAACGTGCGAACAACCATCGTCTACGCAAAGGCAAACGCCTTTAGGCAACGATTTAACTTTTCCGGTATACACGTAAGCCAGAACGGCAACAAGCGAATCATAGCCGATCTCATAGTCTCTAGCCAACTCTTTGAGCTCAAACTTAGCTCCACTATCTTTCAGCCCGGAGAACACGGTCTTAAACACCGAACTCCTCGCCGACAAAATGCACCGGTGAACGGCCACCTCCCGACCGGAAGATAGCGCGATTTTTGCGTCGGAGTAAAAGTAATCGGAATCCGTCGATTCGTAAAGGGACTCGAGGTTCTTGGAGAGGAGTTGAAGAGCGGCGACGTCCGGAGTGTTCAACGGTTCCGACGAAACAAGTGTTTCGGAGGTGGTTGTCGCAGCGGCGGGGACGATACAGCACGTGGTGCTGTTGTTGTTACTGATTTCGTTCGAATCCGAAAATCCATTTCTATGATCCATAGAAAAACAAAAAAAAGAAACTATTTGAAACTCAAAGCTACTTGTTTAGGTACCTGAAGAAGAAAGCAACGATTCGCCATGGAAATTCTGAGAGGAAATAAAAAGTCAAAGGAGAGAGATTAAAGAAGAAGAGTTTAGCCATTGATGAGCTAGCATCAGCTAGGAGAAGAAGAACATGGCGTGACGAAGAACTTAAAAATTAAAAATTAATAAAAATAAAAATTGTTAGATACTCTTTTATTCAATCTAGGTTAAATTCTTCTATTAGTCCCTGTACTTCTCAAAAGTTATCGATTTAATCACTGCACTTTATTTGAACATTTTGGTCCCTTTACTTTTCAAATTTCAAAAATTCAGTCATCATCATTGTTAAACTGATTAAGTTAAGTTCTATTATTTCCAAAATCTAATGCGTCAACCACATTATTATATATGTAATGACTAGAGCTAATCATGAACCCAGCTTGGCCCAAAAAAAATTTTCGGCCCGCGTCCTAGGCCCAGGCCCAGCCCAAAATATGGGCCTAAAATTTTGTCCATGCCCGGCCCGGGAAAAATTCCTAAGCCCAAGCCCGGCCCATTTTTTAATAAACACTAAAAATTTATTTTAAAAATATTTTAAAATTAAAAAATAAAAAATATATTTATTATATTTGGACTGGGACGGGCTGGGCCAAAAAAGTGGTGCTCGAAGCCTGGTCTGCTTTCTAAACGGGCCTCATTTTTTGCCCAAACTCATATTTCAGGCCTATATTTTTATCCGAATCCTCCCATATTTAGGGCGGGCCGTCGGGCCGGGCGACCTGGATCACCTCTAGTAATGACATATCAACTAGTAATTGCGTTTAAAATGGATCTAATTGCTATTGATTGGGTCAGGATTAAATTGAAATTTTAAAAAAATTATATGGACTAAAATTGACAAATTTTAAACGTATGGTGGCTAATTGTGATCAAATTGAAGTATAAAGACTAAATAGACTACTTTCAAAAAGTATAGTGACTAATAGAAGAATTTAACCTTAGATGTATTATAATATTTTCCATTTTTTACATGTTTTAAGATTGCTCTTTATTTTAATATAGATTCATGTGTTTTTCCCCGGCTTTTCGTCCGTACATTAGGACCACCTGTTTTGCCGTTTTTCTCAGGTTACCTTTATGAATCTGGGATTTGACGGCCCTGATTTAGTTTTAGACTCAAAGTGGGATAATCAATCAAGACCAGAAAGAAAATTAAATGTTCAAATATGTACCAAGTCCCTGTACTTTTTGTGAATTCGGAATTTAGTCCTTTTAATTTTATTTCTAGTAATTTGGTCCTTTAACTTTTCAAATTTCAAAATATAAGTCCAATTGTTAGTACCGTTAAAATATTTATATTAAAATTACAGGTGTGACATTTTGAAATAATATGCATTAGGTTCAAAATTTACTCAATCAAGTATTATATTATTCAAATTCAACTTACTTTATAGCTCAAGCTCAGTTTAATAATGATTGAGTCGAGTTTAAACTTTTTTAAAAGAAATTACAAATTACGTGTACAATTGTTCAAATATTCATTTACCAATATAGATCATTTTACCCTTGTATTAAGAGCCAAATTGTATTTTGCTCCCTCTACTCAAAACATAGGGAAATTAGTCATTATACGTTAGATAAAAAAGTAAACTGGTCTTTTTTGTTAAAATTTTCATCAATTGTTAAAAACTGGCATGGTTGATAGAATAACTTAACAATTACGAGTGGCGTGCCGTGTGTACCTTATTTTGATGTACATGGGCTAATTTTTAACAGTATAAATAGATAGGACATTTAACAGAATAATCAGTATGCTCTTTGATCTAATATAGAGAGACTAATTTACTCATTTTTTAGTAAAAAGAGCAAAATATAATCTAACACTTAATACAATGACTTCTATAATATTTTTACCACTAAAATCATTTTCAAGGATAGGGCGGCTAAAATGCGGCAAAAGTGCAAGGCTGAAAGCTTAACGTCAGTAACGGCAGCTATCAAAGTTCCGTCACTGTTTTCTTTTTAATTCTGGATTTCAACATTATTTTATAAAAATTAATCCATTTGTTTTAATTTGTAATAATTTAATCCTCGTACATCACAAAAAGCTAATAAATTAGCCTAATTATAGGTAAACACGTAAATTTTACCTGCTTATATCTGTTAACTTGTTGAAGCATATAAATGGCTCAACCACTTTTTTTTTTAATTTTTACTTAATTGAACTAATTTCTCAAATTTCATAAAGTAAGAAGAACAAATATTGATGGAATTAAAGTAAAAGGACTAATTCCTTAATTTTTATAAAGTAAAGGGATGAAATTTAGAATTAGACTTTTTAATTTGTAATATGTTTTCAGCCATATTTTGTGTAATCGTCACTCTTTGAGATATTTACATAGATGGATTTTTTTATTACTATCTATTAGTTGTGCTTTAATTTTTTAAAGTTCTTATCCACTCCAACATGGATTTGCTTCCAATCTAAAGTCTTCAAAACTTTGTTTGTTTCCAATCATTATCGTTCAATTTATTTGGTCAAATTCTTTTTTGGTGGCTCTATTATGCTCAAATTTGAAATCCAGCCCTTGTATTTTAATTGGGACAATATACTTTTTGGTTCTTGAATTTGGCAACTAGTCTTACTTTGGTACTTGTACTTTTTTTTATCCACTTTGGCACATGAACTTGACAACTAGGTCCATTTTGGTCCCTAAACTTGAAAAATATAAAAGTCTGATGATATGGTACCCTGATATTGCACCATATTGTTACCTGAAAATTTATAAATTTAATAATTGATCCAATGGTTGAATAGATCCGACCATCAATTCTCGATTCAACCAATTCACTTGATTCGACCATTAGACCAACATATGATAAAAAAAAAATCATAAAAAGCTAAAAAGCTAAATTTATAATTAAAAAAAATTTATTAAACTGGTTCAGCCGATTCAAACCATCGTCCAGGTTTTCAATCTTTACCAATTTCAAGTGGTTTTTTATTCAATCGGTTCAAGCCTTTTGCTTGAACTATTATATTGATATGTTCTTGATTTGTTCGATCCAGTCTTATTTCAGTAACATTGGTCACAATATCAAATCTCGACATAATCCACGTTTAAAGACTAAAATGGATCTGGTTGCCAAGTTCAAGGACCAAAGTAGACCAAAAAAATTACAAATACCAAAGTAAACCTAGTTGCCAAGTTCAGGAGACAATAGTTATATTATCCCATTTTAACTTGATATACTTTATCATTTATTTAATCATATCATTAATACAAACACATGTTTAAATTTCAATTGCATGTTCTTAATATGTTTTACGTCAATTTCAAGCTAGCATTTCACACCTAAGATGACAAATAGATTGACGGAAGGATCTAGTTGAGACTATACTGATATTTTGAGGATTCAATTAGAACGTTTGAAATTTTGAGATCAGTTTAAAACATGTGACATCATTTAGAGACTCTGATGAAATTAACCCTTTTCCTTTCGTAGTTTTATATGGATAAACAAAAACTTATGGAGGGTCATTGGGGCTCTTTGTGCCCAAAAAGAAGCCCACATGGCAGAGCTAGACCAAGGTTGGATTCCGAAAACAAAAAATTTAAGGTTGGGTGTTAAAATTTTAAATCAAATTAAAATCAAGATATGAATAGAGGTATTTATGGGTCGAGTTTAAGTATAATATTAGTAAATTTTATATTTGTTCAAGCTCTGCTTGGTCCGACCCAAAATACATTTTTAAAATCTTGCTCAAATCTGTTCATATTTACAAATGGCTAACTCTTATATATTTTTATTTTTTGAACCGTCTCATTACAAGTTCTAATTATATCTACTCATTTTGACACAATGCCTAAAACTAAGCATAACCCCTCCCCAATCTATAAATAAGAGGATAATATGCTTCAGTGCATTCAAACTCACGTCTTCCTGCATTGGCAACAATGCCCATACTAATCAAGCTAAGACTCAATCAACTTATTTATTAAAATTTATATATAATTATCTTAATTTTTTTATATTTACATTATAGTAATATTTTATATTACTATAAATGTAATTTTTAAATGTTAAAAATTACATAATATATAAAAATAATATAATAAAAAATATTATAAATTTTAAAAAATGATCGAACCAGATTTGATTCAGGCTTTGAATGAGTCCAACCTATATTTTAAATGATTTTTTTTGCTTAAACTCAATTTTCAGATCTAATATTTTTTCTCAAACCCTTTTAAATTTTAAATAAACCTTTAAACCTGAATAAATCGAATATAAAAAATAAATTCACGCAAAAAAAAAAAATCTTCCGCTGTGACATCACCCATGAAAAACTCTATCTAGCACTTATACTAAAAGTCGATATCGAAGACATTAGAACATTCTTAATATGGCCCCGTTGGTATGATTTAATCATCCAACATTTACACAGATGTTTTTGCTTATTTATGAAGAAAACCAACCCAACTAATTAATTATGTTGTAATTTTTATCAAACATATTTTTAGGTAATAATATAAAGATATATCTATTTAAATACTTGAAAATTCATGAAAAAAGAAATTTAAATTTAAATTATAGATATATAAAATTTTATATTTTTATTTGGTACTTACATTTGAACTCAAATATTCCATTGAAGAATTTTAGTGCTTAAACTAAATAAAATTATAAACAAAATTGGTCTCACTTGTCATCCTAATAGCCTTTTAGAAGTGTGAACGAAGCATATGTATTTGACTAAAAGAAATATAAATAACTCAAATTATCGAGTGAACTTATACTTTGAGCAACTCACAACTCTAATCAAGTTTTTTTTAATTTATAAATGTATTTTTAATATGTATTTTTAATAATGTGTTTGACTAATGGTTTTATTTGAATTTTATTTTCGTCAAACAAGTTCATTTAAAAAAAAAAGTTTAATTGAGTGAATAATAATAATTGGTGGAACTATAAAAAGTCAACTTGCCATGTTCGTTGAAAAACGAGCGGCAAGTGGGAACACAAAACACTGGTCAACTAAGTCAGCTCTCATTTAAAAAACAATAATAATAATTTTAAGTACGCAATTTTTTAAAACAGAATAGAAAATATTTAATTAATTAGTTCTATTAATTATAATTTAGATAACGACTTCCAATTTATTTTATAATTTCTTTTTTCAAAAATGTATGTGATGTGTTTCAATTTTCAACTCTTTATTACAAAATTGAAGTGAATTAATTAAACTAGTGTGAACTCAAGATACTGGTCAATCAAGTCAACAATTTATTTAAAAAAACAATAAATTACTAATAATCATTTAGTTTTGCATGTGTATTTTTTATATTCCACTAAAATGGTTTTAAATTTTAATTATGCTAATTAATCTATATAATTTTTCGGATATCACTTATTTAAAAAACTATATAACATTGAATATCAGGCTGAAAAAAATATCTTGTCCGTATTTTCTTGGACTTGTAATTAATGTCAATTATATTTGTCACCGACCTTTTTTCTGTTAAAAAAAAAAAGAAGTTTTAGAATTATAGCTTTTGTTATAATTATAGTATAATCATAATCAAATTGTAATTTAAACCAAAATAATTATAAAAATAAAATATCATAGAGGCCCTTGTATTAAGAGCTAATTTACATTTTGTCTCATTTATTTAAAAAATGATTAAATTAATCTCTGTAATTATTCTTTGATCAAATGTGCATAGATTAATTTGTTTATTTTTAAATTAAAAAAGAATCAAATACAATCTGAATCTTAATATAATAACTTCCATAATAATTTTATTACAGATAACTAATACACAAATGAAATTCAAACCTAAATTATTATTGATATTTAAATTGGTTTTATGGTCCGAATTATTATTATATCTACATAATTAATTTTTAAACATATATTATTTAAATTGTTAAATAATAATCCGAACTATAAATCAATTTAAATTATGCAACATATGATGTAAGACCAGATCCAGACTCATACATAGTTTGTTTGCAGTTACCCTTTTCGGTAATTTCGCATTGCCTTCTCTCCCATTTTAACGAACCTTCTTACCATCTTTTCCTTTTGCCGACATGTCCCACCCACAGATTTCTTCGGAAACCAACGACCACTCTCCATCTAAAACAATTTACATATATACTCAGAATCAATTTTAAAATTTTTTTTAAATCAAACTAAAATAATAAAATAAAATTCATTCACTCTAGTAATTTAAAATAAATTTTACTCTATTCAACTTAAGGATTAATTTTTTTAAATTTATTTTAATTAATTATTAATACGTATAAAAATTTAAGAGAAAAAACTCTTCTAACAATTAAAATTTAATTATATTGGGACCAAGATAATATCTAAATAAAATACACTTAACAATAATGACTTTAAAATTTTAATTCATAAAATCTATTACCATTTCTTCCCATTATCTATGGGTTGAAATTGAATCAAAATTAACATTTAAAATCATATTTAATATTTATTTAATATCGAAATTATATTTAAATTTTATAATTAAATTGATTTAATTTTGGATCCACCATTTTTATTCCAAACCGAGTGGTGTAATTTCTTTTTAATAACAAAATTATTTTGAAAATCACGCGAAAACATGAGAAGTCAAGTCAATGTCAAATCTAATCGCTTATTATACCGCGTTCACACCATCGCTACCACACGCGCTTCCTTAGACGCATCTCCAACCGCGTTGGCTACCATACGTATATATATGAATCCCTGCGTTCCCATCTTCAATTTCAATTCATTTTTGCGTTCATATTTCGTCAAACCAAAAATCAAACCCCATAAATTATTTCATGGAAATTGGGTCTTCCCCATTCTTTTCAGCTGAAGTTCTCGCTTATACCAACACCGGCATCATCACCGGCACCGGAGGCGGAGACGGCGGCAAGTTTTATTGGTTTCAGGATATGGAAGATGGCAACAAAAGGAGTAGAAACAACGAGTTTATGGATTTACATTCTTCGATTTCGTTATTCGATGATGAAATGAAGCACGACCAACTTCAATGGTTTACTGATTCTGATCAAGGAAGAGGAGCTGTTTTTGAATCGAATTACAGTGAAACGAATGATTATTTCGATCAAATTCAAAGTCATTACACTGAAATCGATGAATTTGATGATTCACAGAAGAAACGAGCGCGAAAATCAAGTTCACCGGTATCTGTTCCGGCGACGGAGGATTCAGGTCCATCGCAATCAGGCGGAACAGGACGGCGGTTATGGGTGAAAGACAGATCTAAAGACTGGTGGGAGAAGTGCAACCACCCGGATTTTCCCGACGAGGAATTCAAACGCGCGTTTCGAATGAGCAAATCGACGTTCGATATGATTTGTAAAGAGCTTGAATCAACGGTGATGAAAAAGAACACGACGCTCCGCGATGCGATCCCGGTTCGTCAACGCGTTGCGGTCTGCATTTGGCGTTTAGCCACCGGTGAACCGCTCCGAATGGTATCAAAACGGTTCGGTTTAGGAATTTCAACTTGCCATAAGCTAGTTTTAGAGGTTTGTGCCGCCATTAAAACTGTTTTAATGCCTAAATATGTCCAATGGCCCGATGAAAACAAATTAACCAAAACCAAATCGGAGTTCGAATCCGTCACCGGAATCCCAAACGTCGCAGGCGCGATCCACACCACTCACGTCCCGATCATCGCTCCAAAATCCAACGCCGCCGCGTATTTAAATAAGAAACAATCGGAGAAAACCCAAAAACAATCGTATTCCATCACACTCCAAGGTATCGTAGACCCAACCGGCGTTTTCACTGACGTTTCAATTGGTTGGCCTGGTTCAATGTCCAACGAACAAATCTTCGAGAAATCGGCGTTTCATCAAAGCGCCGTTAAAGGCCAAGTAAAAGGTGTTTGGGTAGTCGGAAGTAAAGGGTATCCATTAATGGATTGGGTTTTAGTCCCTTACGCTCATCAAAATCTAACTTGGACTCAACACGCATTCAATGAGAAGATCGAAGAGATTGAAAAAATGGGTAAAGAAGCATTTGCGAGACTGAAAGGAAGATGGTCGTGTTTGCAGAAAAGGGCTGAAGTTAAGCTTCAAGAATTGCCGGCTGTGCTCGGCGCTTGCTGTGTTTTGCATAATATTTGTGAGCTTCGAAATGAAGAAATGGAACCCGAGCTTAAAATTGAAATTTCCGATGATGAAGTCGTGCCGGAGAATAATTTGAGATCCATGGCTGCCGTTCAAGCTAGGGATTATATTGCTCATAATTTGCTTCACCATGGCCTTGCCGGTACCGGTTTTCTATAGTGATTTCATTATATTATCCTTGGTTAAAAAATTTTGTATTGTTTTTAGTGTATAGCCCAATAATAATAGGTAGATAGGTAGATTTTGATTGTATTTTTTGGGGGGTATGGAATAAAAATTTTTATTCGACTTTTTAGTTAATTATTTTTTTTGACTTTTTTAATAAATAAATTTAAATTTTGTGGATTAAAAAAATATTGGAAGAACTAATTTATTTTCAAATTATGTTACGTAAAACGAAACAATGACCACTTTCAATTTAATAGTTTATGTTTTGTTGATTATATTGATATTTGCTTTATCATAAAAAAATCCACTCACCCTTAAATTTGAGTAACATAAATCATAAACATTCAAATAATCAAAGATAAAATTATATTTTTTTGTCGGGCTGAAATTAATTTATATACTTTTGTAAGAGTTAAAATGTAAATTCATCATTATATTAACTTACATCTTTATAATATTTAGAAACACCAAATCAAAATTTTATCATTATGGAAGGGCCAAACTGCAATTTTAACATGTATTAACTTGTAATTTTATAGACTTTAGGGGGTCTAAAGAGGAGTTTTTGCATTTTAAGGAGAGCTAGGGCTTCTTATTGTCCTTGACACGGGCATGTGCTGATAAAAGTGCCATGGAGGCATTTCTACCAAGTATTAAATTGCATTTTACCTTTTTTACTGAAAAAATTAGCAAATTAGTCCCTATACGTTATATTAAAGAGCAAACTGATCCTTTTGTTAAAAGTTCCATCAATTTCTACTGTTAAAAATTAATCATTGTATATTAGCATGATGTACACATTGGCACACCACATGTCATTGTCTGGTCATTCCATCAGCCACACATTTTTTAACAGTACAAATGGATGAAATTTCAACAAAAATGAGCAATCTTCTCTTTAATCTAACATATAGGGACTAATTTGTCCATTTTTTAGTAGAGAGGGCAAAATGTAATTTGATTCCTAGTACAAGGCCTTCATGGTACTTATGTGATTAATTGTCCTTAGTTGCCCACTTTTAATATTGATAGAGATTAAATTGCACTTTTTTTTTCTGAGAGGGACCAATTTACTCAATATTAAAATTGAAAAACATTAGAAGTTTTTTTTTTTTTTACCTTTCTTTTTTGTATATAAAAGATTCACATGTTTCAGCCATTTACATACTTTGTTATTTATTTAAGGTAAATCTTAAAACTATATATGAACTATGGTTTAATGTGCAATTGTATACATGGACTTAGATATTGTGTAATTTTATACATGAAAATTTAATTTGATCGGATTCTTGTAAATTATTAACACAATTATTGATATAATATCATTTTATGTTTATATATTACATACATAAAAAATTATATTGATTCAATATAAAAATAAATTGATGTATTTATTTTTTTAAATGTGTATGATTAAATCAAAATTAAAGTTTTAAATATACATTTGAACCATAATTAGAGTTTCACGTGTATAATTGCACCAAATTAAAGTTCATGTATCCAATTGTTCATTAAATCAAATTCATGTATAATTTTAAAATTTATCTCATTTATTTATTTAAAGGGATAAACTAGTGTTTAATCTCAAGATTCCTTCAACTACTTTTTAACCACATTAGTCTGTAATTTTGAATTATGTTAAAGTATGAATGATGTGACACATTGAGATTACATCATGTCATCACTTGAAAAAAAATATTAGAATGACAAGTCATCTCATCTTAGCAGAATTTAAATTTAGTGATCAGATTGGAAAAAATATCAACTTGCAAAACTATCATAGACCAAAAAAAACAAGGATTAAAATAATACATTTATCTCTTATTTAAATTGTATTATATTTTTCTTATAAGAATGATTTAATAATTCATAATATCCAATAGATCTATCTAGAAATACCCTAAACATCCCTCATTCTAATAGGTCAATTTTCCCTCGCTTTTACTCAGACCCAAACTAATAAAAAATATAAAAATTAAAACTAAAAAAAGGAAATACAGGTGGTTCAAAATAAGAGGGGTTTGGGTGGCAAACAAATCTATTTAGTGCAAGTTCATGAACCTAGTCAGACCTTTCCCACCTCAACGAACCTAACTTCCCTCTGCATTCATGAACTTCACCATCCCATCCACTCCCTTTGGTCACCATCTTGGTTTCCATCACCTTTTCACCCCTCCCCCCGAAATCCTTCCTTCAACTTGTTCTTCGCTTTGGGTTTTACTTTATAAAGATATATAAGCTTACCTGCAGCTGCTTCTTTGGGTTCATTTTAATTCCTTTGCTGCTGCATCATTGTTTCTCCATTTCTGGTATGGTTTGAGTTACTTTATTATGATCACATTTACTTGATTGAATTTGTTGAAGCATTTTAACTTTTTGTAGGATTTCCTTGATGTTTCTCTTATATGTGTGTGTGTGTGTTCAAGCTCTGTTTGGTCATTTTATGCAAAGAAATGTTTAGATATGGAAATGGCTTTACTTAGGCTCTAATGTCATCCAAGTGTATGTTATAATTCCACAATGGGTGTTTTTCTTCAATTTCCATAAGCTTAACTTTCATTTGCCCCGACTGTTAATTTCTTAGTTTCTCTAGGTTCTGTTATTTCTTACCTGTTGAGAGAAGAAATTTTCCAAGTGTCGACAGTCTAGAGTCGTTAGATCCCTCGATGAGTCGGTATTGTTTTTGCTCGGGGTTTTGTTGAATCAAACCCTATCAAGCGATGATGCTCACGTGCTCTTAGTAGTTGGTCATGCACCATGCATGACCTGATTCAACAAGGTGCTCTGGTTCTGTTAAACCCGCCGCTTCAGACATCTGGGCTTTCCGAAAAGCCGGGAGACAAAACTCCGAGCGGGGATACAACTGACTCATAGGGAGGTCTGTGGGTTCTGGATGGACTTTTCTGAATGGAGTCGTTCTCCTTTCAACGATCCCTTTGTATGACACTGAACTGGAAGAAAGAAAAAGGGGGTTTGATTTAGAAGATTAATAGTTTGCATTTGTTTCTAATTACTGCAGGTAAAAAGATAGAGTCAATGGAGGGTATATCTAAAGATATTGCAGTCCTTGTGCCATTAGTCTAGGTGACTTGATGTCTAAAGATTCGAGAACGATGTCAACGCGCATTGACCGTGCTCCGTATAATCTTACTGCCGAGAAGACGAGTTCGTTGCCAAATCAACCTTGTGAGTTCACCTGTGGCAGAATCCAAGGTTTCCATGGTGCTGGTTTGTCAAATCATCAAGGAGGTGAGGGCGATGTGCCCGTATCCTTTGGTGTGGATCATGAAAATTCATGTTCTCAATCTATAGCTCATAGATCTAATCCAAAATCATCAGAATCGTTTCTTGAGGTATCAGCTACTCTGTTAGGGAAAAGGAATATAAGTGATGTTCAAGATGTCAAGAGGGTTGCCATGGATCTTGCAGGGGACGACAACAATCGGCTCAATGAGTATAATCCAAGATCACCTGAGTCATTTCTTGAGGTGCCGCAACGAAAAAAGATGAGAAAAACCGAAAGCCATTGTCTGTTTGAATCAAATAACATACCTTTTTGGGGATTTACATCCATTTGCGGTAGGAGAATACAGATGGAAGATGCTGTTGTGGCTATACCTCGATTCTTGCAAGTTCCTCCTCGAATACTGAATGTCGAGAGCGTATCGAATCAAACGAGCAATATAAGCAACTTAACTGCTGATTTCTATGGCGTGTACGACGGACATGGAGGCTGTCAGGTAGCTTCCATCATTCTATTTTACACGTAATTGATATGTCAAGTTAGTTTGATATTGAACATTTCATTTGCATAGGTTGCGAATTATTGCCGTGAACGTATGCATACGGCTTTGGCCGAGGAGATAGAAATGACAAAAGCATGTATTCTTGACAGAAACATCGGATACGACTGGCGGGAACAATGGAAGAAAGCGTTCTTAAATTGTTTCGTCAAAATTGATACCGAGATCGGAGGAGTTCATAGAGGCCACGTCTCAGAAACCGCTGGTTCTACTGCTGTAATTGCAGTTGTTAGTCCGACACATATAATCGTTGCCAATTGTGGTGATTCAAGGGCAGTTCTCTCCCGTGGAAAATTTCCGATCCCATTGTCCATAGACCACAAAGTACGAAATGCTTTTTCATGTTCCGGTTTTTACTAATTTCAAAGACATTGAAATAACAGATGACCCATTTTTTATAGCCTGATAGAGAAGATGAACAAGCAAGAATTGAAGCCGCGGGCGGCAAAATCATACAATGGAATGGCCCTCGAGTTTCGGGTGTTCTCGCAATGTCAAGGTCAATCGGTAAGTCTTTCAAGTTTCAACTTGTAATATGAGCTCCGAATCGATTAATCAAGGTATCGAATTTGGTTTATCGTCTCAGGTGACAAGTACTTGAAACCATGGATTATTTCAGACCCGGAAGTGACATTCGTTAGTCGAGCAAACGACGACGAATGTCTTGTTTTAGCAAGTGATGGATTGTGGGACGTGCTTAGCAATGACGAAGCCTGTGAAGTTGCGCGGAAGCGGATTGGTTTGTGGCGTAAAAAGTACAGACATAAATCTAATGGTGAAGGGATTGATGGTGCAGCTCAATCTGCAGCAGAGTACCTATCAAGGCTTGCTCTTAGTAAAGGAAGCAAAGATAATATTAGTGTCATTGTGGTAGACCTGAAAGCCCATACGAAATTTAAGAACAAAACCTGACACTGGGATCTCTTGCTGGTGAATATTTCACACGGATCGGCTGCCTACCCAAACCCTCGCCACATAGCTGTCGGCCAAACATAGTTAGAAAATTTTCATATATATTTTTTGAAGGATTTATATTTCATACCATATAATCAAAGTTTATTTTTGTCAGCTCTAATAATGATTGATGATTAAAAAGATCAGATTTATACAAACAACAAGAAAGGGTAAAGGCAATAAAAGAGAAAAGTAAAAAATAAAACCCCCTGTTTTAATCTTTCTTTTCCCCTTTTGACATAACGCCGAAAGGTTTTTTTTTTCCCTTTTAATTACATTACATTATAACACGGGATGTGTCTCGTATTTTCGACCAAACAGGCGGTGACGTCACGACGAGGAACGTCCCGATGTTATGACGACGGATGACATCGTGACAACGTAAGTAGAGATATCGCGATGTGGTGACGTGTTCTCTACATAAATTGAATTTTTTTTCCAGTTAAACTCTGATTACTCTAGGGATGTTTTAGTATAATTAGACCTTTAATTTTAGTCTATTTAAAGGGGTCTTGTATCCCTATTTTGAGAGGTCAATTAATAGGCAATTAAAGATGTAGTACTACATGGCTCTTTTTTTTAGGGCGGCAAGATGTAATGGCAGATGAGTTTTGATGGTAACTATGGAAAGAAATTTGCACCACTTTTGATTATTATATGTTTAGTACATTTAATTTTATTTTCTCCATATTATGCTCTTGTTTGTTTACTCATTTAGTGAAAAACCAAAACCTCTTTTGCTCGTGGTTTTTATTCTCTTCGAAAAAGTTTTTCACGTAAAATCTGTATTTATACAAACAGATCCCAACAAATAAATATATAATTTTCTTAATATAAATATTAATATATTTAAGTAATTATAAAATAAAATAAAAACAAAACAAAAATTTTAAACAAAATTTATGCATTATAATTACATATGATGAAATTAAAAACTCTAACAATGAAACTCGAAGTCTTACAAATAATGTTTGAAGTCTGTTTGGTAAAGACGCGGTTTTCAAGTTTTGGAGTAAAAGGGTATGATTTGAATGATTGCAACCACGCTCCATTAATGTCCAAAAGTTAAGGCCAACATGTAGTAATTTACTCTACAGACTTTTTGATTTTTTTTTTAATTTTTCAAAAATATCCTTTCGGAATAATTATATTGTAAATTGTAGTAGTGCGATCTCAGTGCGATTCAAAATGATCTCACCCATTGAATTGATAAAATTAAATCTAAACCGTTAAATGTATCAACTCAGTATATACTACTAACTCAATCATTTTACATTAAAGAGTGAATATATAATTAAGTGCAACTATGATACAAACCTAAATCAAGTCAATGACCTAAATTATCCAATCATTTATCCTTTTTTTTTTCTCTCTCAATTATTTTTAATAATTTTTTAACTAACAAGTAACAATAACAAATCAATCACTGTTTTGGAATTGAACCAATAGTCAAATTGGCAATACTAGCAATGCTCGAAATTTGTCCTTCAGAGATCGAGAGCCTGGTGATGAACATCATCGCTTGCTTGCTCTACCCAGCGGGTTTGAAAAAGTTATTTCATCGATCAAAATCAATGTTTTCAAAACTAGACCTGAATTTGGTCGGGGTACTAGTCCGAAGATAGGGGTTGAATCGATTAACCCGCAAACCTATACAAACCGATTGAACAGAGCTAAAAAATACTAATTGAATTGATTTTTCTCTATTTTTATTTTTTATTTTTTTAATAAATTGCTTAATTGAATTGGACGAACTAATCAAAACAAGATCTGGTAGCTTGAATTGTTCAACCGCTAGTCTAGTTATGAAGAACGAAAAAAAGAAAAATAAAATATATAAGAGAAAACAATATTTTTTTTTGTCTTTCTTTTTTTCACATGTCAATTTTTAATTGTTTTTTAAAATAGGCTTAATGATTCAACTAAGGATTGAACTAATAAAAGTACCAACTTGGAAAAAAAAATTTAGATATCACTTGTGACTAAAAAAAAGTTTAGGTACTAAAATAGAAAAAAAAACCCGCATAGTTTAAGTACCAATTTGTTAGTTAATCCTTTTTTAAATTATACCTAACAATTTAACTAACGAATATACCAACTTAGAAAAAATATATAATTTAAGTACGACAAACAAAATAAGCGTCGTGAATTCATATTTCAAGCAATAACATGTTTTTATTTATTTTTGGTTAGGTTTTTATTTTTGTCATCCGCTGATTTTAGAGTATGGTAAATAAATTTATAGTAAAAAATCTCGATTCCCTTAAAATAAAAAATTTTTATTTAGATTTTTTATAATTTATAAAAATTTAAATTAATAATGATAAAATTATACTTTAGTTCTTTCAAAAAATAAAAAATTGATTTAATCTTTTAAAAATTATAAAGATATAAGCTATTAAAATAGTAAAATTATATTTTTACTATCGTAAAAATGTACAATTTAATTTCGGCTCCTTCCAAAAAAAAAAAATGCTGACTTCACTTTTAATTTTACATTTATTTAGGTATTGTATTTTTTTTGGTGTACTAACTTTGAAGAGGGGCTTACAAGAGGGTGGACCCTCAAGATTGTTCCTCGTCTTTGATGAGGATCATGGAGTGAGAACAAATATAGAAAAAATTTAAAGTGTTAAAATTAAGTAATAAATTTTTAGAGAGATAAAAAATAAATTTTTAATGTATTTATTTGTTAATTTCATTATTTTAAAAGAGGTTAAACATAATTTTTATTTTTATATTTGAGATTAAAATATAATTTTATCATAAATCAAAACATAAATTAATTATCTTATAGAAAACTTAAATAGTAATTTTTCATTTGAGAGAGGGGTAAGGTTTATGCTTCCCTCCACTCAGATTCATCCTTGATGGAGGCACTTTGACGCTACCATACTTGCACCCATGCTTTCTATACGTTGAAAGCTCGGGTTTGAATCTTATCATTCTTTTTTTTTTTAAAATTTTCATGATTTTATCTGTTGAAGTACTAACAAGGTAACTCGTGATCCTTTTTAAGGACGAAGGACAAAATTTTAAAGATTTGATCCCATTAATACAATATTCAATTCATGTGTAGAACAGAGAACGAAATTTAATTATAATTTTATTATAAACCAAAACATTGATTTATTATGTATTAATTAATACTGGTATCTTAATATCAAAATTGATGATTCATCCCATACTAAGATTTTAAGTTTGTACTAATTTGAAAATATTATATATAGAGGAGCGCATTAAGGTCATAAAGTTTCAATAATGTGTTATCATTATTTTTAAAAAAAATCCCACACATAAAATAGTCAAATAATTTATCCAATTTAAAATTATTATATATTAAAATATTTTGAAGTATGGTGGTATAATAAATTTTAATAATAAAAAATGATTTTTATACCTCAAGCATGAAGTATATATTACACATTATTATGTATTTAACAGTAACTTTTTAAAAAAAATAGTTAGATTATTTTATGTATTATACTTGCGGAATTTTTAAATATCCATTTTTTTCATTTCTTACAGCAACCGATACCGATGATATCTCTTTCTCGAAAGTCAAGCTTCTCCTTTGTATTTTGTTTATAAAGTCTTTTAAGCCTCGAAGAAAACTCAAAAACTTGGCCTTTCCCCTCATGGAAATCACCGGAGACCCCCCGCCGTTATGGCCACAACTGGCCACCGCCACCATTCATCGCCGTCGTCGTCAGCCGCCGTCTCCTCTTTTCTCCCCACCGATTCTCATAATTCTCTTACCCGCCATCGCATTGCTTCTCTTGTTCTTCGCCGTCCCTCCTTTTCTCTCTACCATCGCCGCTCAGATTTCCCAACCCACCGGCGTTAAAAAAAACTCCGATTCCCTCAACCTTTTCCTGGTCTTCTTCGCCATCTTTTGCGGCGTTTTCGCCAGGCGAAACGACGGCAGCGGGGACGGTGACAATGAGAACAGTAGGAATGATGGTGATACTCACATTAACAAGCAACAATGGTTTGATCAGTACCCGGTAAGGAAAATCTACGACGACCATCCTCCACCAATAAACGCGGTGGAGGAAACGACCGTCGTAAGGAGGTTGAAGAGAAACAGTAGCTCATACCCAGATTTAAGACAGGAATCTTTGTGGGAAAATAGCGAAGATCAGTCTCGTTTTTACGATGATTATGGAATAAATTATTATAATGATGAAGTTCATGAGCTTCGCCGGAGCTGGAGAAGTGATCGTCGGTTCGAAGAATGTCAACCCAAGGTTATTATTTCTCCGGCGAAGTCACCAGCTCCTTCAACACCGCCACCTCCGCCGCCACCTCCGCCTCCTGCAGCTGCATATCGTAAACCAAGGCGAAGTTATCAAGCTGTTGGCCTGAAAGAGAATGTGAATAATACTCAAAAGTTTCATGTTGAGTACGATGGAAGTGAGTCTCCGGCTCCGCAGCCAGTAACGCCACCGCCGCCTCCTGCAGCTGGATATCGTAAACCAAGGCGAAGTTATCAAGCTGTTGGCCGGAAAGAGAATGTGAATAATGCTCAAAAGTTTCATGTTGAGTACGATGGAAGTGAGTCTCCGGCTCCTCAGCCAGTAACGCCACCTCCGCCGCCTCCTCCTCCGCCTCGACGACCACCGTCGCCGGTTTCTCAACTGGGAAATAGTTCAGAACAAAGGTACGCGAAATTGGAACGTAGAAAAAGTAATGCAACGAAAGAAATAAAGATGGTTTTTGCTTCTTTAAGGAAGAGAAAGAAGAAGAAGGCTAAAGGCGATTATCGATATGAACCGCCGGCTAATTATTCCAACACCATTCCCCCACCGTCACCACCACCACCTCCACCGCCAATGCCTCCACCACCACCTTCCGTCTTTAAAAAATACAATCTCTTTAAATCAAAAGGCAGCAAAAGCAAAAAAATCCATTCAGTTCCACCTCCACCGCCGCCGCCGCCGCCACCGTCGTCAGTTTCAAAACCAAAGCAAAACACTCAATCCCCACCACCACCTGCACCGCCAACACCACCACCCAGGCCGTCAAGAAGACTAACCACAACCAATGCCAACAACTATAAGCCACCATTACCGACAACAAAACCAAACACCAGCTTTTACCATGTCGACGAGAATGTAAACAGCGGAGAACAGTCACCGTTAATCCCCAAACCACCACCTCCACCGCCAGAATTCAATGATGATGAAAAAGTCAGCATGATGGACGGTGATGTTGGAAGGGTCCCAGTGTTTTGTCCCAGTCCAGATGTTAACGCAAAAGCTGAAACCTTTATTGCCAGACTCAGAGATGGGTGGAAATTAGAGAAAATAAATTCCATGAAAGAGAAGCAAAAGGATAAAAAATTATAAAACAAAATTCAGAGATTTCCCTTCTTTTTTTCTGAATTTGATTTTCCCTAATCAATTGAATATTATTATGATGGGAACTGAGGAAAAAGCTTCATGAGAGTTCAATGTTTTTTTTCTTAATGAACACTTTCATGAAGATCATTGTAAGTTTGAATGTGTGTGTGTGTTTGTTTATATTTCTAACACTAAACCATGTTTTAATTTGGTGTCTGTGTATTGACAATGAGGGCTCTTATTGTGGGTTTTTTGTTCATCAATTGGAGCCTTTGTGGTTTGTTTTTTTTTCTTTGTAGCAATTAAAAATGGTGTGATTTTGTAATTTGATCCTTTGATGTTATGAATATTATTTGTTGTATAAAAGATGCTAGGTAAGGCACATTACATTTTCAAGAGAAGAATGTAGGCAAGGCCTACCACGAATCCCGAATATAAAACATAAAAAAAACATGCATAATATAAATATATACATACAACATTTTCTTTTATAATCTTATAATCTTTAGTATACTTATGGATATAATAGATACTTGTTTTGAAATTTGGGAAAACTAGCAGCAACAATAGCTGTTAAAGTAGTGGATTCAATTAAATTAAATACAATATATAGGGGATCAAAAGCAAACAACTCAGAGAAAAATGTCTGTCTTGGTCCCATTTCATATATTCATTGCTTCAATGTTCAAATAAAACACTATGTGACCAGCCTGAAAAAAGTGCACACTTAACTTTAAACTTTGCCATTTTCATAATAATTTCTGTACTTCAAGACATGGGGCATGGACCATATCATGATTGATATTTTGAATTTGACAGAATTTCAATCACCCTAGATAAGTAAGGATAACCCGAACATCCATCCGAAATTTGAAAAAATTTGAGAAAAAATTAGCAACCACCCCTACCATTGAAAGAGCATGGCATATATATCTTACCGTGGGATGTCATTTCTTTGTGCTCTTTTTTTAGTACAACGCAAAGGATTGATACCAAAACATTTTACCAGGACCTCAAATCCTGTTTTCTCGAACTTAACCGACATTTCCAAAATGCCGACAAAAATGACCGCTGCTACTGTCAACAACAGGTCGTTTCATCGAGTAAAAAACCCGAAGGAGAAGTGAAAGGAAGATCATTGTCCTAGAGCTTTATGTTGATCCTTTCAGACCATTTAAATATATCGGAATAAACACGATCTCCACCAATGTCCTCCCCGGTAGCCCCAGCGGCAACTCGTAGAACATCCTCGATCAAAGCAAAATTTCCCAATAAATCAACGTGAGAACCACTTTGGGTGCCTCGACCTTCTAAAAGATTAGCCGGAGGTGCATGTTTGTACTCTCGATTGTATGTACGTATTCCCGAAGGGTTGAACCTGGTTTTACCACGCCAACCTTTTGCACACATGAAACCCGCGCTTATGATAGGAACGGTTTCGTCTCCGTCACCAGAGAAAACACCACCTTTTAGACATGAATCTTCACTATCACCGTCTACAGAGGTGTCTATTTGAAATGGAATTGAGCAATCACTTGGAGGAGCTACTTTGTAGATATAACCTCTTTCGGTGGGGAGTCCAACTCCATATAACGAGTATATTTCCATGTCCGGAGCATTCGGTAGCCTGCAAATTCATCCAGGATTTGTCAGGGAAACAGCCAGTACTAGAAAAAACCGAGAAGGTGAAAACACTCACTTTGTTTCTAAGGGGTTTGACCAATATTTGTACTGGTCATACTTCGGGTCATCCAAATCATCGGCTATCCCGTACGAAAAATGAGAAGCTCCCCGGGCCATCAACTTCGGGGCAACATAATGAAGCAGGTCCAAAATCGATCCAGCAGTGTAAACTTTGTGATCAGCAACCGCTTTGATAGCTCGATTTCCCATTTCATGATATTCTAACCATATATCGCACTTACTCGAGTTCATAAGCTTATCGCCCTTTGCAACATGCTGTTAATCAATAATTAATCAGATATAAACATGAAGCAATCAAAAACAAATAGCGCAATAAGTGGATATTACCTTGAAATCAACCCTCTCGATTTTGGAGGAATGTGTTTCGGCCCAATCTTTACTAAATGAAATAAGTCTCCCGTAATTCACACCTTTCGTATCACAGATATTGCCGTTTCCACCTGTATTACGAGTGCTATTGTCCGTCCCCTTTTTTGCACTATTGTTAACGGTTTCCGTTTCAGGCGACCAATCTAGACCGCCCCAGATAGTTTCTCCACCCTTGGGTATCATCGAAAAAGTAGCATCCCATGTTCGGAACATCCGCATTAAATGCTTAAAAGTTTGAAGACCGAGTACGTCTTTGTCCAACAAACCCGGTGCTTGCGCCCTGTTTAACAATTAACATTTCATCAAGCCCCAAAACCAAAACACGATTCACAAAGATATATTTGCATGATTTATAAAACGAAGTACCTGAGAGCTGCTATATCCCGGACTTCGATAGAAAAATGCAGTGCAATAGATTTCGGACTACCTAAAAAGGGTGCACCAATATTCATTATGGCCTTAATGTGCTTCGCACACCAATCTGGACCACCTCCACCACCCCTCGGAGCCGGTGTTTCGACCCATTTCATGAAATGCAGAAAGTACTGAACTCCCATCGAATGTGGAAGGACTACTACTTTTTTCCCACCATGTGTAGCGACCAAGAGCTCGATATTACTTTTTATTCGGGTCAAAGATTGGTCCCGGATCTGATTTATTCAAATAGACCGTAATAAAATAATCCCGGAGAGTTGTAAATATTTAAAGTATATATGTATGTCTGAAAGATTAAGTGCATACCTCGGTGTTCTGAAATGATAACCTCCAATCATAAGCAGCCATATACAACGATTTTTCCTCGTACCCGATATGAGCCAAATTAGCTATTACGACAGCCCAAACAAAATAACCCGTTGCAAAATAATCAGCTGCCACAAGTCCAGTTACAGGTCTGACTCTTATACCAGGAGGGTCGAATCCCGTATCATTATCAAGCGATATGTGCTCAAGCCAGCATAATGGTCTGCAATGAAATTGAAAGAACAATGGGGGTATAAACACTATTAATGAAATTTTCATTTCATAACCAAAACAAACTAAAAGGTAAAGCTCGATAGCAAGTTAGCAACCATATGCAAAAGATTAGCACGTCGAGACTCGAGTAACGGAACTTGTGCATGGTGGCAAATTAGCAATGATTCCCTCGGGTTTACGTGCATAGAGAAGCCAACACCTTAAGCCGTTGGTTATTTGGATCACAAAAGAAGATTTCGAGATTCTAATCCTGTAACACAATGGGGGCTTTTCAGCATATAGCATGCCGATCTAACAATGCACCTATTAGAAGGATAGACCAAATATTCTATATCTTGGTTCGATGGTTCGATACAATGAAGTACTCTAGCACGAAAACACTAACATCAAAAGCAAAGAATCATATCAATATTTTGATTTAACTCGAAAGAAAACCGGGAACTCGACAAATCGACCAATCCCAAGCTTTTTTATAGTTCAAGAACAACAGAGATCTGCAATGTTATAGCCATGTTTACAGAGTATATCTATATATAGAGAGAGAAACATATGAGCCAACAGAACATTACTTCAATGTTTAAAATCCAAACTACCATTGAAAAGACAAATATCAAAGTTACCTTTCTAGAACCATTTTTGCAACAGAGTAAGCTTAAAGGAAGCTGCTTTAATAACTTTGAAACATTCATAGTATTCAAAAGAACAAACTTTAAGACAAAACCCAGAATTATTTTAAACAGAGTAAAGATGATACCTTTTGTAAAATTCACCAAAGGAACCACCCCAAAGGCGTTTACCAAGCAATCCTTCAGCACAGTGACGACCTTCCCAAAGTTCAAGACCACCGGTGACGACGCCGGGAACGAGCACCACCGGGTGGTTCGCCGTCAAACCTTCTTTTCTTAACTTAACACCGGGAGGGTCCGGTAATGGACCGGTTATCGCCATTGTTACGAATTGAGGGATTGAATCGGGCATTGTGTTGTATAAGAACAAACAAAACCACCATATCGAACATATAAAACCGATGAACCAACAACAATTGTCCCAACACGACCATTTTTTCGAACCATAATTTCGTCTTTGTGGGATCTTGTATTGGTCCTTCTTCTTGTCGTCGTCGTCGGCGCCGTCTTTTTCGATGTTGGGATCGGCGACTCGAGTCTTTGAAGAATCCGTACCGTTCCTCCGCCGCAAAAACGACATCGTTTTGGAAAGGATATAATACCTATAAAAACTCAGTGGTTTGCTCATCGTTCACGGCGATTGACGGCGGAGTTATAGAACGAACATGAATGAAACCTGTATTTTTACTCTCTATTGACCACACCTTTTCGTTATGAGACCGCCGGATTGACGGCGGCGAAACTAAACGGAGCAACGATCAACGGCGGAGATGGATGATTTCAGCGGTGAGTTGAGTTTTTTTTATTGTAAAGTCCCACACTTTATTGTAAACTCTACGTTTTAGCTTTTTCTAAGCTTAGAAAAGGCTGGCTTCCCCTTTTTCCGGGTTTTTTCATTGTTGCAGTTTTAAAGACCCCGAGGGTCATGACGGTCTAAATTAGGCGTTGTAATGAAAATAGTACTGGTCAACGTGACAAGGATCTTTTTTTCTACCTTCAATTTTTTTTTGGGTCAATTTATTGTTATATTGTATGTGGACTTTACAATTTGGTGTGGTACAATATAATTACTTAAAATATAGGAAAAATATACTAGTAGTCACTCGACTATTAGTAAACTTTTTTTTTAGTCATTCAATTTTGAAAAGTTATAAAATAGTCGTCCTATTATTCAATTTTATCTTTTCGGTTACTAACTAACAAACGATGGTAGCTTTTAAAATTGATATAAGACCAATTTACACAATGTTTAGAATCAAGACTAAAATCACACCATGTATAAATGTTGAGGATTAGCGTTTCTATTATATCAATTTTAAAGTTGTCACCATTAAGACGATTAAATAGTTTGGTGACCAACAAAAAAAAAATACTAATAGTTGAGTGACTAATACTGTAGTTTACCCTTTATATTTATTTATTTATTTATCTTCTATATCTGTTTTACAGTTAATTTTCGAGGTTTGTGAGTATCCTTCTCAGTAACATTGGTTCCAATTTTGAACATGTGTTCTTTCTTAGGTTGAATTATGCTATTAGTCTATGTTGTGGATTTAATTATTATATTTTAATTTGGTTGTTTTTTGCCCATGTGTTTTTTTGGATTTTGAAATTTCAATACTAAATGGAGGTAGTTGTTAAATTCACTAAATTAAGTTTTTTCGTTTCTTAAATATTACGAAGAAAAACATATTTTTATTTGGATAATGCTATATTAGCTTGTTGTTTTTGGCATTTATATTACTTATAAATAAATAAATTAATGAATTTAGCGTAGTTTTTTGCATCAAAAATAAATTTCAAATCCATGCTTTGAATTTCAAATTATAAAAAATATAAAAAATAAAATTGACCAATTTAAAGTATAAGGACTAAATTTGCATAAGTCTTTTGCATACTTTGTTATTATTCCCTTTCTTTTTTCCAATCCATGCTTTGAATTTATCGCTGTTGTCTTTATTTTATCTCTTTGTCAAAGATAGAACAGAGGAATTTCTATTCTTCTATTTGAATCCATAGATAAATCCACAACACTACATTGTGTTCGATAAATTTTGAGTTTGTATCTAGGTATTAAATCGAAATTTTAATCATTATTCTAAATAAATCTTGATAGAAAATAAAAATATTTTAGTGCAAAATAATTGACAATTGGAACTTAATGAAACTAAATTCTACGGGTTTATATTGATCTAGTTCATCGGTATTTGTTTTTATTTTTGAATGGGTGACCAAAATAAAAACTTACTAATAATTGGTTGATCAACGGTTTTGAGAAAAAGTGACTTAACAACCCACCTTAATGTCCGTAAGCAAGTTATGGAGGAGTGACTTAAATGGTCAATTTTGGATAGTTAAACGATTGGATTGTAATTTTTCATAATTAAGTGACCAAAATATAAACTTATTAATAATTGAGTAACCACGAGATTAATTTATCCAAAATATTAGGAATCGTCCCTTTCGTAAGGAAAAATATCATTTTTAAAAATTTTAACATTGATAATAAAATTAAAAAAAAATACCATATCAAATAATAATTTCTATTTTTTTTTAATTGTAAAAACAAAATTCCTCCCATTATCGTTTCCATGTTTTTCTTCTTAATCATCAATAATTCAAAGTGGAGGTAGGCCCGACCATTATGGAATTTTAGTCAATTTTTTCCCATTTAAATTATTATTAACAATTTAAAATTTAATTTAATTATAAAACATATAAATAATTTTTAATAAATTATAAAACTATTTTTATTTTTTAAAAAATCAAATATAATTTTTTTAATAAGGTTTTCATTCATATAATGAAATATTAAATCAGGTGATACCAAATTTTTATATGGTTTATAAATTTGTAAATTTTATTATTTGTTTTTAATAATAATTAGTTTTAAATACCTTAGCTCATAAAAAGCTTGACATTTTTTTTTAATTGTACTTCAAATAAATACATTACGAATGTTAGTGTAAATGAACTATTAATGAAAATTATGGCCAGCTTCGTAGGTTGTTTAAGTTTCTGCCAACACCAATTCAAAAGTACCTACTTAAATTAATTGAATTAAATGAAGCAAAATTAAAATAAATTTAATATTTATTGTTTTAAAAATATTATTTATTGTTTAATAGAGTTAATATTTTTAAATCTTTATGGTTCTGTAAATAAAATCTTTTGCTTGAAATTCAAAAAAAAATATTTTTTATACAGTTCAGTTCTTTTTAGTAGTATACAAATTAAATTAATTTATTTAATAATAGAGGGATTAATTTGATTGGATTCCTCTAATACAAAGACTTTCCAGCTTCTTTAACCAATTCAAAAGTGTAAGGATGATTTTAAAATATATATATTTTAGTAAAATTATAAAATTTATATTAAATAATTCATAATTAGTAAAGATTAAAATACATATTATTTCACTTAATCAATGGGGCCAAAACCCTCTCAATTTATGACCTACCAAAGTCCATTTATTAAATGAAAATAACATAAAATAATATAATATAATATATGTCAAAGAAAAAGGCTTATCTGGATGACATTTATTTTTCTTCTGTTCTTTTATGATGATGATTTCATTTTTATAGATTCGCAATTAATAAATTATTATAGAAATTCGTAAATTTTGAAACTTAAATAAATAAAAGTAATTTTTTTCTCGATTTAATTAGTTAAATTTATCTATTTTATTACAAAAACTTATTATAAATATTTCAATAATATTTTATAAATTTATGAAATTATAATCCGACTCGACTCATAATCATATTCAATATGTAGATAAGAAGGTTTGAGCAATATTGATTACTCATTTATTATAGTTGTTTATTTTTTCTATAAATATAAATATAATTTATTTTTGGCCCAATAATTGAACTTGTAATTTAATATCTTAGCTAAGAAATACCAAACATACACGTAAATGTTCATAAGACAACAACAAATATTGCTGCCTTTATTCATAATATTCATTTTGTTTAATTATGTACCAAAAAAGAATTATTCAATTAAGTTGTCTGAACGAAATTTATTTTCTAAATTGGGGAATTAAAATTTGCTTGAATTAAATTATTATTTTTGGAAATATTTTTTATTTATTTAAAGATTAAAAAAACTTAAATTAAATCTTTTAATTTTGGGAAGAGTTAAAAAGAGTAATTTATCCATTTAACTAAAGAGCTTAAGGCTCCTGCTTAGTACTTTGATATGCCCGGGTTTCTAAATAAACAACTATTCTATAAAAGTATTATGAAAGCCTCCTGTACTAAGAGTTAAATTACATTTTATCCCATTTACTCAAAATATAGATAAATTAGTCCATGTATGATAGATCAACGAGCAAAATGGTATTTTCTGCTAAAATTTTTAAAAACTGGCATGTCAGGTGAGATAACTAGAATGACACGTGACACGTTATGTGCACCTTATGCTAACGTACAAATATCAATTTTGATAATTTTTTTAACAGAAAGATTAATTTAATTTTGGATCTAACTTATCCTATTTCTTAAATAAAATACATAAATTAAAAATAAATAAATTTAATCAATTGAATCGAAAATAGTCAACTTGAGTTGACTTATTTGATATTTTTTATATGGATGATAAAAGTTCTGAACTTCACAAGTAAGAAGTTGACTGCCCATTTTTTTAATATATTATAAAATACGCACAATTTTCATATTTAAAAATAATTTAATTTTTAAATCAATAATAATACACTAATAGAATTAAGGTCTAATTTTTCCCCATGTCCTTGTATTCTTCCTATTTTCAAAATTTAATCCATTTGCTTTTAAAATTCAAGAATGTTGTCCCTCTATTTGTATGATTTAAAAATTTGAAGTTTAATTGATAACCTTGTTAATTAACTTATGTTTAATATGAAAATATACTATCAAATAAATTTTAATTTTTAAATTAAAACTTTAAATATTAAAATGTCACATATTTAAATTTAACGAATGTTCCTAAATTGTGTTATCAGTGTTATGAGTTGTATTTTAATTTTTATATCAAGCAAGTAGAGAGACACAATTCGTAGAATTAAAAGCATAGGGACTATTTTTAAAATCCAAAGAGTGCAAGGATTGGTGGCAAAATTAAACCTAGAATCAATATATTTTTTATTTGGTTAAAAGATGCCATAGGTTCATGTACTCTTCGAAAATTTGAAATTTGGTCTTTATACTTTTATTTCTTGAAATTTAGTCCCTCTACTTTTCAATTTTTAAATTTAAGTCAAATTATAAACTTTTTTTTATTAATTCTGTTGGTGTAACATTTTGAAATAATAAAAAACTAAATTGGTAGCAATATAACTAAAAAATGACATTGTAATTAACTTAAACTTAACAAAATGATTTTAACAGTTTAAAACTTAACAAAATAATAAAATATAAGTACCCAATTTCACATTTTTAAAAAATAAATAAACTTATGACATAATTTAACCCTTTTTTTTATTTCAGAAGAATTTGCAAATACAATCACAAGTATTTATACAAATCACAAATAATACATATTCGACCCATTAAAATTAAAATAAGAGTCAATTGAATATAAAAACGTAATGAACTGAAGATTGAAATATATACAAATCGAAATCAATATATATTCATATAGAATCCACACGATAAAACTTAAATCTAAATAAACTCGAGAATGGATTTTGGACTTGAACAAAGGCGAAGACAACGGAAGTAGACAGTAACCATGGCCCCAGCGTGGTAAAATTATACTTTAACTCTTTTAAATTTATCGTAATTATATAATTATAATCTTCTACTCTGGCCCGCCCCCGGAAATTTTAATTTTCATTCCCCTTGAACAATATTCTAAAATCACGATTAATAAATGCGCACGTGGCATAGTATTATTTGATTTATTTGCATATGACAAAATATAACTCCATCTTGGAAGTATCAATAACATACAAATTGGCTTAATTTACTATTTAGTCCTGAATTATATCTATTTTCTCACATTTGTATTTTTTTTGTACTTAAAATATCAATTTCCCCTATTTTTGGTTTACTTTATAACTTTGATTAGAAAAGCCTTTTAGGCATGATGCCGTTAGAATACGTCACATGTTCTTTTTTATTTTTTAATATTATATATATTTTATTTATTAAAAATATAAAAAATCATACATAATTTATAAAAAGGTTTAAAATAATTTTTTTATAAAATTTTAAAATCTGTAACTATAAAGTTTAAGAATTAAAAATAATATATAAAAATTACGATTGTTATAAAAATAAAAATAAAAAGTTTAAATTTCGAGTAATTGCAAAAATACATTGAAATTTAAATACCTTTTCAGATTTTTATATAAAAATATTCTTAATTTTTTAATTTTTAATTTTTTAAATAATATCATTAATTCAAACAAAATTTATTTTAAATTATTGTAGTTTTTTAATTAAATTATTTTTTTCTAGATTTTATGTATAATTTTTATTTATTTTCATTTTATATTTTTAATATGTATATATATTTTTTAAAAATATTTATTTTTTACATAAAATCACCATGTGGTATTTTGTGATCGATTATCAATTTTTTTAACGTCTATAAAAAATAAACTAAAAAATATAATGGAAACATACTTTAAAAACCAAAATAGGATAAAAAAAATTAAATATCAATATAAAAAGATAGATACACTTCAACGGCCAAATCTTGAATTACATAGAGCAAAGTGGACGGTCCATTTAAAATATTATTTTATTTTAAGATATTTACTATTTTATGTCTCGTTAATAATTAGTATTTCCTTTTTCAATTTTTCGTAAATATCGATATGTGGAGTGTCTGTTATTGATGCATGTTCACATTGTGGGGGACATTTTTCTTTTTAATTATTATTTAATATTGTCGTAAGTATTTTATATTTGATTATTTAAACCAACAGTTTACAAATATTAATATTAGATCATGATGTAATCACAAAATAGTGTAATAGAATAATGTTGTTTCACAAGTGAAACCAATTGTACCTTTCTTTTTCAAAATTATTGTTTAAGATTGGTTGAGCTAGTTCGATAAAATAAAATAAAATTTTCATAAAAGTATTTAAAAACTCGGTTTAATCGACATGTACTGTTTATGGTTCAACCAGTACGATGTCCTTTTATGGACCGATCAAAAATATTATACTTTTAAAAAAAAAATTATATTTGTCATGGGATTGGTTAACAGTCCCACATCAGTACAAATTAATAATACCAGTGCGGAGATATTAACTTAATTGAGTGAATATAAATTTAGGGACAAACTAGATACAAATAAATAAGTTTAAGTGCAAAATATAAATTAACCCATTGTATATTGGTGCAATTATTTATAAATTTATAAATTGGTTAATTATTGCACTAACATAAAGTTTGAGGACCCAATGAAGCCCTCATTGATATTGGAGCCATGGATGGGGATATAATCACATTATAGATTAGTTGGATAAAATAATTGTAGGGAAAAGTGGAAGGTGCATTTAATCTATTATTTTATTTTTAGGATCTCGACTGGTTTTCTAATTAAAATAAATTTTCTCTAGAATATTGATGGTAAGAGTGTTTTTTTGTTAATAAATGTTCACGTGGTGCATGGCGGTTGCTAACCTTTTTTTTTAAGTTGTTTATCTAAGCTTCATGGGGATTTGATTATGTTTATATTATGGTAGGATCTAATTAATTATTTAATTAATGTTAACCGTTAATATTTATGATGTGACTGTTAACGATGCTAATTTAAACAAACGTCCCATGTCAATAAGAAAAAAATGGGATATTTTTTCTAATTACCCTTTATTTCTCACACGTTTTGATGTTAATACAAAATAAAACTTTTAATTAACTTATAAATTAAGACAAAAGATGGAAAGAGATGCTAGAAACAAAAGTTGGTTCTTTGGTCATTTCCGCCACCTAAAAGAAGAAGAAAAAGTCGTATATGTTAAAGCATGTGATTTAATTTTTCAATGATTGTTAATTAATATATATTTGTTAGTCAATTATTGTATTAAAAGTGAATAACCTTTTAGAAATCAGAGTCTTAATAAAATCATTATTTTATTGGGTGTCTTTATTTATATAATACAATTTCAACACCCATTCATAAATTGCTTTTATCACATAAATAAATTTGCAAATCGAATCTTGATATTCTCTGTCGACTAATGACCCTACTATTTGACTTCATCTTTTTTACATTTGGTTCACGGGAAATCTGTATATTTTTTTTGATGCAATGCTTAAAATTATTCATAATTTCTCTCCAACCTATAAATAGGAGAATAATGCGCTTCAGTACACTCGAACTCACATCCTCCTGTATTGACAACAATACCTATGTAAATTAAGTTCGTGATTTATACATATAAAGATGGCTCGATTATGAAATGAGCTCACTGGTTAATCAGCACAAAATTAAAAGTCAAAATAAAACAAACAAATAGGGCTACAAGCTAATTAGCCCAAATCAGTACATATTTATTTAACGATTTATTATCGATAAGTCAATCGTACAAGATGATCAATCGAGATTATTCGGATTAATTATAAATTTTGAAAATAATGAATAACTTCTTCTAGTATTATAGAGTTCTTTGTACTAATAGTCGTATTACATTTTGTTCTCTCTTCTAAAAAAGAGAGGATAAATTTGTCTCTATATGTTAGTTCAAAGAGCAAATCAGTTCTTATGTTACAAATTCCATCCATTTTTACTATTAAAAGATGATCACTGTATGTCAGCATGAGGTACACGTGGTGCATCACATGTAACCGATTTGTTATTTCATTAGTCACACTAGTTTTAACAGTAAAAATAGATAAAATTTTTAACAGAAAATACTAATTTGCTATTTGATCTAATGTACAGAGGTTAATCTGTTATTTTTTGAGTAAATAAATAAAATACGATCCGACACTTAATACAAAAGTCTCGATGATACGAGAGATGTTTGGCGTATTATCAAAACCAAACAAACTTTAAACTACTCAAAATTAAATTGGCTTTGATAGAAAAAAAAAAGTTGTTTGAACAAAAAAAACAAATTCACATTAAAATACTAATTATACAAATTGTTACAAGAATATATAATTACATGTAATAATCAAATATATAATCAAAAGCTCATAGTCTCTTATCTTCGATTCGATTCGATTCCTATGTCGGGTCATGGTTGTGTTCCAAATTTGAGAAGATTTGGTAATCATGGGAGAGTCTAGATGAAATAAATATATGCACACATATTTTTGTATATGCGCTGGGTTGAGGTTGGGAAGGGAAATAAAGGGTAGTAAATGGAGAGTTAATTTAGTCTTGATGAATTCAAGTTTTTGGGTTTTATTGTTCTAGTTTTGGGTAAAATTTAAGTATAAATTATTTCGAATTTTGCGTTTACGTTATTAAGGTAAGAGACTCAAGTTTTTTAAATGGGGTCATTATAGGTTATGATGAGTGATTGCTTTAAGTTCGGGTCATTTCGAGTTACTTATTCAAATTATCTAATATTTGAATCATTTCGAGTTCATTCATTTCAGGTTTGAGCAAATTTCTAGTTCAAATTGTTTTGAATTTGGGTCATTTTGAGTTTATATCAATAGGGTTCAAGGATCGAGTTTTCTAACTAAGATCATTACAGGTTCTGATAAGTAATCATTTCAAGTTCAGGTCATTTCGAATTACTTATTTGAATTATTCAAATTTTGAATCATTTCGGAATCATTCATTTCAAAATTGCTCTCAAGTTGTTCCAAATTTGAGTAATTTTAAATTAATATCATTTTGAATTTATAAATTAGATTTTAGGCTTGAATTTATTACGAGTAAGTGAACATAAGTTTGAATTAATGATCGCTTTAAATTACTAATTTGAATTAATTTAAAATCTAAATCATTTCGATTTCATCATTACAATAAACGTCAACAACAAAAAAAAGCCCATGGTAGCTTTAAAAAAAAATTAGAAATGAGCATAACACATGTTACATTTGCCACCATTGTTGAAAAATATTTAGGGTAAACTACACCCATGGTCACTCTTGTTTACCTTAGGTTACATTTCAGTCACTTATGTTTGAAATGTTACGTTTTAGTCACTTCCGTTATCATGTTGTAACATTTTAGTCACTGAGCCGTTAATTGTCGTTAATGGTGTAATGGTAAGCTGACGTGGCACGTTAAATCATCATTTCAAACAAAAATTTTAGATTAAATTATACAATTGGTCCCCATAATTTATCGTTTTGAGCAATTTAATTCTTTTATGTTCTTTTACCTTTCTTTCTTTTTTTTTTTTTTTTTTTTTTTCCATTCTCTTCTGCTTCTCCCTCTGTTTTTCTACCTTCTTTATTTCTTTTAACATACCAGGAAGTCAAATTGGTAGTGAAGAAAGAAACATGGTATGGGTTTTGGTTATAGGGTTTTGGTTATAGACAAATGATGACAGTCGACTTCCTACTTCTTTTTTCATTGCCAATTTGACTTTCTAATATGTTAAAAGAAATGGGAAAGATATGAAAACAAAGGGAGAAACAAAAAGAATGGAAAAAAAGAGGAAAGTTTAAAGAACATAAAAGAAAAAAAATTAAATTACTTAAAACGAAAAAAATATGGGGATCAATTGTATAATTTAACCTAAAATTTTGTTTGAAATGGTGATTTAACGTGCCACGTCAGCTTACCGTTACACCATTAACAACGACTAATGGCTCAGTGACTAAAATGTTACAACATAATAACGTAAATGATTAAAACGTAACATTTTAAACATAAGTGACTAAAACGTAACCTAAGGTAAACAAAAGTGACCATGGGTGTAGTTAACCCTCATATTTAACTTACATCATGTTTTTTTAAATTTTATATAAAAACACACGAAGTTATTTAATGTCATTGTTGCTATAATTATAAATTATTTATGAAGGGATATGAAAAAATGCAGATCCCATTTCCATAAAAAGGAACCTTTTCTTTAATGTACTCATAAAATACCCACCTAATAGCACTGAGTTTCAAACAAGAAAATTAGAAATTTAAATAGAAAATATACAAACAATAAAAATGTGCAAAGCTTTTTATGAAATTAAATCAAATTAAACCTGCAAAAGCTTCAAATTCATGGGAAAATGAACATCAATGGAAAAAAAAAAAAGAAGAAAAACCCTGAATTGGGAATTAAAATAAAATCCAAAAGGGGGGGGGGATTAGGTCAAATTAAAAAGAACAAAAAGATGAACAAAGACTGTGTTAAAACAAGAACAAGAAGCTGAAAACATTGATTTTAACAAAGAAAAGAAAGCGAGATTCTTAATCTTTGCAAAATATATATAAACGAAAATAATTATATATATTATATAATAAATCTATTTATATACGAACCTTGAAAAATCTGGAGCATTATATTTCTGAGGAAGGAGACACGAGATTGAAAGACGGAAGACGAGGGATTGATTCCCGAGGAACAGGACCGCCGATTAAATCGTATCTCAAAAAAAAAAAAAAATCTAAATTATGAGAGAGAGAGTTCTTAGAGCGAGAGAATATTGTAGATTTGATTGTCACGGTGTGTGTATACTGTAGATATCCCTGATTTTGTTTTTAAATTATTTAAAATTTTCTTTATTTAGCGCGGGAAATGTGATTGCTTTTTGGTTAAATTCTTTTATTAGTCCCTTTAATTTGCAGAAGCTCTAGATTTTGTCTATATTTTTATTTGATCAATTTCAATCCATCTACTTTCCAAATTAGTCCATTTTAGTCCCTATACTTTTTGAATTTTTGAATTTTTTCTTTAACTCAAATAATAGCAGTTAAATTTGTTTCATTAACTTCAATTACTAGTCTTTATACATTATAGATTTAATTCATATCCTCCAATCGTATCATTCCAAAGATCCATTCTTCGTTGCGGTGGAAAAGTACTTTTAAGCTAAAAAAGTATTTTTTTTCAACACAAAAGTAATGAAGAACACTTGGCTTTTGGAGTTAAAAGTGCAGTAAAAAATTACTTTTTCACCCGAACGCAAAAATTGAGATTTAGGTACTTTTAATTTTTGCGTTTGAAAGTGAAAATAATCAAAATACCCTTATTAATATTAACTATTTAAAATAAATATTTTGAAACCAATTATTATATAAAGGGTAAACTACACCCATAGTCAATTATTATATAAAACGTTAAATTAAGTCAATTAAACCAATTTCCTATTTATTAAAATGGTTTAATTCAACGTTGAGTCCATTAAAATGTGAAATTCAACAAATATGGGTTTTTTTTTGGGGGGGGGGGTGTTTTTAAGGTTATATGAAATAGCTTTGGTACTTGCTATGAAACTACAAAAGTTTGGTCCAACTCTAAGCCCCCCCCAAAAAAAGGAAAATAATAATAACAATAAAGAAAAGGTCTAATTATGAATTGTACCCTCTACTTTACAAAAAATTAAAATTTAGTCCATTTATTTTAATTTGTTATATTTTAGTCTTCATTGAAAGTTGAAAAATTAGTCTAATTGAGTAACAAATTTTTATTTTTTTTTTTTGAAAATGAGTAGCACTGGTAAACCTTGATATTATACCTATGATTTAATAATCAACAGTTCAGCAATTATATGCAGAAAAATAGGAAAAGAAAATAGCAATTTTGCAATTTATATATGACAAATTAGCAAAAGCTAGCAATTTAAATTCATGTGTTTAGCAATAAAATAGATTAATTCCTCTAAAGTATAAGATCAAAAACAAATTAAAGTGAAAGGACTTGTAACAAAAAAAAAAAAAAGAGCGAAAAGATTACCTTCTTGATTTTCGTAAAGTACAAGGACTAAATTCATAATTAGACCTAAAATTTTTATCATAAAAATTGTCTAAACCTTCATTTAAAGTCTTCAATGTGCCGAAGCTTACAAGACTCATTCCAATATATATATATAGACAGAGAGAGAGAGAGAGTAGACAAGAAAGGAAGGAAACATGCCTAGGGATAAAGAGATTGATAAGCCAATGAAACCGCTTCGAAGAAGACGAAAGAAAGGTGACGGTGGTGGTGCCAGTGGCGGCGGCGACCGCGGTGGCAATAAGGAAGTTGCATTTTGTTTATTTATTTTAATTGTGATTTTGTTTGCTATAATTTTGTTCTTCTTTATTCATCTTTTGATGAGTTTTGAAATAATTTAGAGACACTTACGATGGATCTACCACCAGTTTTGAAATAGGATTGGAAGTATAATTATTTATGGGTTGTTTGTACCATACCATCCTAGTATTTTTCTTCATCATATTTGTAACAGATAAATAAAAGGATTAGTTGTGTTTGATGTTTTCAAATTATTATCGAAACTTTACTATTAATGAGTTTATGTTTTGATTATTTAATTTTAAAAAGTTACAATATGACTATTGAATTATTCGAAAGTTTCTATTTAAGTCATTGGGCTGTTAAAGTTGTTGTTGTATGGCCTTCTTTGTTCTTACTGCCTGTACAATCGAAATCTCTCGTTCCTTTTCTATTTTACGATTAAATATTTTCATTAAATAGATTTTAATGCCACGAATTCGTGAACAAAAAATCCAAACAACTTTCTTCTTCGACATCTAACACTGACCGTCAGATCGACTTGGATCTAATGTATGTTATTCTACTCATTGATGGGTACTGATCCACCATACTGATCGTCAAATAGTTGCTTAGAGCTCACTAGTCGAACTTTCAAAAAGAAAATAGGCCAGTGACTTAAATAAAAAATTCAAATAGTTCAAGGACTTAAATGTTTTTGAATAGTTCTGTGACCATTTTGTAACTTTTTTAAGTTGAGTGATCAAACCGTAAACTTACTAATAAATTAATGACTTCAAGTGTAATTTAATATTTAATACTTTCATGTTGGTCCCCCAAATTGATAACAACTTTTATTTCTTTTTTTCATGCTTTATCGATTAATCTCTATAAAATGTGCGTTTAAAAATAACCTACAATAAACAATGAATCGTATGGAGATAAACAATACTAAATGCATTACAATTATTTATCACAATTTTGTCATCAATTGTGAGTTGGTTTCGAGTTGACTTACGACTTAGTTTCGAGTTGACTTATGACACCAACTCCATTAACTATATTATTAATATATACAATTAATGGGGATAATGAATTGTGCATATTACAATAAAAATGTATAAAATATATCAAGATAAAATTTTGGTTGAGTAATAAATTTAAGGTTTTATGAATCAAATTGACATGGTTCATATATCATGATATGCATATTTTTTATCGGTTGTTATTAAAATAAAAAGGTTAAAATACCTTTGAATAATATAATTTATTTTAATTACAAAATGATATTTCCATAATTTTCTTGACCGAGTTGATACTCAATTGACTCGTAACACAATCTAGTCCGGAATTTAAATAATAGTATAAATAATAATTGTGTTAATGACCACTTCTTTTCCAAGTTTCAACAGCAAAGGAATCGTCCTTGTTAAGTTTTTTTTTGGGTTAAATTCTAGTAAACTTGATTTTAATAAAAAAATTAATGATTTTAATAATTTAATTTCTTAAAATAAAAATAAAATCAACCCAAAGCCTATTTTACAGCACAAATAGTGAGTAATGTGACCCGGACCCGGACCCGGACCCGGACCCGATACCTACTTTATAGCAAATGGCATTTCCATATCTCTCGTTTCTTCTGTGCATATACCTCACTGCCCCTAAAATTTAATCGAGGAGATCTCGTTGTTCTTTAGCTCCGTTTTGCAGCCATGGCTACTCTAGATTCCGATGTGCCGATGGTGCCCGCCGGTGAAGCTTCCGGTAGCTCCGCCGCGTCTTCCTCTACTAAGAAGCACAAGCGCTTCGAGATCAAGAAGTGGAGTGCCGTGGCCCTCTGGGCCTGGGGTACTAATCCCTAACCCTAACCTAACTTACTTTCTCCATTCAGTTTTATGTCGAAATCAGTGTTTTTATTGACGTTGATTTGGTTGATGGGATGCAGATATTGTCGTGGATAATTGTGCAATTTGCAGGAATCACATTATGGATCTCTGTGCGTATTTCTACCTCGATTTTATTCAGGTTTTTGTTAATTTGATTTAGGGGTTTTTTTTAGGGTTACTGTTTCTGATTGTTTTCTTCAATTTCGTTGTTTAGGTATCGAGTGCCAAGCTAACCAAGCCAGCGCCACCAGTGAGGAATGCACTGTTGCTTGGGGTATGTTCGATTTTGGAATTGTTGAAAAGCATGTTTGGGTTACTAAAGAAGTACTATTAAAGGATATTGTAGATGTTGTTTTGGATTGTGTAAGCATTGGTTACTTTGGGGAATAGTGTTAGGTTGTTAGGTTTCGATGTTCTTTATACCAAACACAAGGAAATCAATCAAGCACTATTAAGGCATACAATAGACGTCTTTCCGTTTGTGTAACCCTTGTTGACTTTGGGAGGTAGTGCTAGGTTGTTTGGTTTCACTTTACTGTACCAAACACAAGGTTTGGGATTCGTTGTCTATTTGGTAAAGTGGAGGCTATTCGGGTGTAAAAGAGAATAAGTTAGAACCTTTTGTACAAATTATGGTGAACCTATAATTATAGCCGTAAATATGCTAATGTTGAATCAATTAAGCACTATTAAAACATGTAGTAGACAAGTTTTCAATTGTGTAAGCCATGTTTACTTTCGGAAGTAGTGGTAAGTTGTTTGGTTTCGCTGTACATTATATCAAACAGAAGGTTTGAGATTTGTTGCCAATTTCATTAAATGGGAGTTTTGTCGGATTGTAAAAAATAACAAATTAGAAACTTTTGAAGAAATGATGATGACACTTTTTGTATTTTATTAAGAACATACCCTGTTATCATAGCTTTTAGTATGATAATCGTGATGATTTTTTTTTTCTTGTGATGTCGATAATGGTGATGAATCAATTATGTAAATGAGGGCTATTAAATCTTTATGTCTAATGCTTTGCTTTTGTTATAATTAACGCCTAGTATCATTCAGATACGTTATTTTGTAGATATACTTGAGCAAGTTGACTCGTTAGGTGGTTTGCTTAATTGCATTTGCAGATTGTGCACGTTTAGTGCAATTTTAGTTTTTTTTTTCACGTAAAAGCTTTTTGATTTGGCCGAAATTGAATTTGTTGCCCTTCCTGTGGTGGGTTTATATAGTTAGCCAAAATGGTTAATCTCAATGTATATAAAATTCCCCGATTAGAGTAAGTAAAGTGTCGAAGAAATTAGTAGGCTCATCTTTACCTGCAAACATGTATATATCGGAAGAAAAATGCCTTGAGCTCATCTACTATATGTTTTTTCTATAATCTAGGAGTTGTATGTATCATCTCACTTTAGCTCCAACATACTTGATCATTGTGTAATTGATTTTTCTCTTCTTTGTGTATGTAGGGGTCTGCAACCATGCATTTCACTTCCATTGTATCAGCCGATGGCTCAAGACTCGTCAAGTTTGCCCATTGGGTATGCTTTTTCCTCCCGATGTATACATCGCTCAGATATTTTTCCCCGTAATCAGCATTAACGCCTAAGTTGGTCTTTGCTTTTGCAGATAACAGTGAGTGGGAGTTCCAAAAGTATGGGCACTAGAGAGCTTTCAGGCCGATACTGGTTGAACCCTCTTACCTTTCTGGTATGATGAGAGAAGAATGCATATATTTCATTAGCTTTTATGCTGATTCAAACAGTAGTTGCTTTAATATTTCAGAGTAGAATTTGGTCATAATTTTATTTGCACCGAGTGTAATATGCTATATTTTATGAGAATTATCCTTTATTATTGTGCTGAAACCTTCCTTGTTCTATCTCTGGATTTTGGTACTGATGAATGTCTTCTTTCTTTTTTTTTCATGTGAATCAAATGGCTCCTTTTAAAGCTTTGTTAAATTCAAAATCAGAATTAGATTAATGTCTCTAAAGAAAGGATAATATTATTTAACAAAATTAAGGGAAAATTTTGACTTTATAATAGAAAGTTAATATTTCAAAAAAAATAAAAAGATTGATACTAATCAAATTATAAAAAAAGAATTAAATCAGTAAAAAATGCGTAGTATAAAACTTTCTACAATGTCTATGGGAATATTAGAATTAAAGGTGTTTATGAATTGAATTAGACCTATACCATTAATGGTATAATATTATGTATGTATAGTTGCTTAACATGAGTCTTGAAATTTAGTCATGTAGGTTAAAATATGTTTTTATTTTTATGAATTTAGTTTTTTTATTTATTTTTCAGATATTAAATTTTAGATCTAACTTTTAGTAGTGCTAAATTTATTTTGTTAAATTTAAGTTAATTGCGTCATTTTTTAGTTACATGGTTACCAAGTGTTGCAAATTTTAATCAAATTTTTTTTTAATTTTGGGAATAAAAGTATAATGATTAAATTTGAAATTTGGGAAGAATACAAGAGCTTATGGCATATTTTAACTTATTTTGTAAATAGTCAATGCGGTCTCGTTTGGGCTCAGGTTTTAAATATAAAAGTTTGAGTTCGAACCTATATTTAAATCGGAACTATTTTTCTCCAAAATTTGATTTCTTGAAAAACTAATGAAAGCTTGCGAAGCACATGTCGCCCTTTGCAATGCTTCTCTTCTTAGTTTGTGGTGTCTAATGGTGACGAATTGGTGGAGATTTTAGACCTCTTTGAATGCTGGTTTGAAGTTTCTACCCCGCTTTGGCACATCCAAGAATGATGTTGATCAATTTTTTTGTCACTGTCCAACAGCCTCTAAGAAAAAATATTGTGAGACTTAAGGAACAAACAAATGACCTAGAGGATAAGAATTCTAACTAGTAGCAAACATAAAATTTGGAAACGAACCAGTTGAGTTTTAGTTCGACTGATATAAGTGTTGTTGTCAATGCAGGATGACGTAAGTTTTCGAATGCGCTGAAATGCAAGAAAGCAGGAAATAGAGGTGGGAATAAAGGGGGCAAAAAACGTGAAATTGAAAGGAAGACCATCTTTTTCAACTACCAATGCTTTTTGTCGGGCTTTAGGCATTAAAAAAGGCATCTCTCCATCCATGTGCATCTTCTCAGACCTCTAAATTCTTCTACCCCCAAATGCCAAAGTGTTATTTTAATTTCAAGAATTTTCAAATCCATTAAAATATTTGAATTTTGTTATACATGATTTTCTCTTTGCTCTCCGTATATCTAGAATTTTATTTTTATATTTTTATTTTTTAAAAAAAGTTATTTTTTTATTTTTTAGATTTTAAAATTTAGAATCAACTATTAACACCATTAAATTTATTAGTATTACATTTTGAAATTAAAAAAAAAAACTCACTTAATAGTCATGTAACTAAAAAAAAATAACGTTATAATGAACCCATTTTTAACCATTAAATTTGAATTTTAAATCTGAAAAATAAAGATTAAATTTCAAAAAATGGATATATAAAAATTAAATTCTAGAAATAGAAGTGCAAAGTTGACAACATATTTTAATCATATATATATATAAACCCCCTCCATCTTCTAGAATACCCAAAGCAACCGCTGCACCATCGAAAGTGGGCCAAAATCGTTGCAAACAATTCTGAATACTCTAATATCTGTAAAAGTAGATTGGAATTAAAAATTATATCCAAATATATATCATTCAAATTGTGTCCCAACCCACACTCATGGCTGGATACCATTATGTTTTTACTTATTATTAATAATCTTATTACCATTATAATCACACTTTTAAGCCTAGTGCTCACTTTTCCCCCATAAATTATGAACTAAAGTATTGCTTAACTCTACACTTCTTTTAAAACTCATTTCTCCTTCAAATGCAATCCATTTATCTTCCATCTTCAGTGTTGCCCATCTCTCTCATCATTCATCTCTTGCTTCGTACAAGTTTAATTTTATGTTGTAGTTGATGTAAGGGTAATAAGAGGTAAAATTATAAGCAAAATAAGGAGGTGCCATTTTTAATGATTGAGAGTGATGATAGAAGGTTTTTTTGGCACATGGTGCACTAAGAAAATGGCAGTGGTCCTCTCATGCTCATTCCCCATTTAAATGCTTTTCATTTCTTTAATTCATCTTAATAATTATGAAAACCTTCTATCATCACTCTCAACCATTAAATTTAATTATAAGGTTACTATTAAATTAACTAAAAGATTTTATAATTTTGAATGAGCTAAATCGTGTCATCATCTATTGCATTTAACTTCTAATTGAGTTGATATCACGAATTAATGGAACACCATCTCAATTGTGATATTATTAAAATATCATTTTTATACAATGTGACAAATATTAATACAAGTACGTTTAGGGTTTATGTGCCTCAATCGCTATATTTTCTTTTCGAATTTTGAAATTTCAATCCTGACCCAAATGATAACAGTTAAAGTTGTTAAAGCTAAATTTTGCTATTAGTCTCGACTCTCGTATTATGTGTAAATTGTGACTTTAGTCTCCATAATCTAAATTTGATAGTTTTTAGTCTATAATTTTCAAATTTTGAAATTTAGGTCATTTAAATGGATTAACAATAATGTGACTTTTTATATGTGAAAATAACAAGTTAAAATGATATTATATATGTACTAATATATTTATCGCATAAGATTTTAAAAAGAACAAATTTAACGTCTCCCATTTAAGGTTAGTTAGAATTGAAATTTCAAAATTTGAACGAATTTAGTATAGAAAATTAAAACCCAAGGACTAATACAAGAATTTGACATTTTTACTCTAAAAAATTACATATAACGGAAGCTTAACACGATGGCATTATGGTAAATAAGGGAAAAGAATAAGGCCAAACAGAAATATGAGTGCGTTATATATCCGGCACAAAAGAGTCAAACGTACACTTTCACTGTAATCAACAGCCATGGCCGCCATGGCTTCTTCTTCTTCTAATTTCTTCTTCATCTTCTTCCTCGTGTTATGTCTGAAAATCACTGCCAAAAAGACGTACATTGTCCAAATGAAACATCAAGATAAGCCACTTTCTTTCGAAACCCACCATGATTGGCACAGTTCGAGTTTACAATCACTCACCGATTCCCCACCCGAGTCACTTCTTTATTCATATACTGAAGCTTTTAATGGCTTCGCTGCTTCTCTTAATGAAGAACAAGCTGAGTCTCTTAGCAAATCGGAATCGATTCTGGGTGTTTATGAAGATACAGTTTACACTCTCCATACTACTCGTTCACCTCAATTCCTCGGCCTTGACGCCGATTTGGGGCTTTGGGCCACCGGCGGTAGTACCCAGGCTTCTGAGGATGTTATTATCGGGGTTCTTGATACCGGAGTTTGGCCGGAATCTAAGAGTTTTGACGATTCGGGCATGCCGGAGATTCCTTCTAAGTGGCGGGGTGAATGTGAGTCGGGTCCTGATATTGGTCCTAAGTTTTGTAACAAGAAACTCATCGGTGCTCGGAGCTTTTCGAAAGGTTACCGTATGGCCATCGGCGGTGGGATTAATAAAAAACCCAAAGAGATCGATTCCCCACGTGATAAAGATGGTCATGGGACTCACACGGCCAGCACCGCCGCAGGTTCTCGCGTGGCTAACGCTAGCCTTTTAGGGTACGCCAGTGGGATTGCTCGTGGGATGGCGACTCGAGCCCGGGTCGCCGCTTATAAGGTTTGTTGGGAAACGGGTTGTTTTGGGTCCGATATCTTCGCCGGGATGGATCGGGCGATCCGAGATGGCGTTGATGTGCTTTCGGTGTCCCTCGGTGGTAGACTGGCGCCATATTACCGCGATACGATCGCCCTCGGAGCCTTCGCGGCGGTGGAGAAGGGTATTTTCGTCTCTTGCTCCGCGGGCAATAGTGGGCCGACAAGAGCCACCCTTGCTAACGTGGCACCTTGGATTATGACCGTCGGCGCTGGGACTTTGGATCGAGATTTTCCGGCTTATGCCGTTTTAGGAAACAAAATCCGTTATAATGGCGTCTCGCTTTACAGCGGTCGAGGAATAGGGAAAAAACCGGTCGGTTTGGTTTACAACAAAGATAACAACACTTTTGGTAATTTATGTCTGCCCGGTTCGCTTAAACCGGCTTCAGTTCGTGGGAAAGTAGTCGTTTGTGATAGAGGAACAAATGCTCGTGTGGAAAAAGGAGGAGTTGTACGCGATGCTGGAGGGGTCGGAATGATATTAGCGAATACGGCGGATAGTGGTGAGGAATTGGTGGCTGATAGTCACTTGCTACCGGCCGTAGCAGTAGGGAGGAAAACCGGTGACTTGATTAGGAAATACGCACAATCTAATCCTAACCCGACCGCAAAGCTCGTTTTCGGTGGGACCGTCTTGAATGTCCGACCTTCACCGGTGGTCGCAGCATTTAGCTCCCGAGGGCCCAATATGGTGACACCGCAGATCTTGAAGCCGGACGTGATTGGGCCAGGAGTCAACATATTAGCCGCTTGGTCTGAGGCTATCGGTCCGACCGGGTTGGTTAAGGACACGAGGAAGACTAAGTTCAACATTGTGTCAGGTATGTTGAGACTCTTATTTGCCTAAATTGTATAATCATATTCCCATTAATCATGTTTCGAAAACTACAGGTACATCGATGTCGTGCCCACACATTAGCGGGCTAGCAGCATTGCTAAAGGCAGCTCATCCAGATTGGAGCCCAAGCGCAATCAAATCGGCTCTAATGACCACTGCCTACACTCGAGACAACACCAACTCATCTCTCCGGGATGCAACGGACGGTTCGTTATCGAATCCATGGGTTCACGGGGCAGGTCACGTCGACCCTCAAAAAGCCCTTTCTCCGGGACTAATATACGATATAACTACGAAACAATACATATCCTTCTTATGCTCACTAGGCTACACCATTGATCAAGTTAAAACCATTGTCAAGCGTCCTAACATTACATGTTCCAAGAGATTCAAAGACCCTGGTGAACTCAATTACCCATCATTTTCGGTCTTGTTTGGGGACAAAAGGGTTGTTCGGTACACTCGGGAATTAACAAACGTCGGCCCCACACAGTCGATATACAAAGTGGCGGTGGATGGTCCGTCATCTGTCGGGATCTCAGTTAGGCCCCGGACGCTCGTCTTTAGGCATATTGGGGAAAAGAAGAGATATACAGTGAGTTTTGTAGCTAAAAGGAAGAGAAGAGGATCAACGATTAGGTCTGAATATGGTTCAATAGTGTGGGGCAATGCTCAACATCAAGTGAAGAGCCCAGTTACTTTCTCATGGACATTTTTGTAAACACTTGGAGAATGTCTAATCATTAATGAAAAATATAAGGTCAAATTCTGATTTTAAGCCCTCTATTATATTCTGTTTGCTGATTTAATCCCTATACTTTTAAATTGACAAAGTTTGATCACTAATCAGGCTCAAAATGATAGTAGTAAGGTTTTTGCAACAGTTGTGTAAGAGTTCAAGTATATGAGCATTGTAATGCCCAATTATTGCCCGGCCCATTTGAATGAATAAAACCAATATAAAAACCAAATACTAAAGCCCAAATATAAAATAAAACAATAAATAGTCCATTTTTACATGTATGTGGCCCAATTTCACCAGCCCAATTACCCTAATACCCAAATCTGCCCAAAACTGAAAAATCAGAAAACCCTAGAATCTTCAGTTGCTGCCTCCAGCTTCCCACGAGCGTCGCCCCCTCCACACGAACGTTACAGCACGTTGCCCTCGCACAACCCACGTTCTCCTCCAGTGCACCTGTAACAAATCACGAACAGCATTAGAGTGAACAAAGAAAATAGCAAAAATATAAAGGAAAAACAAAATAAATTCCGTAATATTCGGCTATATAAAGCCGATTGTAGCATTTTGCAAGGGAGGATTGTAACGAAAAATATTAAAAAATAAGAAAAACGGAAAATCAAAAGGTATATTGAAGGTGATTTTCTTCTACGATTGCACTTTCCGTTCTTGAATCTTTTTTTTTTATTAATCGTGCATATAAAAAAGAAAAAGAACCGTGGAGAGGCGAGTACCTGGTGGTCGGAGGCCTTGGAATGGCCTGGCTGCTGGCGGCGGCTTAAGAAATTTTTTAGAGAACCCTAGAAGAGAAGGCTAGGTTAATTTGTGTTTTTTTTTGGAAGATAACAGAAACTAATTCTGTTTTAATTTTTTTTCCTGGTTTTATAACAAGTGAAACGACGTCGTTTAGGGCCTGTTGCAATGGTCTTAAAACGGCGCCGTATAGGTCTGTACCCGCGTTGTGACCCGACCCGCCTAAGGACCCGCGTGTTTTCGCTTGTGGGGATATTTCCGCAATTAATCCCTCGGATGTTTAAGTTTCTTTCAATGTAGTTTTATATATTTTCAATTTTGGCCACATTTTTCCCTCTGTTTTAATTTAGTCCCTAGACCAGGCGCATAGGTCTCACTAGAACGACGCCGTTGGATTAGCGTGGGGTTATTTCCCTTTGGGCCCTCATCCTGTTGCGCGCGTTATGATTTGGTCCCTTTTTGTGTTTTTTCCATTTTTGAATTCGGCCCCTAAACTCCGTTTATTTTTATTTAATCCTTAATATGTTATTTTGGTTTTTTTTTTTAGTATTTTAATGTTACTAATACTGTTATATTGCATCATTATTATTGTATTATCATTTTTTATTATTATTATAACCATGTATTTGTGCATACTTCTTGTAATATACGCATATACATTTTTTTATATATATACATACATGTATAAATACATATTTCAATTCGTTTATATATATGTATACATAATTACCTACATTTTTGTATTTTCTGATTTTAAACATATACATACATATATATTCTTCTTATTTTTATAATTACACGTAGACATACATATATTTTTTTATATTGTTTTTTATTCATTTCCATTACGGTTTCGTTGTTTCACGAGGTATTTACTTTCTTATTTTATGCCCATTGAATTCGAATAGTTTATTTGCTTATTTTGCATGATTGGTTCATTTTACTTGATATATTAAAAATTTGTTTTAAATAAATAGCATTTTGTATTTTGAGATTCGGAAAAGTCGTACCCTAACTTACGGGGTTTCGATTTCCTCGATAAATCCAAATACACGAATCTTTTAAACATTTAAAAAAAAAATCTCGAGAATTAATAAAAGATTGTGTTCTAACTTACGGAACATGGTCTTTTCTAAAACTCGAGATAATTGAATATCTTTTTTTTAAATAAATTTTTTCGGCATTCATTCTCGTATCGGGAATTTCGGGCATTGCATCCTAACTTACGGGATGTAATTCTCTTTCTCGATTAATGAGAAAATATGTCTTTGTCTCAAAAATTCTCAATGTTTTGACAAAGGGTCATTTTTTAAACTCTTCAAAATTTTCAATCTTCGATACTAAGACACTAATTAATTAACTGGGTACCAATTTTTGGGCGTTACGAGGATGCTAATCCTCCCTCGTACGTAATCGACTCCCGAACCCGTTTTCTGATTTTCGTAGACCAAAATTGCTGTTTCAATTGTTTATTAAAAACAACCATTTTTCAAGGTGGCCCGATCACACCTCATCAAAAAAGATTTGTGGCGACTCCCATACTCATTTTATTTTTCAAAATCCAAGTCAATCCCGTTAAAAAAATGGTTTCGACAAGTATAATATGAAAACTAAACTCTGGGAGATCAACGGCTTTGTGCTAAATGATATTTGACCATAGAAACATCGAGAGCCATCGAAGGACTATCCTAATCCTACGACTTATGAAATCACCTGCTTTTTTATGGTTGATGAAAGTGTAATGTCGATTCGGATGCTAGTCGTCCAAATATAAAGCGAACATATTCACATCAACTTTTTTTCATATCCTTGCAATGAACTCCCCATTCCGGCACGAACAGCTTCTACCAATACGATGCCTAAAACAATGTCATTTTCATCAAGATTTCGAAAATGGATTTGTAAAGGAAAAGGGATAGTGGGAGACTACCTCCTGATTGTCTTCTTGAAACCAAAAGCGTCTTTAACCTGATCATCCAAGAATAACCATGTATCACAGAATTCTGCCAGAAAAAAAAAGATAAGTACATGAAAATGCTCCCTAGAAGCTTGCATCTCCACTGGAAAAAAGTTCTAAGTGCATACAGGTTAAGGAAATAAACCCGGGGAGTGGTCAGTCAGCATGTAAATCTCTGTTGTTGAGTATATCCCTCCAAGGACAGTGCGCTTAACATACCAATCGATATCAGAGTCCTCATCTCTAGTGGTGCGCCAGATTACATCAACCAGCATTGCTCTCTGCTTGAAACTCGCCGGAACATTCAATGGATGCACCTACAAAGAATGTTGTGAAAAAAATATTTGTTTTAAAGGGTTCGAATTTTACTGAGTAAACTAATCCATTGACAAGAGAAATAGGCATAAGGTCTCGTATTCGAATACTGAGAGCTTGAGGTCATTTCGGTATGTAGGGCGCTTGCATTTGTAGGCGAATCCTTACGAGCTTTGAGATGCGTTGGCTAGGAATAAAATGATGTGATTCCTCTTTGGAATCAATTCTATCAATTAGCCTTTGTAAGCAGTCATCCATGAAAATGGCAGATCAAGAAAAAGAAAAATATTGTCGTTGTCAGAAATTGGAGGAAGACGGAACATACTAACTGAAAGTAAAGCACGCATCCGACAGTGAGATACATAGGGAACCAACAGTTCGATTCTCGTGGAAGCAGCACGATATAGAAACTTCAAATACGAGAGCAAATCTACCAAATCAAGGATCTAGGAACTGGTAGGAGGAAACTATGTTATCTGACGCATAATCCAGCACGAGTACGGACTATAATCCTCCAAATATACAAAAAAAATTTGAAAAAATATTGAGCATGCTTATACCAGACGCATATTCATATCCGATACTCACTTTCGAACTAAGAGAAAAATGACAGCACACAAAGGTATAAGAATCTCTACATCATAAGAACTATCAAATTCTTTGTAAATTGTAATGCCCAACCTAATTTGAACAGATAATAATCGAAATCGAAGTAAATTACGTGGACAAGGGCAGTTGCTTTACGAGGGAAATATCCCACAATTGAAGGCGAAACCCCAATTTCCTTTGCACCAGCTATCATCGCTTCTTCACTCCATCCGAACTTCATCTGAGTTAAAAATCAATCGAATTTTAATTTGTAAACTCAAAACAATCATAAAATACCAAAAAAAAAAAACGTGTACGTACGACGTGTCGTAGTGAGGCTCGCAGCATACGAGCTTGCTCCTCCTCGTAATCGGTTTTTGGATTCCTTCTTCGGTGATGCGGATCGTCCCTGTCCGTCGAAGATGACGACGTGGAAGAATCAGATGGATGGAGGATTTTATTAGGGAATGTTTGAGGGTCGGCGGTAGTGGAAAACCATAATGACTGATCTGAGAATACGGAAGTGGAGGAGGCGATTCGCCGCCGTTCGATACATTTGTTTGTCGATCTTCTTCACCTTGAGTTCTGAATTACTATTCGCAGAGGACTTTTTTAAATGTAATATAGTTAAAGTTATTAATTAAAGTCTTTATATTCTATTTTTGTCGATACCAAAATAGTAACAGTTGAAACCATTAGGCCAAATTATACTATTAGTCAAATACTATGCTTAGGCTTCTAATTTAGTCATTATTTTCCAATTTCATCATTTTTACTCTATATAATAGCATTTGAACCCTTTAACTAAAATCTCATAGCTTTTTTTTGTGTGTGATTATTACATGAAATAAATAAACCCATAAAGCATTACAAGCATTACACGTACGGTAGTATGTTTGCTGAATAAAATTTTAAAAACTATGTACCATTACATTATGTAATGTAATGAGTTTAACAATTTTCGCATATCGTAACTAGATTTTCTCATTTCGTTTCATTTATTGAAACCCGATAAAGCTTTATTTTTTTTTACCCTTATTTCTTTATCTTAATTGATAGTAATGGAAGTGTTTGCTGGTGAACTTTTAAAATTTCCAAGATGTGACACAATCTCAGCATGCCACGTCATCACAACTTCACATAATCTAAGTTTAGAGACCAAATTGAAAAGATTTGTCAAGTTATTGGGACTAATGTGAACCAAAAAAGAACCCAAACACCAAATTGAAAAAAATGTCAAATTAAGTGATTAAAATGAAATTAAAGGGTTTTCATGTAAAAAAATAGTAAAATTGATGAAATTTTTAGTACAAGTGGTGCTATATCATTTGTCGATACGTCCTCTTCAGCACAAACATATTTAAACCCAACTTGAGAAAAAAATAAATGATATCAAATCAGAAAAAATGTCAAGTTAAGGGCCAAATGCGTAATTAAACCCAAAAGGTTTTACATTCAACCATATTAACCATATTACAAAGAATCTACTTTGGTTCAATTTGTCCTAATAATTTCTTTTAATAAAATCTTTTCGCATTTTCGAGATTAGTTTGCCCTAATTAACCTTAAAAAATTTAATAAAAAATAAGTACGATTTTTTAAATAAAAGAATTAATAAAAAAGGTAAATTCTATGCACAAAGGATCTTCGTTGCTTTTTTCCCCCCGACAACTTCAATCTATTTCCTTTTATCCGGTCTAATTCTGCGTCCAGTCCTTATACTTTTCTAGCTTTTGAAATTTAATATTTTTATTTTTAGTTTCACACATTTAGTCCCTCTACTTATTTGAATTAAAAAAAAGATCCAATCGATAACACTTTTAAAATCGAATACATATTATCAATTGAATTTATATGTTCACATCAGAATGTCTCATATAAATCAATCAACAATGGTATCAATTTTAAGTTTAGAACAACCAAAGGGGTTTTTTTTTAAATTCCTAGAATTCAAAAAAAAAAAGCAGAGGGACTAAAATTCAAAAGTCTAAAGAGTTACAAGGACTAGGAAAAGAATTGAACCCTCTTTTTACCACCGACAACAAACAATTTTTAAACATTTACCTCATTTATCTTGTCAATCACTTCTTTCATCCCTAACCGTTTATCTGGATTACTTTCAGTGCAATCAGCACCAATACGTAAAAGTTTAACCATTTGATCAATTGAATTTGAACCGTGTGATATCTCTGGATCAATTAAATCTTCAACTTGATTATCAGCTATTGATGTTTGAACCCATTGAACAATGTCGATCCCACCTTTTGCGTTATTCAGGTATTGTGATGGGAATTTTCCGGTAATGATTTCAAGGATTACGATACCCAGACAATAAACATCGGATTTGGCGGAGATTTGTTGGGATCGGACATATTCGGGTGATCTGTAAGCGAATAAACCTTGGTTGATAAGGTTAGGGTTTGCCATTGGTTGAAAAGCGAAATCACTGAGTAATGGGTCGTAATTTTCAGTTAAAAGGATGTTGCTGGATTTAAGGTTGCCGTGTGGAACCTCGTATGTTGCGAATTCTGTGTGGATGAAATCTAGTCCTTGTGCGATGCCTTTGATGATCTTTAATCTTGTTGGCCAGTTTAGGTTTGCGTGTATTATCCCTCGATCACCTGAATCAATTCATATTTTTTTTCGAGTTAGAAAAATAAAAACACATGTAATGATCTAAACGAGATATAATCAAATAAAAGTACCATCGAGATGGTAAATTTATCGTAGAGATCTTTATACTAAGAGTCGAGTTGTATTTTGATCATTTATTACAAAAATAAGTCAAATTAGTTCCTGGATAATAAAACAGATCATTTTTGTTAAAATTTTTATCTATTTCTACTGTTAAAATTTGGTGAAACTAACAAAATAATAGACAGTTACACGTGGCGTACCATGTATGCCTTATGTTAACGTACATAGACTAATTTTTAACGGTAAAAATAGATGAAAATTTTAACAAATGAGCTAATTTGCTCTTTAATCTAGCATACAATGACTAATTTACCCATTTTTTAGTAGAGGCAATCCAACTCTCAGTACAAGGGCCTCTATGATACTTTTACCCCATAGAGACCTCCAAAGTCGGATTGCATTTTACTCCCTTCTACTAAAAGAAATTGACAAATTAGTTATTGTATGTTAGATCAAAGAGCAAATTGGTCATTTTGTTAAAAAATTCATCAATTTCTACTATTAAAAACTAGTCATTGTACGCCAACATGAGGTGCACGTGGTACACCACGTGGAATTGTTTGGTTATTTTGTCAACCACGTCGATTTTTAACGGTAGCAATGGATGGAATTTTAAACTGAAATGATCAATTTCCTTTTTGATCTACTGTACAATGACTAATTTTTTTTTTTAAACAAGGGGGTAGATGTAATCTAACCATTGATATAGGGGCCTCCATGATACTTTTACTGATATAATCATTTCCGAGTAAAGATAATTGAGTTTAAGATTAAATGCAAAAATCAAGCTTATTTTTACTTGATAAACAAGCTTGATCAGACTTAATTGAACGAGTTTGAATGAATCATTTTCTATGTCGAACTCAAACTTTAAGAATGAAACTTGATCAAAGCTAAAACTAAGGTTTAAACCTAGAATGTCGAGTCAAGATTGAGGGTGGGTTTGGATGGGCAATGCGGTGCGTTTAGCTTACTTTTTGTCTCACGCTACAGTACCTAATCTCGTTGCCAACGTTATTTTTATACTAACTGCATGTAAACGCACTATCCATCCAAACTCACCAATTTTTTTTTTTTTTTAAACTTAAGGTCGACTTAGCACAACTTAATTGTAGGAGGCAAAACTTTGTAATTTGGAATTCAAATTCCAATATTTCCCTAGATTATAAATTGGTCTTTCAAAGTATCAATTATGTTTCAGTTAGGTTCTTTGGGCAAAACCCAATCATCAATTTAAATGTTATATATTCGTCCAAATATGACATTGAGTATATTTAAAACACGTGCATGCAAAATATATGGATAGCTTGGATATTTTTATTAAAGAAAGCATACAACACCAATAAAGTTAAAAAAAAGGTTTTTTAATGTTGATCCAAGCAGTCCATGCAAAAAGTACAAACATTTTAAAAAAATGTTTCATGTCAAATTTTAATTAGCATTTAAGGTTTAAATTAATGAATAGGTTGATAGAAAAACTTAATTGATATAATATTTTGGACATTTTAAAGTTTGAGACCAAATTTGAATCTAGGTCATAGTTGAAGGATGTCTCATGTAATTTACCTAGATGATAAATAAAGGGTAAACTACACTAGTAGGTATCTAATTATTGGAAAATTTATTTTCTGGACCCAACTATGAAAAGTTATAAAATTATCACCTAACTACTCAACGTTTTCTTTTTGGTCACCAATCGTTAAATTGCTAATGACAAAATAACTTGGGAGCTCTTAAATTTGGCATGATAGCAAGTTTAACCCTTAACATTTATACATTGTGTCAATTTAATCTTGATTCTAAAAAAATAACCCTCGACATTTACACATTGCCTAATTTGGTTTTTTTTTTTGTAGTTTTATTTTTCTTTGTGATACTAAGGGTTAATTTTAAAAGAATGAGAAAATGTCGAAATTATTATCTTTAATTATTGGGTGTTCCCATTTTTTTGTATATTTTCAATTAAGTTTAGTCTATAAATTTGTTGTTTTAACTTTTTAGGTAAAGGGTCACAAAGAAAAAAAATTACAAAAATGACAAAAATTCCACAATGTGTTAATGTTGAGCGTTAACTTTTTTAGAATCAAGAATAAATTAGCACAATGTATAAATGTTGAGGGTTAAAGTTGTTAATATGCCATCAAAAAAGACAATTTTAAATAGTTGGAAGACTAATTTGTAATTTTTCATAATTAAGGGACCTTATTCATAAATAAATAAACTTACCATGCAATACGTATAACAAGCTTCCTTTGGGCATATATTCAGAAACAATAAGCTTTTCTTCTCTTCTAAAATGGTACGCCAATGGTGTTAATATATTAGGGTGCCTTAATTTCCCCAACCGCCGCATCTCAACGTCGAACGCCTCTTTCCCTAGCCGATTCATTTCTTTCATCCGTTTAACCACCACAGCCAATCCATTCGACATCACCGCCTTATACGCCGACCCTAACCCACCGTTACCGAGCACTTCCGCCGCCGCTTTCATCAAATCCTGCATCCCAAACTCACCCTTCTCTTCGTTCACCATAACCAAATCCGTCACACCGGAGTTCCCTCCATGCGACGACCCTTTCTTTGAAGACCTACTGCGGCGGCTCGATTCCGATGGTTTCCGCCGTGTAGTCGATTCAGCTTCCGGTACTTTCACTGGTAAAACCTCTTCTTTGAATGGTTCTTTACTTAAGATACTAAATTCATCTTCCCTTCTTCGTTTCCTTGCTAAAACGACGATTATAACCAGAAACACAACGGCGACAACACTTCCGATTGAAATAGCGAGTACCTTTGAGTTAGAACCCGAACCCGACCCGTCTATTCCTTCCGATGGACTCGAGGCGGATTCTTGTTTTTGACCCGATTTGTTATCACCATTTTCACATTCTTTCCCCAGTATACTACCACAAAGACCGGGGTTCCCTTCAAATGAAGTAGCATTGAATTGCATGTAACTTTCTGGGATTTCACCTTCGAGATTATTTTTCGATAAATTAAGATCACGAACCATAGCGGGATATTCCAACGGTGGGATCTGACCGGAAAATTGATTCAATTCTAAATGTAACTCCATTAAATTAGGGAGTCGACATAAAGAATCAGGGATTCGCCCACTAAATTGATTATCATCCAACCAAACTTTCTTCAATAAACCCATTTTTTCAAAATAATTATCGGGGATGGAGCCGGAAAATTTGTTCTTAGACAAATAAATAGCTCTTAAATTAGTGAGTTTATGCAAATCTGGTATATCTCCGGTGAAGGAATTGTTTATCAAACTAATAGCTTTTAACCCACGAATTTGAAGCAAAGCTTGAATATCGACTTCACCCGTAAGTTGCATATCGGCTAAATGAAGACCGGTAACATTATCACCAGAACACATAACACCAACCCATTTCTTCTCACAAGCACCCGAACCCAATACCCAATTATCCAAATTACCACCTATGAATGATTTCTTGAGTTTTATTAAAGCTTCTTCATCGGATTGAGAGAAACAAAGGGTTGAAAAAAGGATGAAAAACAAAGGGATGAATCGAACAGCGGCCATTACTGACCGGAAAAACAATGAGAAGCTCCGGGAAGAAACGAGCCGCTGTTGTTCCGAGAGAGATTAAGTGCGGTTCTTGTTTCTCTCTAATTTGATTTTTGTTGTTGCTGTTGTTGTTTTTGTTTGGTTCTTTGGGGGGTTGTTTTTTTTTTTTTCTTTGGGTTAATTTTGGATTGAGGAGAGGCTGGTGTAGCCATAGTTGGGGGTAAGAGAGAGTATGTGAATTCTTTTGAGAGGTTGAATTGAATGATGGAGCTGGCGAGGTTACATTTAGATTCTAAGAATAGGGAAATTTGGAAATTAGTGTGTTTATAATGGACAAATGGAGAATTTTCAAGAAAATATTTTGACTTTGCCAAAATGGGTCTTCCTTTTTTGGGGTTTTCAATTTTGATACCTATATTTGGGGTGATTTTTTATAATCTAACAACAACAAAACAAATATCAAATACGAAAATATTCTTATCTGAAACTCACTTGAAATAGATAGATATAGTTTCGTGCTGGTCTTGAACTTGTGGCATGGGTAAAGATAATAGCATGTAAAACATCATGCGATACAATTATTACGAAGTTTGAGTGTTGATATGATTATAAAATAAAATGTGAAATTATTCATATGATGTCTTAATTTATATGTAATTGAGATGAGATTATAGATGAATCTGAATGTTGATATGCGATATTAGAGCATGAGACAAGAAATGTAAACATGATTTATGTTATAGTAGAATTTCATATTAAATGTACAAGTTTATTTTAGTTATAATTGAATATTGTTTTGAATCATGTTAGTATCATTGAGCCTTATGTCTCAACAAATGGTTTTGTTTGCTGTATGCGCAAGTCTGGAACAAGAGCTTTAGTAAACTTCAGCTCAAGCATCCAATTTCTCTACACTCAGCTCAAAAGACATCACGATCATTTTGTATGTATATACGTGTTTTGAGTCTTGGGGCATTATGACCTATAAAGTTAATATTTGGCACTTTTGGCATTATGACCTATAAAGGTTTTAAGGTTAAGTTTCATCACTTCAATTGTGATTATCTATGCTTGTTTATGCAAGTTTGAATGTGTTAATTAGTAGATTAAGTCTTAATGTTTTGGATACTATGATTTAATGATGTTTGATTGTGTTTACATAGGTTAAATTGGTGTTTTTGCATTGGTGTAGATTTGGGTATGTTCAGGTACAATTAGGCGAGGTGTAAATGTTTGAAAACGTGTAGTCTTGGCCATTTGACTATAAAGTCTTTGTTAGAAAAAATCCAGTCTAAAAACGATTTTGTCACAAAGGAAAATTAAAAATTTAAAAATCGAGTCGGTTTGTGATATTTATAGCAATAAACCTTTTCCTAAAAAGTACCTATGCTTTGTGCGAGACAAATCCTAGATATTATTGACTTTCAATTGGACGACCTTCTCTGCTATTCTCATATCACAAATCGCTTCAAGTGTGGGCTTGAACAATCACGAATCAAACATAGAATCGAAAGTAATTTCTTACTTTAAGTAGGAAAATAATACTCTCTCAATAGAAACCGATAGAATTGTTATTCAAAGAAAATAGAATTTTTAATTATAAAATAAATTCTCACTATTTTCGGGTAGAATAACAATATCTAAAAGTTGTGTATTTTTAGCTATATCAGTGTCATCTATTTATAGGGAGAGATAGAAGAATCCTAGTTGAATTAATATAACACAAATCATACTAGGAGAGGGGACTGACACACCCTAGTTAAATATACTAGGGTTGTTGCCCCTCATATGTATTACTAGGAGTTTTTTAATCAGTTTGCTCATTTCTGATTAGACTAATGACATGTTTAGGTTCATCTACTAATATAAGTTATCTTTCCGTATTACGATTTGACCATTTAATACCACTTAATATTTGTTAAACATTAGATGACTAGCGAGCTAATATTTACTTCCATTTTACTTTGAGTGCAAAAATCATTAAGGACAATATATAGATGGTATTACTATAATTTATGGATAATTTTATTAAACCAGTCTATTCGAAAAATATAAATATACAAAATGAATACACTATACTGAGGACATCAAATTTTATAATCTCAATACAGAAAGAATATGTCTCAAAACCGTTGAAACAAATTTTATTTAAATTTTACATTCAAAAACTTGAAATCTTATCTGAAATGATTGATAGTACATCTAACCATCAACTTATCTAAACTTATAACGACGAACCACTTGACCACTTACTCTAACCCATCGATAAAAGCTCAAGACATGACCCATCAAAATTGCGAGAGTATAAAAACCCATGCCAACAAAAAGGAGGACTCTCTCTGTTTGATCTAATTTCTACCATTCAAAAATATTATAATTTATACAATAATCAAACAATTTTATTATCATTTGAGTCAAAATAATATTTATTTAAAATTTTAAAAATATTCCTACATGCACGTTATCCATACTTTAATAAATTAGTATAAAAATTATGGATTATTTTTAATAATATTTCTGCAATTACAAGGTGGTTTCCAAGTCTTAGTACAGTTCAGTGTTTTGCTGTATTGGTTGGTGTTTTGCACTACGAAACATTCAATCATTGTTGTTGTTTTTTTTTTTTTTGTAGAATTAAAATAATTGATTGTAAACGTGGGATAAACGTTTTAAGTTTGACAAACGAATTTGCTTGGAAGGAGACTTTTTTTTTTTTTAATTTCTATTTTTTATATAATTAATTGCGAGTAAGCCAATCTTGAACAATTATTTATTTATTTCTTCTATTATATATTTACATTTTTATTCATTTTAATAATTAATTGCTAACTAAGTTTGAATCTTATTGTATACAAAATTTTAGTATATTACAAAGCAGTATTTATTCGTTATTCATAATTTTATGTATTAATATATCAATAATTCACTAATTAATATTATATAACTTATAATTATAACATAATATTATTTTGAAGGAGTTCATAAATATAATAATAAGTACAATCACGCATAATACATGTCGTGTCCAAGAAAATAAACTCAATACAAGAATAACCATGGGTGATGTTAGGATTTTTCTTTTGGAAGGATCGAAATTAGATTATAAATTTTTATGATAGTTAAAATATAAATTCCCCAATTTTAGCTTATAATTTTATAATTTCTAAAAAGATTAAATCATAATTTTACTACATTTAATTATGTATGAACATAAAATTTCAAATTCTATAGGGGCTAAAACAGAAATTTTCCATTTATAATAATCGCGAGTGTCGCCCGTGACATTTCCTTCCGGTTTTCCCGCCCCTGGTATTTCTTTTTTTTTTATATTCTTTTTTATCGTATAAATTATATTTTATACAATTTTTAATTTTTGGAAATGAGTATATCATAATCATGGGGGCCACACATGTTGGATAAAATTTAAAATATAAATAAATAAAAAGAAAGGCGGCAACTCTAGACTCACCGCCACGAGAATAATAGTTTCTCTCACTGTCGTCTTATTATAGCCACGTGTAACTTCATAGCTTGTGATATGATGTGCGGTGCGTTCACCTACTACCAACCTTATCTTTTTCTCTCGCACAATGTTTTCCAATCGAGATTGACTTTATGCTTTTTATTATTTTTAGGTACAAAGTAATATTTAGTCCTTAAACTTAGCGATGTTTCTCATTTTGGTCCTAAAATTTTGTTGTTTGTTCACACTAGTAGGGGTGAAGCCAGAAAGTTTTTTCAGGGGGCCAAGATTAAGTTATGTGTTTTTGTGAGTGATAAAATGTCATTTCACTATTACTGGCTTATATCTCCATGGTTTTCAACTGTACTATGGGTGAGTTTGAATGGACGGTGCGTTTACCTGCTGTTAGTGTAAAAATAGCGGTGGCAGTGAGATTAAATACTGTAGCGATACTGTAGCGTGAGACAAAAAGTAAGCTAAACGCACCACACCGCACCTAATCGCCCATCAAAACCCACCCTAAATCAAAATCCTAACTTTTTAAGGAGTAAGCTATTATTTTGCTATATTAACTTAAGGTTTTATAAATTTTAAACAAACTAAAGAAGTAATTTTCTATTAGGGGGCAGGCAGGCGCCTGCACATTAGGTCTGAAGCTTGACAGCTTTCCCCATTGATAACATGTATTCAAATTTAACAAAATTCAATTAACATGGTCATCAATTATCATTTAGATTTTAATTTTTAATTCAGACAATTTTAGGGACTAAATCCTTAGAACTAAAAATAAAAAGACTAAATTTCAAAAGTTTTAAGAGTATAGGGATTACAACATGTCAATATCCTCTACTCAAAGTTGCACCAATCAAATGGGGAAATAAAAGGAGAGAAAAATCTCCATGAAATTACAAAATCGTCCAATGATTTACACGTGTCTCAGCATTATTGGATAATATTTGCCGCTAGTTGGAAGAGTGGAGAAGGAACCGGTGTTTTGTTTTTTGTGGCGCCCACTTTAGCCGTGTCTTACCGCGAATCCACAAAACGGCACGTAATTGAAAACAATTTAAAATTTTATATTATTTTAATAAATAATATAATTTAAAAGTAGAGTTAATTTCATGAGACGTCCTCAAATTATCAACTAAAATTTATATTAATCCTAAACTTCAAAAATAATTCAATCAAGTCCTCAATTTATAAATATTATATCAATTAGATTCTTATGTCAATCCAGTTGTTAATTTAGTCTTTTAATACTAGTTTGAATCCAACAGGGAGCAATTTTTTTAAAACACATGTACATTTATTGTATGAACAATTTCGATTTGAAGAGTTAAAGAAAGAAAAAGCAGTGTCAAGAAATTTTAGGAGGCCTATTTCAATTTTTTTAAAGGAAAATTATATTAGTAACCACCCAACTATGAAAAGTTACAAAATGATCACTTAATTATTCAATTTTGTTTTTTTCTCATCCAACTATATTGGATTTTTTAATGTTTCTACTTTTACGCTGGTCAACTGGTAATAAAAAATGTAATTTTAAATAGTTGAATGATCGAAAAAGAAAAAAATAGTTGAGTGACTTCTGATGTAATTTACTCTTTTTTAACATGACAAATCTAAGTTGTCAAGGTTGTATGTATATACTTTTTTTTATAATTCAATCTACGCGTTTTAAATATGTTCCATTCTAAATTTGATTAGGCATATTAACATAAAGCTTATTAAGCTTATTATAAGACTAACAAAAGAACCTAATTGATATAAATTAGAATACCCTCAAGTTTGAGGACCAATTTAAAATTTTAGGCATAATTTAAAAGCCTAAGGTGCAATTAACCCAATAACTAAAATACAATTTAAAAATCATAGGGACCAAAAAGGAAAATTTACTATAAAGATTAAATTAATCTTAAAATATCGAACAACGTGTTTTAAAGGGGGGGACCATAAATTGAAAAAACCATCGACGTTGACAAGCAAACCAAACCAAACCAATTGAAAAATAAAATTAACCACGTGTTTGAAATCCCAATAAAACGAGACAATAAAATAATAAAAAGAAACTCTCGGAAGTAACAAATTTTCGAGCATTAAAAAAAAAAAAAGCCTCTCCATTTATTCCTCGTGCTTTTAAAAATCACATCTTTAAAAAAGAAATTCTCAGCATTTTCCCGAAGAATTCAACCCCCCCCCCTCCATTTTTTCTCAAGCTTTTTAAGAATCACACAATTTCGAAACAGATTATTGTATTCATTTTTGAATCATTCTCTGAAAACCCAAAAGAAAAACCTTGGATTTTTGTTCATATTTTTTGTTGCCGGAAATATGTTTGGTTCACCGGAGAAACCAATGTTTAAGCGAACTTGTAGCTTGTTAAGTCAGTACTTGAAGGAAAAAGGTAACTTTGGTGATCTTACTTTGGGAATCACATGCAATAGCAACGCTGAAAAAGGTAAAGTTCTTTAATTTCTTTCTTATTTTTTTAAATTTGTTTATTTTCCCTCTTTTTTTCCATTCAATTTTAGCTTCAAAATTATGTGGGTTTTTATTTTTCGTAATTTGTTTATTTTCCCTTCTAAAAACCACTCAATTATTTTGAAAAAAATTAAATTTATTTATTTTTGCTGAAATAAACCATGTGCGTGATTCTAATTCTCGAGTAACAATGTTTAGGGAATTATCATGTTTTTTTTAAGAACAAAATTCTGTTGAGATTTTATGTTTTGTTGGCAAAATACCCGTTTTTAGATCCCAACAGAATCATAGGATGTTTTGATTATAAATAGCATGTTACAGTTCAGTTCTTGAAAACATGTTTTGCTATTGATTGGGGTTTAAAAAACAGTGTTCTGTATCGAGTTATTTACTGATTTGGATACGTTGCAGGGATGCCGGAGATAGTCCGTCCGGCGACGGAGACGAGGACGACCACCATGGATTTATTTCCGAGGGATCATGTTTCTGGTGTTATGAGGAACTCAAGATCCATGGATTTGTTCCCTCAAGGAGCCGGTTTTTCTGCCGATAACGGTTCGAGACGGGTCGGGGTCGATGTGGAGCCTCAAAACGCGGCAGCGCCGATGACGATCTTTTACTGCGGACAAGTGATTGTTTTCAATGATTTCCCAGCTGATAAAGCTAAGGAAATCATGGCTTTAGCAAGCAAGTGCAGCTCCGAAAACCCGAAAACGAACACGTTTGTACCGGGTAGTCCGAACGAATCCGGCCTAGGAGTTCATTCGAATTCCAACGATCAGGTTCCTAATATCCGAACCAATGTATCAACAAGTCGCGAATGCGTTCGTCCCATTCCCGGCGGTAATCCTCGTTCCCAGCTTTGAGTTTTCGATAATCTACGAAACATGGACTTAATGCTTAGTTTTTACATAGTTTCTTATCAGTCCTGTTTTATGTGTATTGCAGATCTACCCATTGCCCGAAGAGCTTCGCTTCACCGATTCCTCGAGAAGAGAAAGGATAGGTAATACATCATCCTTACCGATCCATAAACGAAATTTTAAACCTCCTATTTTGTTCCACTCTTCCAGTTGATTTCATCCATGCTAATATGCATATTGGTTTGATTTTTGCAGGATCACTTCAAAAGCACCATACCCAATAAACGGCTCCGCCGGGGCATCACCTCCGAAACCCGGAAATAGCAAGCCGTGGCTCGGTTTAGCTGTTGAATCACTACAGTAGTAGTTCTCGAATCGATTCAATCTCTCTTTGATTTCAAGGTTTTCTTTTATGGCTGCTGTTTTCTTTTTTATTTTTAACAGCAGGTATTAACATTTATACCTTGCTGTTTGTTTTTTGCTTTTGGTTTTAAAGTTATATTAGCTCTAAAGAAATCTCTTTTACATCCTAACCCTCCATCAAATCTCACTATTAGTTTTTTTGTAATTATTTTTCTAATTTGAAGGGAAAAAAATTTAGTTTATGTAACTTGAACTATGGGCTTGCATTATTCAATTTGATCCTATTTTATTTTTATATAATATTATTAGTAGGTTGGAATTGATAAACTATCATACATTATCTCGACTAATAGTGTTATTAATTTGCATCTATTAGTAACATTTCAAATTCAGTCAAATTAAAACGGAAGGATTAAATCTAAAATTTTAACATTTTAGAGGGATTAAAACTTAAATTAGACTTAAAAAATTGATAAAAATGAAAGTCCAACAAAAATATTATTGCTTCCACCATTGTTGCAGAAACTGTTCCGTGTTGACTTCATGTCCTGTTTTTTTTTTTTTTTACGAAATTACTTTTGGTGCTTAAATTTGATCATAGGAGACTCATAAAATTATGTAACATCATCACTTAACACAATATTATATAAGAACATGTCTGAAAAAAATTGTTAAACTCTCCGAAGAATTAATGTGAATAAAAAAATAGATATTAAAATGAATTTAATTATCAGATTGAATCGGACGATTGAACTGAGTAAAAATTCAATTGAATCAAATTTTAATATTTTATAATTTATAATCAAATCGATCAAACCGATAATTAATTGTAGTTTTGAATGGGCGATTGGGTGCGGTGCGGCGTGTTCAGTTTAATTTTTTTTCACGCTACAGTGTTATTACGGTATCTCACCGTCATTGATATTTTTACATTAATAACAAACAAACGCACTTCTATCCAAACTTATCCTAATTCGGTTCACATGCTTGTAATATGCAATTTATTTTTTTCCTAAAAAAAAAAGTGCTTTTTCCAATAAAGAAAAATATCTCAACAAACACGCGTATTCAAGAGACTTTTGAACACTAAAATAATCATTAAATAAACCAAAAAAAATGTTTTATTTGTTGATGTGAACCCTAATTTAGGGTTTTAAAAAATAAATTAATATGAATATTCAAAAGTAGACTGCACGTTGTTCACATTAAGTCCCCACTAGTCATTCTCATCCTATACATATATATAAAATATTTTCTATTTTCTATTTTCATATTTTTTAATCATCACGCGTTTTGCCTTGCTTGATTGTTTCTATGCTTTTTCTTCAATCACAATCACATATATAGAAATAAGTGAAGCATTTCTTCTTTGTAGGTTGGCATGATAATGTATACTATTTGTGTGACTCTGAATGATTATCGTCTTTATCGAAAGGTTTTGTTTCTTAATTCTATAAAAAATTTGAGTGTTTGAAAATGTGATTTGCGAGTTCATGAATTTTAAGCATCTCATGAAATGTCTAAGAAGGTAAACTACGCGTAACATGCATGGTTGGACTCGAGTCCATTCCTTAAAGTTTATAAGGTATTTATGGGTGAGAATGCTACTAATGCGGACCCTATTGCCTCTTTAGGCATATTAGAGTCGAGACAAAATCTTCATTAGAGATAATACTAGATATGTTGATAGGTCAAATGATTTTGAGGGTGGAGTTAAAATAATACTAGAAATGGATTCAAACCAGATCCTCCTTCATGCTTCCTAAGGCAAGTATTGGCTAATAGTGTCTTTTCAACTTTTTAGAAATTAGAAAAGCAAGTTTAGGCCCAAAAGAGATTTATGCATTTCTAATGTTATGGGCTTTGGTGGATTGCCTTTTACTATGGGGCCCAAATTATTTATTTTTCCATGTTACTTTTTAAATGTAATAAATCCCTTGAGAAAAGACAAAAACAAAAAACAATCAAGTGATGTTGTACTAAATTTACACCACACATGATAATTTCTGAAATATGAATATATTAAAATAATATAAACTTAAAAATTAGAATACTTATAAAATAAAAATTCTAATGAAACATAACAAAAAAAAGTTGTGTACACCCCCGAAATCACAATGAACACGCGACATCAAACAAGTCGTTGGATAATGAAAATAGTTGTAAGACGTTAGAGTCATTTTTATGTTGAATAAAGTATTCTTGATCTTCCACAAATAAAACGATAATTGCAGGTCTCTCTCTTTTTTATTGATCAATCATTATTATTTTTAAAATTTTTATCCTTAGTTTTTAGGTATAGTACAGTAGTTTAGGACTTGAAAACTTGAAAATTGTTTGTTAAATATTGTATGATATAAAATATTTTTGGTACGATCAGATACTATAAAACCAAAATATCATTATCCAATAGCTGCAAACGTTAGTATATATTGGCATAAAATATATTGACAACTATTCTCATCGTTCAACAGTTGGTCTAATGTTGTAAGTTCATTTTGATTTTTAGGGGTTTAATTTTTAAAACGAGAAATAAATATTTTTTTTATAATTTATTAGAAGTTGCTTTGAATTTTTCATAAGTTTTATAATTTCATAAAGCTTGAAGGGCTGAAATAATCAATTTATTAATTTTAGGTGTGTCAATGCCACTAGCTGTCCCCTATCTACATTCTTTGTTTATATGTGACTTGTGGATCAATAGGTTAAATCTTTAATTATGTCGTGTTCGAAAGTCAAATCGGTTAAATCTTTAATTTTTATTCAATAGGTTCATGCATATAACTAACGCCGCAGTGGGTTTGGTCCCCCTTAACTAAATGAGATAATATTAAATTTGGTCCTTTTTTATTATTGTTAATTTAATTTAATCTTTTTGAAAATAAAAAATTTAAATTTAGCTCTCAACATCTTACAATTTATTTTATTCAAATGCCAAATTATTGGATTTGCTCCTTGGACTAATTCAGACACATAGATAAATTTAAAAATATTAAGTAAGAATATTTTATAAAATAGGAAATTTGGAATATAAATTTAGAGAAAAAAAACTAAAAAATAAAAACTCAATTTTTAGAAGGTGAAAAAATTGATTTAACTAGTTTTTAATTATTGTTTAGTTCTCAATTTTCCTTTCTTTTTTTTATTGGTTATCTCTAGTTGTTTAATTGTGGAACCAACTAATTATCGATTTAGTGATAAAGTGTCATAAATATTATTATGTTAGGAGTCAGATTACATTTTGCTCCCTCTACTAAAAAATGGACAAATTAGTCCCTATACGTTAGTTCAAACAACAAACTGATCATTTTGTTAAAAATTCGTCCATATTTTTCAGTTAAAAGATGGTCCCTTTATGTCAATATAAGGTACACGTGGCACGCCACGTGTAACTGTCTAGTTACTTCATCAACTTGGCTAATTTTTAAAATTTGAAACGGATGAAGTTTTTAACAGAAATGACTAATTTCCTCTTTGATCTAATGTACAATTACTACTTTACCAATTTTTTTATGAAAAGGGCAAAATGCAAAAAATATATTTCAACAGCAAAATCATAAAAATCTTTCAAAATATAATTTTCTTAAATTGTAAATGTTACCTCTCTTAAGATTTGAATTTTCTTATGTTTTTTTAAATAGCTTAGGGACTAAATTGATCTATTAAATAGTGGAGGAACTAATTTGATTTGATCTTTATATAGAGGGACCTATTGAGGAAATTAACCTTAAACCCCCTGAAAATAGGATACTTTATTAACAAAGTTAATTGCACTAAACATCCAAAAACTATGACCCTTTATAATTTATTAGAACTTGCTTTGAATTTTTCATAAGTTTTATAATTTATTATTGTTGTTATAATTTATTACATCTTTATAAGTTTTTATGATTTTTTTTTGTAATCTTTATAAGTTTATATAAATATTATTTTTCGAATATTTTTATAATATTTAATAGTTTTTTGTGATTTTTATGAGAAAAATATAAGATAGAGTTGCCTCGTGTCGTCTTCTGATTGGTCTATCAACTGATTTGAACACTGAGCACGATTAATGACGAAAACAATTAATGGAGGGGCTTAATTGATTTTTTTAGTTAATGACAGGGGGTTCAATTGGGTGTGAATTTAGTGCAGGGGGTCAATTGATTTATTTTTCGTTTTTTCTTGATAGCCTTTTGTACCTTTAAGCCTTACTAATGCAATAGTAGGATGGAAAATGATCGGGTTTGAACTTGTATCACCTAAATACTTCACGAGAACTCTAACCACTACTTCAAACAAATGTTAGCCATTAAAATGAAATTATTATTCAAACATTAAAGAATACATTTTTAGAGGTGACAGTTGCAAACCCTGAAAAAATTAACCTTTATTACTCAGGTTCGAGTTCCACCATATGTAATTGTGATGCGTGGTTTTCGGTCCTACCATGTGCGTATTCCATGTGTGAGTTTCATTAGATTCTTTTTAGGTTAGTCTGATTCTTTGTCCATTGTACTTTATACTAGTTGAATTCCATATTGTAATTGGTTGAACATAGATTTATATTTGTATTATAACTCGGAGTAAGGTTAGGGCTATAATCAAGCTAAGTCAAAACTTGTTGTTTGAATTTTTTTAAATTTCGAGTAATTTAGATATAATGTGGAGTATATTTGAAACAACTTAGATCTAATATGTTAAAAAGAAATAGATAATGCCAATAAAATGAGGACTAGCTTCGTTCAAGTATTAGTTACAAAATATTCGCAATTAATCCACATGCTTTAAATATTCTCAACATTAGATATAAGCTAGTTTTTAACACCAAAATTTATGAATAAACCGATAGAATGTCATCATTGATACGACATTGACACTTTATTTAAAATTAGAGACTAATTTTTAGAATATGGTCCGTAGTTTGAGGATATCTTATTGAAACAACTCTTTAATTATTTGTTAAAAAATAGAGGTTTAAATGTCCACAAAGCCTTCTTAAAATAATTAAAAAAATCAAATAAGCCCTAAAATACAGTTTTCCATTGAAGCCTTTAATGGCGTGGTAAATGACATGACGTTTAATGTGAAAATACTGACATGGATGACTCAATTACCACGTCAACTGCCACATTATCATTTTTTACATATCAGTTACCACATCATCACTTAATGAGTCATTAAGGGCTACAACAAGAAACATATTTTTAGGGATCAATTGATTGCTAACTTTTGGTTAGGAGCTGAATTGAGTTCAGCTTTCAAATAGAGACTTATTTGAAAATTTAATTATTTTACAAGGGCTTTTCCACATTTAAGCCAGAACTTGATTGTAGGAATTAAAAAGGTTAGACACGTGAATTTTCAATGAACAGTTAAAGGATATTAATGGTGTGATGAAAATAGACACGTGGGGAATCAGAATTAGGCAACACTGATTTATCATCAATCTCGAGATCCATAAGATGCACTTGGAACAACAATTAATTTTATTTTTATTTTTTCCATTGGGTCAATTTAAGTTGATTTTCCTCCCCAAGAAATTTAATATTGAAGATTTTGTAAACTTTTAAGATTTTTGTTATTTTGGTTATTATTAATTTTTAAAAAGTGTTAAACTTTTTTTAATGAAAATTTAACATTTTAATTAATATTTTCGTTTTTTTAAAAAAAGGACCAAATTAAGAAAATATATAAACGTTAAAAGTTAAATTTATTTTAAGCTTTAAATTTAAATGCATGAATTTAAAAAAATGATTTTAATCCATATTTATTCTTATTATTTGTTGGATAATGATTATAATTATAAATGGGGGATTGATTTGATGAAAAAAATAAAATAATTTTCTCGTGTGAAAATGCAAGGAGCAGCACTAGGAACAGTGAATCAAGTAATTGATGGTGATTTCTTATCATTGTCTTTTGCATGTAAGGTCAGTGTTTATATCAATTGATAGAGACTCAGTGTAATTGTTCTATTTTAACACTGATAAACAATATTGGTCTAATTTTGTTTTAGTCTATGTATTTGCATATTTAAAATTTAGTCATTTTTACATGAGTTAATTCCACGAAACATCCCCAAACTACAACCCTTATTCTTATTTGGTCCTCAAACATGAAAGCATTCTAATTACATCTTCATATTATCAATGTTATATCAATAAAGCTCTTCCGTAGCTTTAAATGAGACGTTGGATCTTATGTGACATACTTTAAAATGAGAATTTTAAAGAAATTTGAATATGGTTCACTCTCTTGTTTATTTAATTTTACTATATATAATATTTGAGAAACATAGTTTTATAATCTCATTTATCGGTCCAAATTCATAACATCTAGAAACTATGCTAGCATGCATGTCAATAAAACCTTGACTTACGAAGGCAAAGTTGAGGTCCCTAAAGTTTCGAGATCATAGATTTTGACTCTCACACTGTGTAAATCATATACGAGTTCAATCCACATTTTACTCTGGTTTAAGTCTCGTCATACTAATTAAGTTAAAATCTATTTTGATTATCAATCCAATCATGTCTTTTAGTAATTGATTTTGTTGATAGGTTATTATCAACCCATATTTTTATTACACTTGTTAGAGTTTGTGTGACCCGAATTCCGTCACTTGTTGAAGAAATAAATACCGCACAAGTTGAGTCCGTATAGAACTATATTTCTACTATTTTACTTTGATTAGAACAGTGTTTTTCAACCCTTAAATAGATGTAATCGAAACTCCTTTTGTATCATTCATTTTTCAATATTAGTGAATTTATTCTCCTTTGCCCGTAATTTTTTCCCAAAAGGATTTCCACGTAAAATCAGTGTGTTCTTATTTTTCAAATGTTTAACAACTACAAAATATGTTACCAAACCATTGAGGCCTTAACTTAATGGCAAAATAAAGGCCTCGAAAAATCCGAGATCACACATTCGAATCTCACCTCGTGTAAATCATGTACGAATTCTCTCTAGATTTACTCTAGTTTAAGCCTACAAGTCATGCCCAAATTTATTTTGGGAATGTTTGACTATATCCAATTATAAATCCAATCATACCCTTCATTATTCAATTCTATTGATAAGTTGTTATCAACTCAGATTTTTTTAAAGAAAAAAATCCACGTTACGTAGCTAGCAACATCATAAATCTAAAAGGACGAAATTATATCAAATTAAATCATATAAAAAAACCCAAATTTATAATAGAATCAAAAACAAGATTTTACCCTAAAAGAATCATTCTAAATCTATGTTTAGCTTTCCAAAGAGATATGGATGATTTAGGTTATTTTCACACCCTTTCAGCATCTTACTTTCCTAACAATAAGGATTTCCTAAGATATAGCCTATAGGATCCAATTTTGTACATCCCACAATTTATTTATTTTTTTATAAATCATATTTTTTTCTATAAACGTAAAAAAAATTATTATTTTTTACAAATTACAAACCAACAATGATGATAATTTTCGAGGTAATTTAAATATAAATATTATATATATGATGCATAATTATATTATTGTAATTTGTGTTATGGTTTATTATTATTATTTAAATTGTCGCTATGGATATCGTTATTACAAAAGGTTGGAGAAAATCATGACTGAAATTAGGAGTTAGGACCATATGATTTTACAGCGCCGCAATTTTTATTTGTTTTTTTGACGTCTTATCAGTTGTCAAAAAATCTATGAAGATAATGATTGAAAATCAGTAGATACTAGGAAGTAGGAATGAAGAAAAAGAAATATAATTTTTTATTAATAAAATCTTTTAAATAATGTGTGGATTATGGGTCCAAACATATTTAAAATAAATTAAAATTATTTGAATTAACGAGTTTTATTTTATTAATTAAATTGTTCTACGATGTTAGAGATGAATTGTAATTTTTTAATTAAAGTGTAATTTTATCATTGTATTAAATTGAAATTTCATAAAGCTTGAAGGGCTGAAATAATCAATTTATTATTTTTAGGTGTGTCAATAGCACTAGTTGTCCCCTATCTACATTATTTGTTTATATGTGACTTGTGGATCACTAAAAAGAACAAAAGAATTCATTTTCTTTGTATTAATTATTTATGTCGTGTTTGAAAGTCAAATTGGTTAAATCTTTATTTTTCATTCAATAGGTTCACGAGTATAACTAACCACGTAGTGGCTTTGGCCCCCCTTAATTAAACGAGATAATATTAAATTTGGTCTTTCTTGATTATTGATAATTTGATTTAATCTTTATATAGACCTAAATTGATCTATTAAATAGTGGAGGAACTAACTTGATTTGATCTTTATATAGAGGGACCTAATGAGGAAATTAACCTTAAACCCCTTGAAAAATAGGATACATTACTAACAAAGTTAATTGCACTAAACATCCCAAAACTATGACCCTCATTCTAAATTAATCTCAAACTATAAAACATTCTGATTACATCCTCAAACTATTTACGTTATATCAACAAAGTCTTTCTGTTACTAAAATTGTTAATTTAATCGTTAAATGAGATGTCAGATGAAAAAATTATAGAAATATGAATATATAAAAATGGATGCTGTAAAAATTTTGGTTTCGAAGTTTTTGAAGCTTTTACAGAAACTATCATTCACTCTCTCTCTCTTTCTTCAGTTTTACTTTATCTTTAGTTTTTAATTTTAAAACTTTTATACAAAAATATTTTACTTTTCTTTAAAATTATGTCACATAAGATTTTATGTGTCATTTAATGGTTAAATTAACGGTTTCAATAATGAAAGGACCTGATTAACATAACATCAATAGTTTTAGGATGTAATTAGAACATATTAAGATTTAGAGACCAATTTAAAATGAAAGTCATAATTTGGGGATGTTTAGAGCAATTAACTTTATTGTCATGAAAAAGACAGTAATAGAGTTTTTAAAATATAAAATAAATAAATTTGGGCACGAGTAATATAAGGCCCACGTGGTGGAAAACATATCTCACCCCTCCCCCTCGTAGCAACGTGGAAGTCCTTTAATGGGATGCCACGTGGCGTTCACTATTACCGCTTTACGGCTACGAAAATCCAAATCATACGCGCCTCACTTATGTTTGACTGAACACTCTCCGGTCAGACTATTATCCATCAACTTCACTTCATCCCTAACCTTCCGCCACTCCATATATATATATATATATATAAAGAAGCCGCAAATTCCCATATTTGTTTCAAGGCAAAAAAGAAAAAGAAAAAAGAAACCAGTAAATCTCACTCTACTATAAAACTGGAGGACACAACAAAGGTTAAACAAAACACGGGCCGGAAACTCGAATCGGAGCGACCCGATTCGAGGTTCAAGGGTGCTCGGAAGCGGAAATGGGGGAAATGGGTATCGGAAATCAGGTTGCCGAACAGTCGTGAAAGGATTTGGTTGGGATCGTACGACACAGCCGAACAAGCGGCGCGTGCATTCGACGCGGCTCTTTTTGCTTGCGTGGCCGTTCAGCGAAGTTCAATTTCCCCGATAACCCACCGGATATAGCCGGTGGTGGGTCATTAACGCATGCTGAAATCCAAGCCGTAGCTGCCCGTTTCGCCAATTCGGTTCCTCCGAGGACACATGCGGAGGAGCAATCCACGTCTGGGTTTCAAACGGAATCCCCTTCGCCGTCGGTTTCGGTCGAGACCGTACGGGTCGACGGCGAGTTGCCGGTCGATGATGGGTCGTTTCTCGATGATTTGACAATGGGTTCGGGTCATTATGATTCGGGTTACGGGTTATTCCCTGAATTTGATGATTTTTCGAGTGATTTTACGGGATTATTGTCGGTGCCTAACATCGATTGTGAAGAAGATGATAATTTGGCTTGGAATTTAAATTCAGAACCTTTTCTTTGGAATTTTTAAAAAATTAAACTTAATTAATGGAGTTTTTATCCAAATATTTGGAGGGACCAATTTTTTTATGACGCATCCTTTCATCTATGTATACATATACATATATGTACGATATTCTTGTTTTGAATGTATTAGTTTAATGGAAGAATAAGGTAAAGCTAAGCATTCTAGTATGTTATTTCTTTTGGTAAAATTCTACAAAAGGTTCTCATGATATTTATTTTAGTGGATTTAGTCCCTTTACTATAGACCAGTTTAAGGTTTGGATTACATGACTAAAGCTTGAAGTTTAGCTCAGTATTTGGTAGGGTTTGGAGAAAAAAAAATTAAACCTTAAAAACGAGCTTATGCAAGAAATTAGACATGTTTAAAATACTAGTTGGGCATAAGCTTCAACTAGGGTGTGCACTTTTTGGATTTAGTCTAACTAGATTTGGTGGTCATCCAAATTAGTTCGGTTAATCAGTTGACCATCAAATCTAATTCTATCGGGGTTGATTAAAGATTTTTTAAAATTTCGATTCTCAATTATTTCGGTTTAAAATCGAGTAATTAATTGAATTAATTGAAATTATTAGTAATAATATATTATGGATCCAATATATTAGATAGGTCCAATACATTATATAAGCCCAAAATATAAAAATTAATAGCTTTATATATATTATAATGGGCTTAAAAAATATTATGAAAAATAAAATAAAACTTAAAATAAACAATAAAGTTTAAAAAAAATAAAAGAAAGAAACGCATTAAAATATCAGTTAATTTAGTTAACTGCTCAAATTAACCAATTTTATTTTGGTCGGTTAATATGCTTCTAAAAAATCGGTCCAGATAACAGTTAAATATTTTAAATTTTAATTAATGATAGTTTAATTCGAATATTAACCAAACTGACGTTTTGAATACCCGAACTCCCAACATTTAAGAGTCAATCTTGGCTCAAGCTTGTTTTAAATATTGTAATATAATGTTTTCTTTTATGGAATGTAGTAGTTTTCTTTACTCGTACTGTATAAGTTATTTTGAATATAATATATTTGTAATATTTTAAATGTATTGCATGCGTAAATTTTATAAAATAGTTTAAAAATTAAATAGTATTGAAAATTAAAATGCTAATTATCCGATGATTGGATTATAGTTTTTCAATCTAAAAGTAAGGACTAAGGGTGAGTTTGGATGGGCGGTGTGTTTACATGCGGTTAGTGTAAAAACAGCGGTGGCGGTGAGATTAGATACTGTAGCAATACTGTAGCGTGAGACAAAAAGTAAACTAAACGCACCGCACTGCACCCAATCGCCCATCCAAACCCACCCTAAATCTCAAACATTTTCAAAAGTATAGGAATTGAAAGCATGTTTTTAACCATATATTTTATATAGCGTAAAATTTAGGTTAAATTCTGCTATTAGTTCCTATACATTACGAAAGTTGTGGATTTAGTCTCTGTTCTTTAATTTGATTAATTTTAGTACCTATACTTTCGAATTTTGAAAATTTAATCCTAACCCAAATAAAAGCAGTTAAATTCATTTGCTTAGATTCAATTACTATACAGTTGTAGATTTAATCTATATTCACCAATTAGGTCATTCTAAATCCCTATACTTTTCAAAATTTGAATTTCCATTATTAAGGTAAATGATAGTCATTAACTAGTTTTTTAGTGAGTTATATGTGGAAATAACAAGCTGATATATCATTACTAGAGGTGTTCATGGGCCGGGCAGCTCGGCCCGGCCCAACGGCCCGCCCGAAATATGAGAGAGTTTGGGTAAAAATATAGGCCCAAAATATGGGCTTGGGCAAAAAAATGAGGCCCGTTTAGAAAACGGGCCGGGCCTTGAGTACCACTTTTTGGCACAAGCCCGGCCCGACCCAACCCGGCCCGAATATAATAAATATATTATAGCGTGAGACAAAAAGTAAACTAAACGCACCGCACTCACCCAATCGCCCATCCAAACCCACCCTAAATCTCAAACATTTTCAAAAGTATAGGAATTGAAAGCATGTTTTTAACCAATATATTTTATATAGCGTAAAATTTAGGTTAAATTCTACTATTAGTTCCTATACATTACGAAAGTTGTGGATTTAGTCTCTGTCCTTTAATTTGATTAATTTAGTACCTATACTTTTGAATTTTGAAAATTTAATCCTAACCTAAATAATAGCAGTTAAATTCATTTGCTTAGATTCAATTACTATACAGTTATAGATTTAATCTATATTCACCAATTAGGTCATTCTAAATCCCTATACTTTTCAAAATTTGAATTTCCATTATTAAGGTAAATGATAGTCATTAACTAGTTTTTTAGTGAGTTATATGTGGAAATAACAAGCTGATATATCATTACTAGAGGTGTTCATGGGCCGGGCAGCTCGGCCCGGCCCAACGGCCCGCCCAAAATATGAGAGGGTTTGGGTAAAAATATAGGCCCAAAATATGGGCTTGGGCAAAAAAATGAGGCCCGTTTAGAAAACGGGCCGGGCCTCGAGTACCACTTTTTTGGCCCGAGCCCGGCCCGACCCGAATATAATAAATATATATTTTTATTTTTAAAAATATTTAAAAATACTTTTTTTTATTTTTAAAATACTTTTTTTAATTTTCTAATTTTTTTTGGTGTTTATTAAAAAAAGGGCAGGGCCGGGCCGGGTCCAGATTAGGAATTTTTCCCCGGGCCGGGCCTGGACAAAATTTTAGGCCCATATTTCGGGTTGGGCCCGGGCCTAGGACTCTGGCCGAAATTTTTTTATGGGCCCATCCCATCCCAGCCCAAACCCGGCCCGGCCCATGAACACCTCTAATCATTACGCATATGACAATATGTTTGCCGCATCAAATTTTGAAAATAGCAGAGATTAATGAATCTAATAATTATCGTTCGGAAAAACTAAAATTTTAAATTTTGAAAAATATAAATACTAAAAATAACTTTACTAATAGTAGAATTTAACTTAACTTAAAGATTTATATTGCAAAAAAGTATTAATCTTGGTCACCAATTTGTTGACTTTTCAGCTGAATGGTCTTCACTGTAGTTTCTTCAATAAGTTTGGTCGGCGGCCTAACGATTTTTACAGGTGAGTCCAATTATTTAATTTGGAAAATTTTTATTTTGGACACATTAATTGATTTCTGGTCAGATAAATTTAAATTATTTGTTCAATTTAGTATCGGATTTGAGTCAATTTAAGTTTAAATCGATTTAGATCGGATGGGATTATATTCTTGATTTTTTATTAAATAAATTGGATTAAATTTAAATTCGATAAATGATTAAAAAGTCTAAATTACAAATACAACACTTATTTTAATAATAAATATAAATAATATTTAAATAGCAGGTAATATAACTATATTGTTATAAAGTTTGCTGTTTTATATTATTTGTAAAAGAAATCATTAATAAATTTAACAGTTCTCATTTATATTAAGGTCAGAATTTTACGCATAGTACAAAATTAATAATAGAATTTAACCAAACATATGTAACTGTTACCATTTGGATTAGAATCAAAATATCAAAATTTAAAAAGGACACAAATTAAAATTGATAAAATTAAAATATAAGGATTAAATCGATAATTTGCATAAAATGGAAGGACTTAATAGCAAAAATTTGGCAAAAGAAACGGTCTTTTTCACTCACCTAACGGAGCATATGCTGAGTGAGTCTAACGTTATATGGAATCGATTCATATCTTTGAGAAAATATTATTTAATTTCAGGTTTAAATTATTATTATTTTTCTTGGTTAAAATGTAACATGGGTCCTTGTACGCTTTACAAATTTAAAATTTAGTCCCTCTACTTTTAAGATTTCAAAATTCAGATCCAATTGTTAAAACTATTAACTTTTTTCTCTTAATTTTGTTGGTGTGATATTTTAAAATAAAAAAAAAAACTCACTTGGTATCAATGTAATTAAAAAAAATGACGTTGTAATGAACCTAAATTTAACTAAATAATTTTAACAGTGTTAATAATTAGATCTAAATTTTGAAACATGAAAACTAGAGGGACTAAATTCCTAGAAATAAAAACACAAGGAGTAAATTTCAAATTTACGAATAGTACAGGGACTTATGACAAATTTAAACTTTTTTCTTTGCAATCGTTGGTTCGATATTTACGATGTTTCAACCAATTACAGTCAAAATCCAAATTGTTTTTAAATTCGTTATTTTCATCAAATATAAATAAATTATTTTTATTAAAATAGTTATTTTTGGATCGATTCCACTCTAACTTAAATACTTTCCCTCGTGACATATGATATAAATTTATACACTGATAATATATAATTAAATACTTTTTAAAATAAATTTATATAATTAAGCTTTTTTTAACAATTAATTAAAATTATATTAATGTAAATCCTATAAATTTACATATTTAACACAAATATCAAATTACAATAAAAAATTACTTTAATTTTATGATTTTTGTTGCTCTATGGTTCTTTATATTTTTCAGTCTCAGTTGAAAAAATAAACAACCCAAAAAAGGAAGTCTGAGATTTGCCCAGATTCAAAAGCTATTTAATTGATCTTTTTTTTTTTCATCGTTTTCTTAAGAAAGTTTCAGTTTTTGTTTCATTGATGAGTTGCTAGATTTTTTTTTTCATTATAATCCAAACCCAATCCTCAAAACTCTTAAAGTTTCAATTTTTGTTTTTTTTTTCCTTTATTGGGATGGCATCTTCATCATCACTGGTAAGTCCACTATGTAATCAGTCACAGTCTCCACTGCTCCATTGGATTGGTGATAGAAGGAAAGCTTTTATTTCTCCTCCATGCAACGGCGGCTCAGCCACCAGCAAAGATGGTGGTGCTTTTGAGCCATGTAATGAGTATTATTCCTCCAAAAATGGCAACTTTTCTTCTTTCTTTGGGTCCAAAAATGTTTCCTTCAATATTAATCACAAGCACCCAAGGCTCAATCGAGGTGTTGCCCGATCTGGTACAAATTTTTTTTGCGGCTTTTCCAATCTGGGTTTTTGTTTTTTTGGGTTCTTTTTAGCTGTTTTTATTTGTTTAATATCTGACAAATGTTTAATTTTCTTTATACATACATACATACATACATACATACATACATACATACATAACTGATTAGTTTTACGATGATATGAATATGTTCTGTAGCCATCATGTTATTTGGAAGGTGATGTTCTAAGCTGTTGTTTCAAGTTGACTCTATATACATACATACATGCACACACACACACACATACATATGTATATATATAGCTGATTAGTTTTATGATGATATGAATATGTATCCACCCATGTTCAATATGTTGGTAAAAATATCATGGAGGTACTTGTATCGGGAGTCAATTCCATTTTGCCTCCCTTTACTCCAAAAATGTGTAATAAATTAAATCTATAGGTTAGATTAAAGAACAAATTAATCCTTTCGGTTATTGTACTTCATACTGACATACAAATGACCAGTTTTTAACAGTGGAAATGGGTGGATTTTTAATAGAAAGACCAGTTTGCTCTTTGATCTAACTTAAAGGGATTAATTTGCTCATTTTTTTAGTGGAAGGGGCAAAATGCAATCTAACTGTTAGTACAAGGACCTCCATACTTTTACCTCAATATGTTCTAAGCATATTCATGTATTAGAGGGTAATGTTTTCATAAATATATGTATATGTATTATAGCTGATTAGTTTTATGATGATATGAATATGTATCAACCATGTTCGATATGTTCTAAGCTTATTCATGTATTAGGAGGATCATATTCTCATATCCATATTTGAAAACGCATTGAGCACACCTTGTAACATAGGTTCACGTTTACTATATTATAAGCATTAAATTGTAGGCATCATAGATTTATCTTTAGTCTTTGGTTTTATTTCAGACAAGTTGGCATAAACTGGTTGTATTTATTGTCTTTTTCATGGATTTGCCGCCACCTTTATATCTTAATTGAACTTTTATGGATTTTTTCTAAAAAAATTTACCAGTTAAATTATGTGTAATATGCCGTTTAATTCATTTAAAAATAACATAGGACAAGCCATGGCTGTAGCCGTGGAACCGGCGAGAGAGATCAGGACAAAACAGAAACCTCCTACGAAGCAAAGACGTGTTGTTGTGACTGGGATGGGCGTAGTAACTCCGCTTGGCCATGACCCCGATGTTTTTTATAACAATTTGCTTGAGGGTGCTAGTGGTATAAGTGAAATTGAGGCTTTTGACTGTGCCCAGTTTCCAACCGTAAGTGTGTTTTGGCCTTCGGGTCTTTTGTTTGTTGTTATTTCTACAAGTGCTTGTTCTTAGTGCTCTAGTTTTTGTCTCTAGAGAATTGCTGGAGAAATCAAATCTTTATCGGCCGATGGATGGATAGCACCAAAACTATCCAAAAGGATGGACAAATTCATGCTTTATATGCTTATTGCTGGAAAAAAAGCATTAGAAGACGGTGGAGTAACCGAAGATGTAATGGAGGAATTAGATAAAGAGAAATGTGGAGTTTTGATCGGTTCGGCAATGGGTGGTATGAAGGTAATGCTTCTTAAAAACGGGATTCTTTGCAATGTAGTGTTTCTTTCTTTGTCCGTATATTTATTCATTTAGTTGGTTTATGGAATGAACAGGTTTTCAATGATGCAATTGAAGCACTGAGGATTTCGTATAGGAAAATGAATCCGTTTTGTGTACCATTTGCTACTACAAATATGGGTTCCGCAATGCTTGCAATGGATTTGGTTAGCCTAAATTTAGACTATGCAGTGTTAAGAGTTTATCTTGATCATCGAGCTTTAAACTTACGGTTTTTTTTCAGGGATGGATGGGTCCTAACTATTCGATCTCCACCGCATGTGCTACGAGCAACTTTTGTATCTTAAATGCAGCAAATCACATGATTAGAGGAGAAGCTGTAAGTCAAGCCAAAAAAGAAAATTCCAATTTTTACAATATAATTCCGAAATTACTATATATCTGAGGTATTTGAAACAAATTGTAGGATATGATGCTCTGTGGTGGCTCTGATGCAGCAATTATACCCATCGGTATCTCTTTCTTGTCTCAGTTTCTTATTTAACACCATTTTATTATTTTTTAACTTGGTAAAACCGGACATACTCTGTTTTATGATGTTTTAATTCAGGGTTGGGAGGATTTGTCGCATGCAAAGCACTGTCCAAGAGGAACGGTGATCCTACAAAAGCTTCACGTCCATGGGATGTTGTAATGTTTTGATAACTCTTGAGCTTACGGACCTTCAATTTTCCTTTTGTTGTCAGTTTTATCTCCATGTTAACGAATAAAAGCAGTAAAACCAGAGAATGAGTTAACAGAGTAAACCGCATTTAACCTAATGATTATTATCAAATTTACTGTGTATTTATCGAGTGTTTTCTAAAAGCCAATTTTTCATCTCACGTAAATTTTTCGTCTGGTTTATGCGTTATTTACCTTGATACTGGTTCTAATTTATGCACAGAATCGTGACGGGTTTGTCATGGGGGAAGGTGCTGGGGTTCTGCTTTTAGAAGAGTTGGAGCATGCTAAGGTACATCCATGTTAACCTGAGTTATAAGTTTCAAACTCCGGTTTGTTTTGAGTTTGCCGAAAATATAAGATAAGTTCCAATCTTTGAAGGAAAATTTACCAAGTTTAGGTTTCTAATTTTGCAGAGGCGAGGAGCGACTATCTATGCTGAATTCCTCGGTGGTAGCTTCACTTGTGATGCTTATCACATGACCGAACCACACCCGGATGGTAATAAGCTAGATCTCTATTACTACAAGTCGTTACGTTTTTGCATTAGCTATTTCCGATGGCAGTGCCATGAAAACCAGGCCAGAACTTGTAACCTACATGCTTAAGCAGTACTCGACTTAGCCTTTTTTAGGCACTTAGGTGAACTTGATTTTTTTTTTTTTGCTTCTGTAGCAGCAAATTATACTGTTTTAAAACATTAAAGTGACATTCTTCTCGTGAAATCTGAAAACAGGAGTCGGTGTTGTTCGCTGCATAGAAAAGGCTTTGGCTCAGTCTGGAGTACCTCGAGAAGATATAAATTACATTAATGCTCATGCTACGTCTACACCATCCGGAGACATTAAAGAGTACCAAGCTCTCCTACATTGTTTCGGCAAAAATCCCGAGGTTACTTTTTCGTAGTTTTCTCTAATGATTCGATCTTTGTCCATAACCTATTTCCGATATTTCTGCTTGTGATTTTTGATAAAATATCTGGTTATTTGCAGTTAAGAGTGAACTCCACTAAGTCGATGATTGGTCACCTACTTGGAGCTGCCGGCGCTGTGGAAGCCGTTGCAGCGGTACAGGTATGCAATTCAGAGATTTCATTATGCTTTTTTCCGAACCTAAACATCGGCTTGGTAATGTCTTATTTCTTGTGTAGGCGATAAGAACTGGTTGGGTTCATCCAAATATCAACCTTGAAAACCCGGACCAAGAAGTGGTACATTACCCCTTCCCCTCGTTCTTTTCTTGGATGTTGAAAGTTTTTGCTTCATGACATGTTAAATCAAGCTTGTATCTTTTCAGGACACAAATGTGCTCGTTGGACCAAAGAAAGAAAGGTTGAATGTCAAGGTAGCCTTGTCCAATTCTTTCGGGTTTGGTGGCCACAACTCCTCGATCATATTTGCTCCGTACAAGTAAAAAAAAGAACATAGTCCAAGCATCGCTCGTCCCGGGTTACCGTAGCTGCTGTTGTACGTAAATTCTCTCGGCTATTTGGTCAGGAAAAGTGTTAATATAGGTCAGCTACATCGTGCAGAAGACTCGAGAAACCTCGTCTATCGACAAACACCGGTCCGGAAAAAGGGTTATCATAGGGAGAAAGATGATGTTTAAGAGTTCATTGTTGTGTTTTAAAGATCTCATATTTTCTATTAAATTTTAAAGCTACGATGGAAATTTTGGATTTTTAGTTGACGGGCCATTGAAGCGCAAGTATTTTCATGCATTAAAGTAAATATGGGTAAATTTATGGTTTTGGTCCTTTTGTTATGGTTAAATTCGAGACTTAATATCTTTACTTCAATTAATGCGATTATAATGCGTTAATTCAAATGAACCCAAAAAGGAAAATAATGTGTTGGTTAAAATAATTAATACTAATGATGAGTTGGATAATCTACGTTTAAAATAGCTTTAATAATATACGTTTAAAATAGCATTCAATTAGATTTGTGCTCAAATAAAAAATAAAAAAATTATTTTTTCTACATATGTATCTAATTTCCTTGTAATTTGTTAATCTAAATTTTATGTAAATAAATTCTTGTTGGAAGGTTTTTAAAATTGGATGGGTGGTCGAATTAATCAAATCACCAATTTTCAATTTAACCGGTTCTAGGGATAGAGTTAGAATTTTATTTTTTGAGGTAGAATTAAGTTACATACTTTTATGAGAGTTATGATACAATTTCACCATTTTATTAGCTCATATATTTATAATTTTAGAAATGTTAAATTAAAATTCTATCAATTTTTGGGGTCAAAATATAATTTTACCATATACTAACTTGTAATTTCATAAAATTTAAAAGGCCAAAATTGTAATTCCCTATTTTAAGAGGCCAGGGTCACTACTCACTACTAGCCTCTTTATTGTAATCCCCCATTTTTTAATTATAAATTTACCAATGGATTAAATTTGACTTTTACATTTTAAACTTAACCAATTAAATTATATTAATTTCGTAAATAAATTTAATCAAATTTGAAAAATTCAAAATTAAACCAATCAATTTACCCCTTTCCATATTGTTAAGCACAAAATTTAAGCATCATTAAAATATATGAAAATTATGAGCTTACCTAAACTTAAATTCCACAGTTTTGGACTTATCAACTTTTGTTCCGTTTGATGATAAAAATTAATTATTAAAACTTGAAAATAAATTTATTAATTTTGATCTAAATTCAAAAATTCAATTAGAAATTAAACTATGTTCATGAATACATAAAAACAACATCAAACTATGTTCTCAATTGAACATAATACAATTTACACATAATTCTCCTACATCGTAAGAATCCATGAGACCAAGATTTGCACCTTAATTTCCAACAACACAAATGATCAGCTGGTCCAAAAAACACAGCTACAGAATCATACACACAACTTGTCTAACACCAAGAGCACATATGTAAGTACCCGAGGAAGAAAACTTCGACCAATGTTTTTTACAAACTTTGAAGTATTTTCAAGGTTTCGTCGATATGTTTCTCCGGCTGAAACTGGTTGTTGTAAATGAGTTGAACAACCCCTTTTTTGTCGAGAACATATGTTTGTCTTCCGGGCAATGTTCCGAATAGATCCGATGGAACTCCCCACTCTTTCCTCACCTTGTTGCCCTCGTCGCTTAGCAACGTAAATGGTAGCCTGTATTTCTTGGCAAAGTTCTTATCGAATCGGAAACAAAAACCGTCAGTTTTTCCGAGTGATTTGGATGCCATTTCAATAATTGTAAATGCAGTCATCATACAAAAACAATTAACTCGTTTTGCATATAATGTTCGAACCGCGAAAAAGCAGATCAAAATGTTTCTAGACAACCAAATCCTACATGCAAAAACTAGAATCCCTTTAGCGTGATGCTGAAGATATGGCTCCGGAGGCTCGGATTTGAAACACAACCATATACATTTTCAACTCAAAATCATAAAAATTTTACCTTGTGAGATTCTGCACTATCAACACTTATCCCAATAACTTCAGCTCCAGCTTTCTTAAACTTCTCATAAGAATCTCTAAAAGCACACGCCTGTCCAATTTACACAACCAAAATTCAAGCATCAACAATGGCTTCCACACGCACACACACAAAAAACCAATTTTTTTTTAAAAAATAAAAACAATCACCTGTTTGGTGCAACCAGGGGTTTCATCAGCAGGGTAAAAATAAACCACGACAGGCTTCCCTTTAAACTTTGAAAGGCTTACAGTTTTCCCATCTTGATCTTTCAAAGTAAATGCTGGAGGAACTGCACCTTTATTCACCTGCCCCAAAAAAACCTAAATTCATAAACGATCAAACAAAACAACAAAAACCCAAAATCAATCAACAATGTACCTTAGCAGAAATCGAGGTTTTAAAAGTGGAAAAACGAGGGATTGAAAGAGAAGAAGAGTGAGAGAATTTAAGGCCGTGAAATTGAGACTGTGATGATTTGGTGAGAACTGGGATGGATTTAGAAAGTGACAATTGGGGCTTTGAAGTGTGAGAAGGGAATAATGAAGCCACCGTGTGGCTTGAAAGACTGAGAGAAGAAGCCATTAATGGGTTTAGTGAAGAAAAGGGAAGCTTTTTTGTGTTCGGTTGGATTTTGAAGAAGAAAAAGATAAGAGATTGGTGATGGGTGAATGGTTATTGGATCATAGGGGATATGAGAGAAGAATGGTGAATGATGATAGATCATCGGCGTGGACAATTGGTGTCCCCTAAAATCTTTGCCGGTTCCATGCGTTAAGTGTAATGAAGAGTTGGGTAAATTTCGAGTTTAGTCATTTATATACCTTTTAAATTATGTTTTGATCATTGAACTTGTGGAAAAATTATTATATATTCCGTACGTGGATGTTAAAAGAGATTTTTTTAGGGTTAAATTACTATTTGGGGCCTGAATTTGATAATACTTCTTTCATTGGAGCTTGAACTTTTTTTATTCAAGTTAGTCCTTGAATTTAGCAATTGTTCTCACACTGGGGCCTAAACCTCTTCTATCCAAGTTATTTCCTTGAAAAGTGAAAATCCTAAAATTCAAACATCAATGTGGGAATAATTATCAACTTCATGCCCCAATATGAGAACAATTACTAAGTTCAATGACTAAGTTCAAGCCCCAATACAGAAACAATTACTTAATTCACATCCAAGTATGAGAACAATTACCAAATATAATGACTAACTTAAAAAAAAATAAAATTTAAGCCCCAAATAGTGATTTAACTCTTTATTATTATTTTTCTCCTTTTCTTTTTCTTTCTTTACCTTATTTATTCGAGACCGATGTTGGTGTGACTCACTACCACTATAGGGTCTAATGTGCTGTACGACTTATTTTGGTGTGACTAATGTGCTGTACTCCAATCCAACCTTTTATGAAATGTACCATTGAGCCACATAGCCATCACTAGACTTTGGCCCAATTCTTTAATTATAGAGCAAGGCTCAATGGGTTTATTTTGAGTTCGAAAATTTGAAATATTAACAACTAAAGAAAAAAAAAAAGAGGGATTTAGGGTTTTCGGCAATTGAACATCAACAATGGAAGGATTACAGAATCTGGTCCGTTCCTTCCCAAAGGACACAAAATCAGGTTCCCCTTCTTTCTTTCCCGAACTCCCCTACAATCTTCGCGGCGGAGGAGGTAGTGGCGGAGCAGCCGGCGCTTCTTCCGTTGATACAGCTCGTGTTTTAGTCAGCAGGCCTCCTAGGTATATTATCCATCGTCCATTTCAATCAACTTAACCTCTAATTACTTAACAACAATCCTTGCAATCTATCTCGCTTTCGAATTTTGCAGGCAAGTTGTTTCGCTGTGGACGTGTTCAAAACTCTGTGGATTTTGCTTCGTCGCCGGAATCATCGTCGGTTACTCCCTCAAACGCCGTGTACGGCTCTGGGCTTCCAAGCTTCTCAAGCGATTAAAAGATGATTAGTGTAATGTTATTAACCCTTTCAAATCCTCTTAGATTTTTCGAATATGTTTTTTTCCTTTCTTTTTTAAAATTTCTGCCATGGAATTTCAAGAAATGCAAGAAATAGTTTAAATTTTCAGTGCTATATATGGTACATTTACATCTCCGATCATGATGATGCAAATGCGCTTCGAATTTCTTGGGTTATATTTGTATCAAATTAATTTGAATTTAATCGATTTAAAGTTAATATTTTCGAGTCATCCCTATTTAGTTCAAATTTAGGATTGAGATTTTGAGTTCAGGTAAATTGTTTTGTTTTAAATCATTTTGGCTTGAATTTGTGTTCAAATCTCACATTTACCAAAAAATATCAATCTCGGATAAATCTCAAAATTATAAATTAAAATTTATTTACTATGTAATTTAATATATAAATTTTAGTGCAATTATACACATATAACTTTGATTGTAGTTTTATGAAACTTTAAGAAATAAATTTTTTAATTTTTTAATATAATTATTTTTTAATACAATATATAAAATAAAATGATTTTACATCAATGACTATTTTAATAATTTGTGAGAATCGAATCAAATGACAAATTTATATATAAATTTACGCAAAATCAAAATGTATTTCAATATGGTTATTGCAAGTTCTTATTGTGCTTTTTGGCTTATGAAGAGATGTTGATATGTATCAAGAAAGTTGAATGCTCAAAATTATACATTTCTTTTTGGTATAATATTAAATTTAACCCTTAACAGTTATATTTTTTTTATCAATTTCACCTTTATTTGTTTAAGCTATATTTGAACCTCAACCTTTAAAAAAGTCATATTTAACTGTAAACCTTTCAAAAATAATTAGAATTGTTGTTGTTGTTTTTTTTTTTTTTTAAATAGGAATACTAATTAAAACATTAAATTTTTTAGACATTATAGTTCACATATCAATCCGCATGCATGCTCTTTTTTTTTAAGAACTTATTATAAATTTTTTGAATTTTAATTTTTTTGAATATTTTTATAATTTTTAAATTATTTATTAGCGTGATATATAAGATAAACAGAGTATCATGTCAATATGAAATACATATAGACTGCCATGCCAACATCAATAAAAAAATTTAAAATTTTGGTCAATATTTTCATTAAAAAAAGATTAAGGATTATATATAGATTATTATATTACATAATATTTATAAAGTCACGTTTTTTTTAATTAATAGATTTAAACAATTATTATTTTGAGTTAAGACTAAAATTTTAAAATTTGAAAAGAATAGGGATTAAAATGATTAAATTGGTGGACATGAATTAAGTTTACAATTTACCTAATGAATTTAACTTCTACTGTTTAAATTTTAAAATTTAAAAAGTATAAGAATTAAAATTGACCAAATCAAAATAAAAAGGGGGTAAATTCATGATTTACAGATATTGCAGGGGCTAAAAATAATTTGACCAAAACTAAAGTTGAGACAAAACGATGTGGAGATGCGGGGGATCGAACCCCGTGCCTCTCGCATGCAAAGCGAGCGCTCTACCATTTGAGCTACATCCCCTAACAAGAGTTCATGGTTAATTTCTATCTCATGTCCTTGTAAAAATTTAAAATGGCCTGAACAAACTAAACAACTTGATCTTGGATAAGGAGTTATCCATTTATTCTGAATTTTTAAAAAAAAATTATAACTTTTTAAGTGATGATGTGGCACAATCTTAAAGTGTCATATCATCATATTTTAATTAATAGATTTAACAATTATTTTTTTGAGTTAGGACTAAAATTTTAAATTTTAAAAAGAATAGGGATTAAAATGATCAAATTGGTGGACATGAATTAAGTTTATAATTTACACATCATACGGAACTAATAGAATTTTACCTAATGAATTTAACTTCTACTGGTGAGAGAGAGTTGAAATTTTAAAATTTGAAAAGAATAAAAATTAAAATTAACTAAATTAAAATAAAAAGGGTAAATTCATGATTTACATATATATTGCAGGGGCTAAAAGAAAAATTTGACCAAAACTAAAGTTGAGGCAAAAGATATGCGGGAGACCGAACCGCGTGCCTCTCGCATGCAAAGCAAGCGCTCTACCGTTTTGAGCTACATCCCCTAACGGGAGTTCTTAGTTTATTTATACCTCATGTGTTGTAATAATACAAAATGGCCTACGAGGAGTTAACTATTTATTCTGATTTTTTAATTATACGTAATTCTATAAAATTTTTAGGTGATAATGTGGTATAATCTTAGAGTGCCACACCATCCTACTTTAATGAAATCTAAATTTATGAATCAATTTGAAAAAGTTACCAAATTACGAGATTAACATGAACATAAACAAAATTTAAGTGATAATGTGGCACAATTTTAGAGTACTTCATGTTTTCAGTTCCTTTGAAATACGAAATCTAATGTCTTATAAAAATCGGAAAGCATCCAAGTTCATCTCGTTTTTTACGAGGTAGATCTTTAAACTCAACTTATGATAAAATATTATAGGTATGCATTTGATTATTCTTATTCTGCATATAAAAAGCGATAATGTGGGGGAAAAAAGAAGAAGAGAAGAAAACAAAATGACTAACATGAATTTAATGAGTTATGGCTTCGAAAAATCCCTAAACTCATAGATTTAACAAATTTATTTGTATTAAAAAATCAATCTCTCATGATCCAAAAATATCTTGGATTCAAATCCTTTAAAGGTTGAGTTAGTAAAAAGTAACTTACAAAAGCACAAAACTTGGCATGAAACAGATAGATCCTTGCCACAAGGCTAAGGTTGGAATAATACTGTTTTTTACTTCTAATTATTAATTAGGGTAAACTACATTCAAGTCATTAAACCATTAGTAAATTTACGTTTTGGTCACTAATCTTCAAAAAGTTACAAAATGTTTATTGAACTTCTCGACAGCTTTCATCTAAGTCACTAAGATGTTAAAACCGCTGCTATGTGGCCTTTTTTGTTCTCGCTACTTGCACCAGTCGGAAGTTCTTCTTCCACTTATCTTCTATAGTTTAGGCTTTTTTTTTTTTTTTTCATGAATCAACTTTGGACGTCACAAAGTTGAGAAATAAAATCCAAACATCTTTCTTATCCAATCTCTAACACTGATTGTCAGATCTACTTAGATCTAAGGTATACTATTCTACTCGTCAATGGGTATTGATCAACCATACCAATCATACCAATCATTGAATCATTGCTTGGAGCACCCTAGCCATACTTTTTTTTTAAAAAATTGATAGCATAGTGACTTAAATAAAAACTTTGGAATAGTTTAATGACTTAAATGAAAATTTTTGAATCATTCAGTGACCAATTTGTAAGTTTTTGAAGTTGAATAACCAAAACATAAATTTACTAATAATTTAGTGACATTGGGTGAATAATAAAAAATTTACTAAAATTCAACTATAATTTTGTAACCTCATATGTAAAATTAAAAGGAATATAATTTTTTATCTTTAAATTTGACCATCAGGTCTATTTTGGTATCTATATATTTTTAGTATCTGGATTTTGCAATTATTTCCATTTTGGTTTCTAAAACTAGAAAATGTAAAAGTTTGATTACATGATATTCTGAAATTGTTTCACATAGTACAATCTTTGAGTCACACATCATCAAACATCCAAGTTTAAGGAACAAAAAAAGGTACATGCACCAACATGGACCTAGTTAACAAGTTTAGGGACCAAAAATATATTAACCCATTTCAATTAATTATAGATATTATATAGATTTTAGCAGCCAAAGGGCAAATAAAACGGAAAAAACGGAAAAAGCGGAAAAAACGGAAAAACTCCAACCACCAAGTCCTACACACTGGCTTTATCTAAAGAAAATTTTTTGTGACAGACAAAATATTCAATCAAACAACAAATTTACTTGTAATAATTAAAAAAAATCTGATTTTTTTATTTTTTTTAAATTTCTCTAATGAATATTTAGTCTTTTTTGTAATCCTCTATTTTTTTTTCCCAATTTTTTGTTGTAATTTTTGCTTTAATTTCCTCCAAAAATCTTTTTTTTTCCTGTTTGGTAATGGCTTTTCTTCTTCAGGTTATCTGCTAATTCTTCCCATAAATTTCAGGTAATAAGCTATTCTTTAATTATTAATTCTTCGATTTTTTTTCTGGTTTTATTTTTTGTTAATTTAAATTATGGTTAATTTGCCTTAATCATGGAAAGCTTTTATGTATGAAAGTTTTAATGACGGATGACCGAGGCGGCGGTGGTAGCAAGGTGGCCGGGATCCGGCAGATCGTTCGACTAAAGGAAATCCTTAAAAAATGGCAAAATGTCGCATTAGGTTTGAGGTCGAGTGCTCCCAACTCTGGTGACGGTCCCAAGGGTGCATCAAGACCATTCAACAGAAGGCTAACGAATGCTATGTATTTTGATTCCGATTAGGAAAGTTGCACGAGTCCCAAACCGTCACCCGATGTTCCAAAAGGATATTCGGCGGTTTACGTCGGTTCGGAGCTTCGGAGGTTTATCATCCCTACGAGTTACCTTACCCATCCCGTTTTCAAGATTTTGTTAGAAAAAGCCGAGGAGGAATTCAGATACAATCACAATGGTGGACTCACGCTCCCGTGTGAGATCGAGACATTCAAGTATCTCCTCAAGTGCATAGAGAATCATCCTAAGGGTTACCTTGTTGAGAACTCGGTTCCCAAACAGGTCGGTCATGACTCATGAACATCTGGTGATTGAAATACGCCGCCGTGTAGTGAATAGACTCGGCTTTAAAAGCTCCCCAGATCTGGCTGGAGAGCCGTTTCCAAAGGCCACAATTTCGCTTCTGCTTGTGAACAGGTATATTTCTCCTCTCTTTTTTCTTTTTAACTTCTAGATTTGAACCTCTCTCAGCTATGATCTGCTATCATTAGATACATTTTGTTTCTGTATGATTGCAATTGTTGAAAAGCTGAATCACTAACTGTATCGATTAGCTTCCACTCCTTTATGCACACCACCTTGCTCAACACTGGGCATGCTACTTGCTAGTTTATTAATCAATGATCCGATCAGTTCACTGGAATCGTGATTGTAAACCGATGTGTGAATGATGTTATTCATTATGATTTGAAGCGTCGGAAACTCTTTAGTTTGATGCTTAGTCTGTTTCGGTATGTGAGGAATTGTTGAAAAACTGAATCAGTGACTGCATCGACCAACACTGAGCATGCTACTTGTTAGTTCAATAATCAATGATCCGATCTGTTCACTAGAATCGTGATTGGAAATCGATGCGTGAATGGTGTTACTTTTTATGATTTGAAGAGTCCGAAGCTTTTTACTTTGATGCATATTTTGTTTCGGTACGAGAAGAATTGTTGAAAAATTGAATCAGTAACTGCATCGATCAACACAGAGCATGCAAATGCGTAATCAATGACTCGATCCCTTCACTGTAATCGTGATTGTAATCGATGCGTGAATAATGTTATTAATTTTAATTGGAAGAGTCGCAGCCTTTATAGTTTGAGGACGGGATATGTGGAATGGAATTGAAGCGCTAATTTTTTTTTTTTTTTTTTTTGTGCGTAGAATGCGCCAATGATGGAGCAGCAGCATGCTCTTCCGATTCTGCTGATGTAAGCCATCACTACGTACTGGATCCTATGCTTTCATTTGTTACCAATGTCCATATTTTCTCTTTTTTATTATTTTTTACACAGTATAATAGAATCTTGCTAGTGAAATAATACCAAAAGTACCATAGAGGCTCTTGTACTAGAAGCTGGATTGTATTTTGTCCCTCTACTCAAAAAATAAGCAAAGTAGTCTTTATTGTTACATCAAAGAGCAAATTGATCATTTTTTTAAAAATTTCATCCATTTATACTATTATAAACCGATCCCTTTACATTAGCATGAGGTTTACGTGACATGCTACGTGGCACTACCTAGTTATTCAGTCAGCCACGTTAGTATTTAATAGTACAAATAGATTAAACTTTAACAAAAATGACCAATTTGCTTTTTTATTTAAAATGTAAAAACTAATTTGCTCATTTATTTAGTAAAAGAGACAAAATGCAATCTGACTTCTAACAAAAGGCCTCTATGATACTTTTATCCCACCATATATCCCTTCGAATGGTTTGAAATTTTGCTTTGATATCAGTATTCACTTGAACTTGCTATGCGATATTTAACCAAATTCCCTGTATTTTGCCTCTGTTCTGACCCAAAGCATAAATCTGATTGTAATAGAACCTTTTCAGCTTTGAAATACGACCAAATTGTCTAGGGATTTCATATTCGTTCCTACAGGTAACATCAGTAAGAGCTGCGTTAACTTCTGGTACTCGAAATCGAAAACTAGACTCAATTATGGCCAAGCCACTCTAGGAACAAGCCTTTGCTGCACCGATGTGTCACTTGTTTAATTTTTATCTTGCCAGCCTTTTCAGTGGTTACGGTTTATTCGGTTTTGAAGATTTTTCTCAACCTTTCCGGGTTTCTGTATCGCATAGTGAAATGCCATTGATTTTATGCATATGTTATTGAGGAGGCCAGGATGTTTGAACTACAGTTTCGGGAGTCGAGAGTGGTAAGTGCCGATAGTTCGAGAGAAATGGATGTCCATGTTTCGATACGAGATTAGCATATAACCGAAGTAGGGTTGGCGGAGTTGTAAGTGGCCGGAGTGGTTTGCACCGATGGTTTAGGAGAAGTAGATTGACCTATGTTGGATTCGAGAAAAACTGAGATAGCAGTTGTGGTCGTCAATTATATGTGTAAAATTTCATCCATTGTTAGCAGAGGCAGAAGTAGAAGCATTGAGATAAATAAATCTGGAGATCTTAACTTCAATTTCTCAAACGGTTGAAGGATTCTTTTTGATATTATTCTATATTTTCATTTAATGAATATTTGTACCAGAATATCGAGAATGACTATAGGTGACAGATGATAACATATTGAGATGTGAAGGCAGGGACCGGAGTCCTGACATCTCACTACGTTACCTATTGGTCGTCTATAATCAATTTCGATATTCTATTACAAGTATCCATCAAAAGAAGAAAAGGGAATAATATTGAAAAGAATCCTTCAAACCTTTGATGAAATTCAAATGAACTTTATGATTATCACAATCTCCTGATTTATTTTAGTTTTAACAATAAATCTCTAGACTGTTTCTGCTCTAATCAACAATGTATGGAATCCGTTAATAAATTCAATGGTCGAATTGTTAATGGTATAAAAAGGTTATAAAATGACATAAAATCTAGAAGTTTTACATTAATGTAAGTGAATCTTTCTTATTTTATAATATATAATGATATAGACTTAACTTATTAATTCTAGTTTAATCGATCGAAAAACTGATCTTATCAACCAATTCAAAGTTGATTCAATTAAGTCATTTTTCTTGATTAAAATTAATTTTATGTTAAAAATTAATTAAATCAAATCGAAAAAATTCTATTAAATCAATTACTCTTAACAATTTCAATTGAATTAATCCAAAGGTAAAAACAATGCTCATATCCAAATTCCAATAGGTTGACTATGAAGATTCTTAATTACTAATTCCCTCTATTTTTGAAAAAAAAAATATTTTTAGAAACTGTAGGAATTGGTCTCTTCAAAAAAGGAAATATAGCAATCAAATATATGGTGTCATCTCATGGTAGCCAAAATTTTTCCAAAGATTCCAATGCGGTACTATTTTGGTCATCTACACTTAATTATTAGCTCATTTCATGATTAACTTTATCGAAAGTCATATAAAAAGTAGGTTCTAATTCTATCTCTACAAAAAAAAAGAAAGCATTTGACATAAAGTTGAATGCTTATGTGCGGTCTAAAAAAAATGGTAATACTTACCAATAAGTATAAAAAGAACAGAAAATATAAAGGCTAAAAATTCAGATTTCAATGTTATTAAATATAACCAATCAAATTTCAACCTTGATATAAAATTAAATTATTTATATTGAAAGTATTTTCATATATTAATCTATTAATTCAGTTGTGCTCTCACGTCACACCCACTGATTGTATTTGTGGAATGCACCTAGCACTATACATGAATAGGATTTTCGTTTATTAATGGTTCGCCTTGGTAATTTATATAAAATTAGTTTATCATTTAGGTATTATATAATTAATAATATTATCATTGTTTATATGTTTATTTTATTTATAATATAATTATTAATATTTTTTTATTATTTTATATCTTAAATTTTTTTTTTATGATTGTTTGTAAACATGTTCATTAACATATTTATATAATATCAGTTTAATGTTTATGAATAAGTTGAATTAAACAAATGAATATAAATATAATTAAGTTTAAATTAACCAACACAAACACAATTTTCAACCTTTTTTTTTATAAGTATGAACTGAAGATAAAAAACATAAACAAACATAAACTCATTAGTTGAAATTCGGTTTACTACATACTTAAATTCGATAAAAGTACCATGAGGGCTTTTGTATTAGAAGTCAAATTATATTTTATCCTATTACTCAAAAAGTGAGGAAATTAACCTCTATACATTAGATCAAATAATAAATTGGTCATTTCTTATAAAAATTTCATACATTTGTATTGTTAAAAACTGATATAGTTGACGGAATAACCAAACAATGACACGTGGCATGTTACATGTACCTCATGCTGACTTGCATGGAACAACTTTTAACAGTAAAAATGGTCAAAATATTTAACAAAAAGACCAATTTACTCTTTAATTTAATGTATAATTTTAAATAAAAGAAACAAAATCCAATTCTTATTACGAGTAAATCCATACTACATTTACCATCAAAATACACCACCAAATTGAGGGGGGGGGGAACCTTTGTAGTTTACTTACAATCCAAAGGGAATAAACAATTTATGAAAAAAAAAAGAAAAGAAATAAAAAAATATAATTGTAATTTGATTTTTTAGACATAACACTCCAAGGGTCAAGCTTTGGAGTTTAGAACAAAATTAACCCTTTTTTCACCATACCCTGCAAAAATATATAATAAACATTGCTCCAAACTCTATCTCCATCACAATTCAATAATTAATATATGAAATTAAAAAAAATATATTGAGTATAAATACATACATCATTATTAGTGAGTCCATTAAAAATAAAATAAAAAATCATTTAAAATCTAATACAATCTAGTTTACCTAATTTGTTGACAATCTATAAAATTAAATATTAAAAAAAAAAAACTAGATAATTAAATATATGTGGTTCTAAGGAAGAAGATCATCACCAAATAGGTAAAGTAACCTATCAACCGCCCAACTTGGTTCATTATTAGGCCAACCAAAGCTTTGAGAACAAGTAAGCAAAGGTGCCCTACAAACTGGACAAGTCTTATGGTTATCATCTCCATCATCATGATCATAATCATAGCCTACCCATCTATCAATGCAATCTTGATGGAATACGTGGCAACAGTTCCTCAATTCTCTTACATCATCACCTTCTTTGAGCTCACACAAGCAAACAGCACACGTGTCAGAAACCCAAGGCATCCTTTGTTTAGCATCCCCATAGGTTGTTAAAACCAAGTTGTCTCTGATCATATCTGAAGAAATTTGATGAGAATTTGATGAACATTTAGGAGTGAAGAAGAAAGAGTTTATGTCTTTGAATCTAAGATTAAGAAGCCAAGACAAAACCCATCTTAAAACTGCTAAAAAAACAGCTGTTTTGTAAAGGAAATGGCTTAAAATTAGCCCTGGATCATCTACAAAGAAACACATTGAAAAAAAAAATAAAAAGGAAAATGGAGTATTGATTAGCAAGAAATGAAAATGGGGGGTTTGATTTAGAGGAGAATATAAGACTTCCATAATATATAGAGAGAGAGAGATGGAGGGGACCCGAAGATAGGAACATAGTGGGCTGCTTTTTATTTGGAATAAAACAAGGATGATATGATTAGGTCACACTATAAAGTAACTGTTGATATGGACGGTGCTGATTATCCCCATTTAAATTACCATACTAATCCTTTTATTTTTATTAGATTTTATAAAAAAATTATATAAAAATGTCTTAGATTAGATAGTAAAAATAACCTGACCAGTTAATAATTTTTTTATCTAGGGAAAAGATTATTATATTGTAAGTATAAGAGTTTTAGTTCAATTTCAAGTAATCTTATTCGAAACGGAGCTTCGATTGCAAGGTTTTTTTTTTGGATCGAAACTAGTTCGTGTCCCAATCCGACTTATTGGTACCAAAATGAAAAAAAAATTAAATACCGTATTGAGAAAACAAATACTAATTAAATAACAATTTATTGAAAGTCATTAAGTTCATTGATTCGAAAATTGGTATAAATTAATTGAACTGAACCGAATGAATTAAATTATATATATATTTTTTGTATGCGACGATGGTGAAATCGATTTGAGAACCCTGAGTAAACACAGTGATTAGAAAACGGGGCCAAGTTGTAGGATGGAAGGTGCTTTTCATGCATGTGCTTTGCTGGTTGCTGGCTGATTCATGCTGTTTGACACTGAAAAGGAAAGGAAAGGAAAGGAAAAAAAGGAAAAACCATTTTAATCATCACGCATTACATTTACATGTCATTCATTAAATTAAAGGGCAAATTATTTAAATAAAGAAGGTTAGGTGGAATATAAATTAAAGGGCAAATTATTATGTGTTTGCAAAATTGTATTTTATTTTCTTTACGTAAGAAATAAATAAATTAGTCATTTACGTTAGATCAGAGAGCAAGTTGGTTCTTTTATTTAAAATGGCATCCATTCCCACTGATAAAAACTAGTCCCTGTATGTTAGCATGACGTACATGTGGCATGCCTTGTATCACTATCTGGTTATTCTGTCAGCCAGGCTAGTAAAAATGGATGAAAATTTTAATAGAAATGACCAATTTGTTTCTTTGAACTTAAGTACAATAATTAATTTACTCATTTTTTTAAGTAAAGGGAACAAAATGCAATTTAATTTACTTTTACTATTAATTTCCACAATCTCAGTCAAATATGATATATATATACACACATGTATATTTTAAATGTTTTAATTGCATTAAAATCTTATCGATAATTTTAAAAATATTTGATGCAGTTAATCTTATCTAACAAAATCTGATCCTATAGGGGTGAATCCACAAAATAAAAATAAAAATTAGGAGGGTCAAAATTAAAGTTTAAGTTTTTTTAGCGATCAAAATATAATTTTATCATTTATTAATTTACGATTGTATTATTTTTAAAGAGATGTAACATATTTTTTATATTCTTTTAAGGGTAAAAATATAATTTAATTATATATTAATTTATACTTTAAATATTTCTTAAAAGAATTGCCCTTATCCGTTCTTATACAAAATTTTAAACATGCAAATTTAATTGAAAAAAGAGGTGAGCTTATCAAGTAGCCGCATGCATGAATTTAATGTTAAAAAGCAACTGAAAATGAAAAACAATTCCACCCTTATCCATTCTTCAACCAATTTTGACCATTTTAAACTAAAAATGATTTAAAAAAAAAAAAAAAAAAAAAGCTTTTAACATTAACATTTGTGCCCTTTTTTGCCCTTTAAGATGCTGTAATATAACTTTCGGCAAATTCCAAAGATAATTTCGAATATATATATATCAAAGTTTATCATTAGGATTAAAGTGCTAAACATGTAGAATATTGGTCCGTCTTTATCCCTACAAGCCACGACCATATTGCTCGTTTTTATCAGCTCATAGTTTACTTGCATTTGTAGGCCCAATCAACTTGCTACTTTTTACCTCATTTAAATATATATTATACAAGTTGATTTGGTTTTAAATTGGATTAATTTGTGTGTAATTAATTCAAGTTTAATTTTTTCAAAATTATTGTGAATTTAAATTATTTCGAGTTTACGTTGTTTTAGGTGTTAAAATCAATTTATGTTTAGGCTTAGGATCGTTAAGGTTTGTTAGTTATTTTGTACATGGATCATTTTGAGTTTTGAATCAATTATGGATTCATGTTGTTTAGATTTGCATCATTTGAATATGCTAATTAAGTTTTTTTGAATTGTGTCTTCTTCTTTTTTTTGTTACTTCTTTCAAATTTAGTTCAATTTGAATTCGAGTTATTTTTAATTTAAGCCTTTTTTTTCAAATTCGAATTAATGACTTTTTATTTTTAAGCACAGATCAAATTAGAACAACTTAAAAATCCAAAATTTACCAAAATTTACTTGAAATCAAATTACATTTTATCCTTCTATTAAAAGAATAAGTTAATTAGTCCTTGAACATTATGTAAAAGAACAACCAAACCCTGTTAAAATTTTCATTTATTTCTACTACAAGCCATATATAACTACTTGATTATTCTGTAAACCACACCAATTTTTAATAATAGAATTTGATGAAAATTTTTAACATAAACGACTAGTTTGCTCTTTAATCTAATGTCTAAAGATTAAATTTACCTATTTTTTGAATAAATGAGGCAAAATGTAATTTAACTCCTAATACAAATACCTCCATGATACTTTTATCCTCTCGCATGTTAGATGTCACCTAAACAGTAACATAATTAACAAGCTTAGTGTTTTAATAGCAACTTTTATTGCATCACAACAGCATTCTTATTGTTGATAAAAAAAAAAATAAAGGAAAAAAAAAAAAAAAACATTTTGATTGAGACTCTATGTCCTGAAGTCTGTTTGACGGTTTGTCTACCAGCTATAATACAAAACAGTACCAGCACTAAGCTGACAGGATCAAGCATTATATAAAATAATTTCTAGTTAAAGCTGACAACTTGAGATCGAGCATGTCGGTTGTCGAAGTATGAAATCGGTTTCAGATTCTCTTGTCTAGTTGATTTCACGCTGCTCGGCCCTCTTTCAGCCTCGTTCGCATCTTGTATTGCAAAGTGACTGGTGCACAATCCATTGGTGTTTCTCCTAGTATTGATGTTGGTTCAAATGAGTTATAAGCAGAACCATGAGAGAAATAGATTGATACAAATCATAACCAGACATGCTAACCGACAAAAACCAGTAACAAAAAAAAAGGATGGAGAAAGTTCTCAATTATCGATTTCTACAAAGCCACATCATTCAACAAAGCTAGTCCCACCATAAGCTATGCCATGTTGGCGAAGGCAGAGGCCCTGGTCCTAAGTACCTGGGTTGGAGACTCACCATGAGCAATTGTATGTGTGGGTCTCTGAGTCCCACCATACACTGTTGTCATGTGTGGGTTTTAGTCTAATTTGTTGACTTAGTTTTTAGATTGTACTAGTTCTTATTCCTGTTGTGTTATAATGGTTTAATTCTACTTTGTGATTCCTCAAACAATTTGTATTGTAATAGTTTAATACTTAAGGTTCTTCGGACATGTGCTTGTAATTGTACTTGAAAAACTTTCAAAGAAAAACAAAGCTATGCCACGAGTATCATAGTTCTTTCAAATGGAAGGTGAGAGTTCTTTGTCTTTTCCTCTTCTATTTTTCTAACAGTTAATTTTTCTCTAGGACTGAAGGAGAGTTTCTAACCACATTTTCGACTTTCAGTAACCTTAAAACTCTATAATTAGTAGGAGTGCAAATGAGACACTTGTGTTCACGAGCCGAACTCAGGCTCAAGCTATTGATCAAGCCGAACTCAACAACTTAATACCTGATTCGAATGGCTCATTAGCCAAATCAAGCTTTTTATTTTTATATATTTTAAGTATTTTATATTACTAAATTACATTTTACTCGTGGTTGTTCATTGTAAGTAATGTAATCTCCCTTCCATTTTTTTTTCTCTTTCTTCTTTTTCTAGATTTCCTCGGTTCTAAATTTTGATAGTTTTTGAAGTTGGTTTTCTAAATTTGCATGTTATTATGTGAAAAGTTGAAGGTTTGTGATCGTTGTTGTTAAGTGAATGTCGAGAAAAGTAGTGAATTTATCAGGTTCAGGTTTTCATTGATCAAGTTGATTGTTTGGTTTAAGTGAGTCAAAGTAAGGGCCTCTTCATTTCTCGAGTGAGGAATGTAACGATGGAGTTCCATATTGCTGATAATATTGTTCAACATAAAAGAAACTCAATGCCTCAAGCTGGAATCTCCATTTAAGCTTTATTTCAAGTGGTGTTCCATAAGAAAAATAAAAATAAAAATAAAACTCATTTGAAGTAGTAAGATATCAATCAGATATGTAAGGTTTCTTTTTGTTGGTTCTTCAAGTAAGACATTGAAGATTACATATTTTGTTGATTTTTGCAATAAGTTGTTAAAGATCAATTTTTCTGTGATTGAGAAACCAAATTTTCTGCTTAGTTTAATTGTTCCATCAAGTGCAGTTTTGTTGCCTTAAACTTCTTTTCTGGTATTACCTGAGTTAAATAATACTTCAAATTACTTATTGCAATTCTAATTAGACAAGTATATTCAGAGGCATCATATATAATTTGTTTGCTAAGTGCCATAGTGCTGGTCAATAAGGTATATACATACATAATGTTAATCTGTTTTCACTAATTATATAACTAAGCTTTGGGTTCGGGTAGGATTGCGGACGTAAGTTAAAATTGTTGTACAGTTGTGAGTAGGTGTAGCACACACCAAAATTATGACAGTATTTATCTTGACTCCTTAAAAGGATAGCTGGTAATCTCAGTATTCAATTTATTGTCTTTGAATTTGAAATGACTACTCTACCCAACCCAAAATTAGTGAACAAATAGATTTTTTGCCATAAAATAATGCTAGTGTAAATACATTTTTGATGATCTTTGTGTTCTTTGTTTTAATCTATCATTTCGTTTAGTAAATTTGAATCTTAAGAGTGCCTTACAATATCTCAAGGGTGCAAAAGGTTTTTAATTTTTAGGCTTTATGGAGAAAATATAGACAGATATTCATTCTTATATGTATTGAGTAGCATGTCATATTTTGTGTGTGGACTAGAAACTATAGACATGATTTTAGTTTTAAGTTAATAATTTGATGGACTAATATTGTTGTATTTAAATACTTTGATGAAGAATTTGAATTTATATTTAAAAATATTTGGATTTGGTTATTGAATTTTTTTTATTTCTATCATTATGTCACGTGTTAAAAAACCAATAATTTTTTAACTTCAAACTAATATAAAATTTTATATGCAAAAGGCACTTCATTCTAGCTAAAGCTCAAGCTTGACCTTGACTTAAACAAGCTCGGGTTCCAACTTCAGAGTAGAAGAATCAATAAACAAGCTTAATCGAGCTCATGTAGCTCGATAATATCTTGAGCCAAGCTTGAGCTTAAAAAATGATATTCGATTGAGCTAGATTTGAGTATCGAGCCCCAAGTTTTTAATCGAGCTCAAGCTTGTCAGTATTTGTGCTCGGCTCGATTACACACCTAATAATGAGAAACTTCGATTGGTAGATAGACATTTTTAAAATCAGGAACGCCAATCAATTACCTTGTGCATTCTTGTAGTCCATGCTTGCTCCATAGTCCATGAGGGCAAACACTATATCGGTTCGATTGAATAATGCCGCCTACAAGTTAATACTGTCATTAGTGTTATAAATTTGGAAAGAAATGGAAATTAAAATTATGCATCCAATCGGCCAGCCTTCAAAAACAAATATAAACAAATTGCAGTCACGTGCACCAAAATATAAACATCAGAGAGAGAAAGAGAGAACACTACCAGATGCAGTACAGATAATCCTTGCTTGTCACGGTAATTTGCATCTACACCCTGAACATGTAATCATACTCAAAAATTCATTCGAACTGAACTTTGGAATAAAATCATCACATACCTCACTTAGAAGCCTTTTGACTGCAGCTGTATCACCATTCTTTATAGCTTCTCTTAAACCCTGAGTATAGTAAATGCAGAGGAACATAATTCAAAAGAAGAAAAACACCATGAAAAGTTGAATGTCTCACAGCTATATTCAAACACTTCAACAAAGAGGTCTGCTTCTACCTCTCCATTGACATCATAATCCGTCTGAGATTTATCTGCAGCAGTACCATTGGTCACCAGACCAGGATTGAAAACCGAACTGCAAAAATGTTAACCATATCTAAATACCTAAAAGAGTGGCTAAAATAGAAAGAAAAATTTGCCACCAAAAGTGGCTAGAGACCTAAAAATCAAAATGGCAGGAAAAGTTTAAAGAGTGTAGGTCTTTCTCACAAATATCCCCCGCTATATTAAAATCCATTCTAGTAACTTCTATCAGAAAGTTGAGTACAAACAAGAAAGCAAGATGAAGAGAGAAGGTAAACTGATTTCAGTGTTTTATACCTCAAACCAGAAGGCCATTATTTTACTACCAATCAGCTTCATGTTTCAAATCAGGCTACTAGAATGGACCAGAAATAGTCGAAATTTCCAAGTTTAAATTCCACACAAAGTAAACCATTTGAAACCAAACATTATGTTTGGAACGAGTGAAGAACAAATATTGCACACAAAAATTAACAAATGGCATACCTAGATTTTTTTATTTTTATTTTTGAAAGAAAATGGCATACCTAGATTTACTGTTTGAAGTGGAGCCTCTACTCTTGGGAACAGTGTCAGTCTTTTTTGGTTTTGGATTTGACGAAGCCACTGAGGATGTAGGGTTTTTCATCTGCCTCAAGAACCGATATGGGTCCATAAGAAGTTTGGATCAGCATATGAGGTGCTGCTAAAACTACAGAAGAATTCATACCGTAAGTGGAACTGCATCTGTTTTCGGTGCTGGACTTTCACAAATACACAAAGGCATTCCACACTTGCATTCTGGAATGCTTACAACAGGCTGTTGCTTTGCAGTTGCTTCAGTTTGTGAACCCACATCTGCGTTAATGTTTAATCTAGCGACTTCATCAGTAGCAGAACCAACTCCGCCTAAAGGAGGCTGAGGATCAGCTTTTGCAGATCTGCACCCAAATAAATTCATGAGAAAAATAATGTATAGAAACAAAGCAAATATCAATTAAACTATCTCTTAAAATAATACTCAAATAAATAAGAAAAAAAACACCAAAGTGAAGCAGGAGTACCCACCAACACCAAGAATCCAATACATATCCAAGCTATAGCCCTTCCCCCTTCTCTTTCTAACAATGATATTTAAATATGTAAATGGGTAATCAATCAAGAGACATTTACCCTGAAGAGTTATTGAAACAATCTGCACAAACTCGAACAGACGAAAGTATGCCAAATTGCGGTAAAGGCTGAATATGCACACATGAAAAAAATATAAAAGATTGCTTAGTTAAAACTGACTTTTACAGCTTGAGAAATGCATAGTTAGCCCAAATACAAAAACTGAGGGGCTGGGAGCTCAAACCATTTGATCAGATGAATGTTCATGGCATAATGTCCTTCCACAACATCGGCAATGGTGCTGCAAAATGAAGATGGTTTCATGCATTTTCCATAAGGCAATCAATCTAACACGGAATAGATGCATACTTCGAAGAAAAATTGACACAAAAGTATGCACATTCACATTTCCTTGAAACCAAGCAATAATAGCATGACCTTTACAACACTATTCCATAAAGAACAGAATACTAACATCACTTTGATTATAATTGATATTATAAGAGATTTATGGAGTTCAGTAGCAGTTAGGAATTATTATCACACCACTTTAGTAGATCATTAGTTGCAAGGCGTTTGCATAACAGCTTCCACATTGATAACATGCATACAATAGGACTCAAATTTGAAGGCCACCACTAGGTCAGTCACGTATCCGAACTTAAATACTCACAACATCAGTCATACACCCGATTCAATCTTTCAAATTAATATAAGCGGTAAGCTTTGCCACAAATTGAGTCATCAATAACTTCCAAAGCACCAATTTACCGCATCAAAAAATTAAACCATAAAAATACTTAATTAGATTCAAAATAACTCCGAATTCGCAATTAAACGAATCAGAAACCTCATCTTTTGCGTCAATAGATAAGTCAAACAGCTAAGATCAAAGCAAAGGAGCACAGTCCAATATGATTTAAGCAGTTACCGATCTATAACTAAAAAATAAACCTAATCGGTATTCTTTCCTTCATCGGACGATATATTTCATTAATTTCATCATACCAAATGAAAATGATCGGGAATTTAATTCGTATAAAAATGAAAATTACAAAAAAAAAGAAGAAGTAAAAAGCAAATACCCGGCGCCTGAAAGTGTTGAAGCTGCATTTGCAGACGTCGCAGCGAGGTGCTTCCTGAAAAGGTGGCGGCTCCGATGACATTTCCGATCTCCTTTTTTCTCACTCCGGCGGCAAAAAACAGATAAAGATGCTGAATTCTTTTTAGGTGCTTTTATTGATTTTTGGTTTTTTTTTATCCGGAAATGATTCGGCGATAAAGTTCTTATATTCGCGGATCGTACCCGAATTCGATCCACTTACCCGCCATGTCAGCGGGTTGGCGGGTGAAACCGGGAGAATAATAAAATTGAATTACACTGTACATTTCTTTTTAACATAATAATATAAGGGTTAAATCTCAATTCTAATCCCTCAATTTTTTAGATTATATAAGAATATTTAATTTTTAGTTTTGATCTCTATACTTTACTTAAATTTGAGATTTAATCTCTATACTTCAATTTTGAAATAATTTGGTACCTCAACTCTTATAATGTCATTATTTAGTCTAAATATTTTATCCCGATTAAAATGTTGATCTGAATTCTTAAGAATTATTAACAATGTTAGAATTCTCTATCTAAATACTTCAATATTATTATATAGTTTTAAGGTGTTCAGAATCGGACTAGTGGTTAGATTAGTCAAGTCATCGATTCACTAATTCAATTAAATAAATTATAAAAATCATTTTAAAAAATTACAGTTTAACTAGTTTTTAACTTGATTTAATCGGTTCATATCAATTTTTGGGTCAACCGATCTAATGTCTATCTTTTAAATTGATATCCCCAGCCAATTTTGAATCTAACTGATCTAATTCAAACAACTAAGGGTGAGTTTGGATGGGCGATTGGGTGCGGTGCGGTGCGTTTAGCTTACTTTTTGTCTCACGTTATAGTATCACTATAGTATCTAATCTCACCGCCACAGTTGTTTTTACACTAACCACAGGTAAACGTACCACCCATCTAAACTCACCCTAAAATACCAAAAGATCACATGCATGGTCCATGAAGTCCAGAATACAAATAGCGATCAACTGGTAATTAAATAGCCTAAGATAAGGTAGTTTTCAACTCCTTTTCAGTTTCCCAACATATGTGTTTGCCCAATACCAACGTGCACAAACTGCAAGGCCTACAAATTAGCCCTTACAGAACCCTGCCAGGCCTATTGATTAAGGACAAAAGGGATGAAGCATCCATGCAGTTTAGACTACCAACAAGAGCCGACTGACAATAAAACAGCTTAAGGTAATTTTCAACTCCTTTTCAACCCCCTAACATACGAGTCAACCCAGTATTGACATGGACAGGCTGCAAGGCCAACAAATTAATCTTGTCGGTTAAAAACACAGGGAATAAGCATCCGTGAAATCTAGATTACAAACGAGAGCCAACCAACAATAAAACGAACAAAAAATCATAAACTGTCTGGTGCAATATAGCTACGGACTCCGGCAACGCGAAACATGGCTCCGCCACTAGCGCCCCAACCTCAATCTGCAACGTTAGCCTCTTTTGCTCGTAAAGATTTTGTGGAAATGCCATCGGTTGCTGTTGTTCATTCGGGGGTATAGGTGAGAAGCTGATGACTAGATTTGCAAATTCCTATAGATGTGCTAGGAGTGTCTGTCTTTTGAACTTTACGACCGTTCTTCTTTGCAAGGATGAGCTCGTAGCATGTAAACTTTATAACGGAATTCATGAATACCAGCCTCGACTAGATTTTGCTAGTGACTCTGGTTTGAGTGAAGATATGTTAAGTTCTCCGGAGAGAACAAAGGGCTTGTGCGAGAAGTTGAGCTCTATTCATATCTTAAGAATAATAGTGTTAGTACAAATGCGCTGGTCACTAAGGAGAAAGCCAGTGGTAATGAATTTTTTTCTGCATAACCTCTATCAGATTTCTCTTTAACTAAAACATCAGTGCGAGGATGTTGTGTTAATACAGCAGATCACAGCATATATTGTTACTCTTCACAGCCCTGTACATGATAGATAGTTGACAATCGTGGTGCAAATAAGCCAACCCCTAAGCGGCGGCGATTACCATTGTAAGCTATTGTTTTCCATGTATTCATAAACTAGAAACCTAAACTCATCTCCACCGCAAAACATCAACATTTTTAATGATATTGCCATGTTGAATTAGATCTAAAAACCAGCTTCGTCACGCGTTTAACAGCCATGGTTTGTCCTATTTTGAGATTCACTTTATAATCCCGACCAGACCCATCTGTTCTTGAGATTCACTTTATATGGGCATGGGTTGTGCTCCGAATTTGGAGTGGGTTCTAAAAAACCCTATAAGCAACTCGATAAGCAGTAGAAACATGCAGTTATAATAGCATGGAGGAAGCGTTTGCAAGTTCCAGATTACCCAATATACTCAGATGAAGAAACAATTTTTTTTCCTTCAACCTGTTTATCATTTTTCATTCTTCTTCTCACAAGTTAACGCATCAAAATTTTTCACTACAAAGGTTAACTTAGACACGTGTTAAAAAGATCATTGGTGGGCACAAAGGTGAAGGGGCAGAGGATTTTTTTCCAAAAAAAACAGCCCAAGCTAAGGTCGTTTTCAACTCTTTTCAACCCTCGACATGTGTGTTACTCCAATCTTGAGTATTGACATACAAAGCAAGGCGGACAAAGGGATGGATAGCCTTTGACACCACCTGTATAGTGTATATTAGGTATAGAGACAATGTCTCATCTAACAAATTTTCTTCATCTTTAAAATGTGTTTGCTTTCCAAAAAAAAGAAAAAAAAAATGCAAAGTAATTGCTTAAAAAAAGTTTTGTTTTTTTGTAATATCTTTTACTACTTTCACTTAACTTCTATAGAAGAAAAGCATCAACTTACAATTGAATAAATTAAATATGTAAAATTAGATATATAGAGTTAATCCATCTAAAATATATACAAATATTATAAAATTTTAACTAGATGTGAGTATTTATTCGTATTTAATATATTACTGATTTTATTATTTAAATATTTTTATGTTAATAAAACTCATTATGTTTTTAAATTTAAAACATTTTTATAAATATATTAAAATCATTTTACATTTATTTTTGAAATATCTAAATTACTCTTATTAAATTATCCCTATTGATGTTTTATATAAACTAAAATACCCTTAATAAATTTTGATATTATCTTTTTGTATTGATATTATCTCTTTCTTTCCTTTCATTATTTCATAATAAATCAGATTCGTAAATTAACAGTAGAAGTTGTTTTTATGCATGGGTCTACATATTTTTAATGGGTTAATATGTAATTCTCCTCATTAATTTGTCAAAAAGTATCTAGTTGATACATGAACTTGTATCCCACCACTCGGGTTGGTACCTCTATAGTACTAACACTGTTAGTTTATGTTGATGTGGCACTGATGGCAAATCTTATAGCGACATGTAGTAGCTAGCCTCTCAATATGACACGTGATGGATGTAAATTTAAAAAATTAAAAGTTAATATAAATTAATTTTAAAAATATAATTTTTTGGACAAGTACCAGCTAGCTACTTTTGGACAAGTTAGGGGGGAAACTACTTGTTAACCCTTAAAAATTTAACGTTGTTAACAAATTGAAGCTGGTATGTGACAGAATACAAATTAAGGTTCCAACTAGGTGAAAAATAATTCAGATACCAACTGAGTACTTTTGGATAAGTTCAGGAGAGGCATATTACATATTAATCCTTAAAAACTTAATTTTGTTAGCAAATTGAGGCAATGTATGTGCTGGAATACAAATCCAGGTACCAACTCGATACAAAGAAAAAATTAGATGCTAACGATGTACTTTCGGACAAATTTAGAAAATAAACTATACATATTAACCCATTTTTAATATAAAAGTTGTTGATATATCCAGGGGTGGATCCAGGTAGGGGCCCGACTCCCTTTAAAATGAATTTTTTTTATTTAGGTGTTTTATAATTTATAAAATTTTAAATTAGTAATGGTAAAATTGCACCTTGGCCACCCAAAATGATAAAAATTTAATTTAATCCTCTAAAAAAAATAAAGATATAAGCCATTAAAATTGTAAATTTGTATTTTACTATCATAAAAATATACAATTTAATTTCGACCCCTAAAATTTTTTTCTAACTTCACCTCTGACAATACTAATATAAATTTACCCCCTAGATCGTATTTTTAAATTCGTCACTAATGTATATCATCAATAAATATGTCACTTCGTCAAGAATCTAACTACGTTACATACGATTGTTGCATGTTTTTTTACGATAAAACCTTTACTTTAGTGTATATATGTATTGCATCAGTAATTACGGATTAACATGTATATTAAGAAGAAAAAAGAAGTAGGACTAGACATTTTCTATTTTTAGCTGAAAATGAAGATGTTGAACCGCCCACATAGCTTAGATTGGTTAAGCACCGAAATACAAAACCATGGCATATTCTACATGTTTTATAACCCAGAAAAGGAAACTACACTGTCCTAGAGATTACTTGTCTAAATTTTCAAACGCGGTACCGCCCTGATTATACTTTTGACACCTGATTTGTGCTTCCATCTAACTTATTAAACGTGCTATCATTTTATGTACACATTTGATGTATTCTTCATGACTCAATTGATCTAACTTATTGAACGCATTACCATTGTACATACACTTTTGACACATTTCTTACGGTTCAAGAGTCGGGTATCCACCATAGTAGTTGGTATTGTATTGGTACTAATCAATACATATCGTTTCAGTCATAATTTGATATCAAATTTTCTATATTTTATTTTGATCAAAATTTTAATGTGTTTCAATCGAGGGTAAAACAAAAAATTTTAAAGACCAAAGCTACAAGTATTGTGTTAAAATATTTTTTTCTAAATGGTTATTAAATTAAATTATTTAACTTAATTAATAATTTCAAATTTTATAATTACATATAAATGTAATTATATGGATATAATTAAGACATAATATAATATATAATTAAGACATGAAAAATATAATTTATTAAAAAGCTAAAAGATGAATTATAAATATAGGGAGAAGCAAAGCTTCATTGATAACTTTTAAATTTTTTAACATAGAAATAATGAAACAATCTGTTATATTCATATTTATATCTTGAAAATCTTAGAGTCATTTCAGGTTTGAAGTTTAAACTTTTTCGAGTTGGGTTATTTTGGACTCGAATCATTTTGAGTTTTGATTTGTTCACGTTTTAAGTCATTTTGGGTTTTCTGCTCAAGTTCGGATTAATTTTAGTTCAAGTTATTAATTCTTCTTTTTATAATAAAATTAAATTAGATTATGATTAAATTCGGGTCATTAATCTTCAAGGTTTTTAGGGTTTGAAGCTTGAATCTTTTCAAGTCGTGTTAATTTGAATTCGAAACATTCGAGATTTAATTAGTTCAGACTCAAGTAATTTTAAGTTACTTGTTTGAGCTTTGTTACGTGTGTTTACAAGTGTTGGCTCTCTCTCAAAGAATTGAAGTGAGAATGGTAAAATTATCTAACAATAAGCACCTTAGAGATATGTACAAGAGAAAATGAAGAATTGGAGGCTTTTCTCTTGATTTCTATACTTGGATGTTTTTCTCCTGTCTCTTGACGCGTCTTTGAATTGTATTATTATATCAATGAATGAGTTTGTGAATGTTTATAGCCATCGGGAAAGATTTAGAGTCGTTAAATGTAGTTGCAGAGGCCTATGTTCCAATACGTAGCTTTTAGGTGTCGATACCCTGCCTTAGAAATATGACCGTTAAAAACCTTAGGTGATGAAACAAAGAGGCTGGGGTCTGATAAGTTAAAACACATTTAAAAACACTTTGGCATGGACTAAAAAGACATTTAGATAAGTTAAAAAACACATTTAAGAACATCTTTTGAGTGCTTTGCAAATCTTTAAAATACTTTGAAAATATTTGAACACTAAATGACTTAGTTAATAAAATTTATCTTGTCATATCGAGTATATCACATACTCGAGAGATCAAATCTAAACTTAATAATTTTTCAATTTAGGGTCAGCCCTTCTCCCTTTTTCCTTGATGACATAGTTTTATTATTAATTAATATTTGGCCAACAACCAATTGATGTTGACAACGGATATAATGAGTTTATTATGTTCAAAATAAAATTTTTTATTACTCTTTTTACCCTTTTTCAGTTTATTTTTATAATATTTATGTGATATTTCACTAAAAAATATATCAAAGTTAAACACAATAAATATATTAATTTGGCGCATTATCAGTTATAAATATTTTTAGGCCAAGTTTTTGTATTAATGAAAAAAATTAGATAGATATTATAGATTTAATTTAAGAATTATCTTGTCAAAATTCAACATATTAGATTATTTATATTTTTCTATAAATTAAAATATATACCATGAATTTATTTATATATTTTTATTATTGCAATTCATATTTTTATTTCTTATTAATTTTAATTATTTTACAATTAATATAAAATTGAAAAAATAAATTTTAATTAAATTTTATAAGATATAAAATGAAAAAAAAAGTAAAAAAAATCTATTTAATCTCTCTTAATTTTGATATTAAGTAAATTAATCTTTCTAAAAAAATCGGATCAATTTAATCTGTGCGAATTTATTTGGAGTAACTAATTTATTTGATATTGGTATTGTGAGGCGACGCGTCCCTACTCCCTACCGTGTTTCCTTAAACAAGTTTGACCTTCTACGAAGTAAGCACCGCCCATCACCACCGTCCACTGCAGCTTATATGTATATATACTCTCAAAGAGCCGCAATTTTTAATGCCTGAATCTAATTCAGTGGGCATTTCAATAAAAGCTAACTCAGTGAGACTTCCCATTAACACAAATCAGTAACTTTTTTTTGTTTTGCGATATAATGATGAAGCCAACTTCACCTGTAGAACATGTCTCCAACAGCGGTAGTAGTTCCAAGTACAAGGGTGTAAGAAAACGGAAATGGGGGAAATGGGTATCGGAGATCCGATTACCCAACAGCCGTGAACGTATTTGGTTAGGGTCTTATGACTCGGCGGAGAAAGCAGCCAAGGCGTTTGATGTGGCTCTTTATTGTTTACGTGGACCTGAAGCTAACTTTAATTTCCCTAAAAACCCACCGGAGATCGTGGGAGGAAGGTCACTTACCCCGCCGGAAATTCAAGCGGTGGCTGCTAGGTTGGCTAACCAGGTCGACGACCAAGACGGAGCTGATAATAATAATGACAATAATGATTCGAGTAATGACAATTACGTCAGGAAAGAACAGTGTACGTCGTCTTCGTCGGGAGCGGGCCCGTTACAGGCGGAGGAGAATCACGAAATGGGGTGGTTGCCGTTTTTGAGCATGGATACTGATAATCAGTGGATGTCCGATTCTAGGTTATACTCCCCGGTGAGTCGTATCTTGTCGTATGGTGGTGATCAACTGTTTCCTCCTTCACCGCCGATAAGTCCGCCGCCTATTGACGACAACGCTGATGAATATCAATACTGCGGCGACGGTTTTTCACCATCATCGTCATTGTGGGACTTTTAAGTTAATCTTGATACTCCGAGTCAATAAAAAATTACTTAAAACACCTTTTTTTTAATAAAATAACGAGTACGTGCTGATTTCTTAAAGTAAAATAGAATTATGGCCCGAAATTTTAATTATTAAACGAAATAGACTCGTTTTTTTGTAAATGTGGCAAAAACGTATTTTGAGAAAAACGCTTTGTTCATTCTTTCAGATTTATCTACGTGTCTTTAAAACGGAATTCGTCTTTTATTTTATTTTTTTCCTTTCAAAGCACTCGTAGTTTTGTCGTTTTATCGATTTTGTTCGAATCCATTTTTTCCTTTGAAAAAAGGGAAGAAGTATTTTCTTCGATCCCCTGATTTTGGTTATCCCCTCTTCTTTTGAAAAATAATTTTTATTTCTATGTTTTTTTCTCCTTCACTTTCCCTCACTTCTTCCATTTCAAAAATTCCTATTTTGCCCAAATAATAAACATAGGTAATAAATAATAGGATACTAAAGATTCAAGCCACAAAATTTCTAAATTATGATACAATATACTCATTAGATCGAATAAGTACATTAGATCTATTTAAATTATTTTGTTGTATCCAGATTAATACCAACCCAACCCATTTCATCAATAAAATATGACTAATTAACCAACCAACCAACCAACCAACAAAACTACTTGTTACAAATAACATATTGTTGTTGCACCGAAACGTATAAATGTTGATTAATCTGACCAACATTGAACTTGGTAAAATGAAATGATTGAATAATTGAATAATGAGATTATTCAGGAATACACATTGAATGCTAAGATTACGCATTGAATTTATGGTAGGATGTCTATGATAAAAAAAAGTCTTTGTGATTGTTCCAAAAGAAATGAAACAAAAGATACGGTAGAGCTAGAACAGTTATTGTATGAGGTTTACCCAAAGCTAAATGCAGAGGTACATAGTAGATTGGCATGAACATCATGAGTTGTCCTGCGATAAACCCAGTTGTTGCTGATACCTTCTTCTCAATTCCTTCTTCTATATATAACTCGTGCTCGTAGAAGGAAGATATAAGAGAGACTTATGGATAATGTGGTCAGAAATCCATAATAGAGTCCGACCATAACGACTGAATTGATTATTGTCATGCATAAGGATATTAGATTCCCTGATATAAAAGACTTTAAAATCATCATTAACCTCCCTTTTTTCATTTGTATTTCTAGATTATTATAGAATGATTTTTGAACTTTCCATATACATATATAGAAATAGAGAAAGATAGAGCCACTTTGAGGTTCCCTATGAAATGAGGTGCACATTTGGTTTTTTTTTTTAATTTCATATTGTTTTAATTTTTTGTTAATTTTTTTAATTATTGTTTTTAATTAATAAACATGTTATTTTCAATTTATCTTTTTAATTAATATTTTTATTTATATAAATAAAATAATAAAAACATATTTGACACTAAGCCAGATTGTTAACATACCACCGAGCCATTTTTTATTAACATAAGGACACTGAGCCCTTATTGCAGCCCGCGCCATCGAATCAGTGGCTTTATTTTTGGTACCAACAATTAAGAGTTGTTTTCCCTTACTTGCTGCATCAAAAACTAAATCACAAGCTTCTGATAAAAAAAACGAGTTGTTCTAATCAGATTTGTAATATGAATACCCTTACGTTTTGCAGAGATATATGGCTCCATTCTAGGATTCCATTTCCTAGTACCATGACCAAAATGAACTCCTGCTTCCAACATCTCTTCCATGATGTAATACCCCGAAATTTTTTTACAGTAAGATATTATCTTTGATATAGTAAGGAAATAAAGTGACAAAAAGGAGAATTTTGAGTTATGACAACATTGGGAAGTATATTATGACATATTAATTAAAGAAAGGATTAAATTGCAAAAGTGAGAAACGTTTTGTTATAAAAGAGTAAATACTCAAAATTTGAGGGGTTAAAGTGTAAATATGAAAAAGTTGAAGGACCAAAGTGTAAATATTTTAAGGGTGGAATAATCTAGAAACTAAGGAAAAATGGATGAATTGGGACCAAATTGAATAGATGAAGAATTATGAGGGACTAAATTGTAATTTTACTAAATTAAGTGATGACTCAATGATGAAATTTTAAAAGATCTAAATACCAAAATGGTCAATTAGAAGAAAGAGAAATCTAGAAAATAATGATGATATTGGAGATATTTTAGATTAAATAAATAAATATTAGTTTATTAATATATTAATTTAATTTTTAAATGACATTTTATCATTTTATTATTATTTTATTTAGTACATATATATGGAAGAAAAGATGAAGAATCATCTTCCTTTCCCATGCATTTCACGTTAGAAGAGAAGAGAAGAAAGAAAGTTTTGCTTTCTTTACAATTTGGTCCTTCCACCAAAAATTTACCATTTTCACCTAGAAATCAAAAGAATTTTCATAGCTACCAAGAGAGAAAAATGTTAAGGAGACTATGGGGAGCTAGAATATCAAGTTCGATTCAAGAAATAGAAGCTGGAGGAGAGAGAGAATCAAGTTAAAGATTGAAATCAATAGCACAAGGTAAGAACATCAAGATTTCAATATACTTTTGAGTTTGATATTATTGAAAAAGTAGGAAACTAATGTTAATGTAGAGTTTCATTATATAAGGTTCTATATTCTTGTTATGTTAGTAAAGGGAAATAAGAGAAAGTGATGGAAAATATTGAAGAGAAAGGAAAGGAAGGTGTTATAAATTTAGTTATCAACATTTTATACTAAAACAGTTTTGGACAGCAGCAGTAGGTTAACTTTGAAAAATCACCATAAATCGTGGAAATTTAATTTTAGGATTAAAAAAATATGGAATTAAAGATTATTGAGTCTAGTTTCTCATAGAAGAAACAGTGTAAGTAATGGAAATGTACATCATGAGATATAATGAATTTTGTGAGACAAGGTCAGATTGAATTAGGGTTCCCCTGTTCTGACTTGGAGAAATCATTAAAAATTGTATAAAAATAATTATGGGTTATAATTTATATATTTAAAATCCATAATGAGTCTATTTTTAATATAAATAAACGGGGACATCATCCGAATTCTATAAAAAGAGATAATTAATTTTTAGTGAAGAGGGGTCGGAACTGTTGAACAGTAAAACAGGGGAAAGTTTAAAGAATAAACTGTACTTATTGGATGAACCAAAAATTCTGAAAATTTTATGGTAAGAATATATATGAGTCTAGTTTCAGGAAAAATTAACGGATCTTAATTTTGAGCTCTGTAGGTTGAGATATAAATAAATTAGTGACTCTGACTCAGACAGACAGCTTAAATTTACATACAGGAAAATAGTGATAGTATGGATAATGTTGTTTAAATGCGTTATACACATTAAAGATGTGGAATGGAGAGGAGGAGGAGGAAAATTGGGAAATGTATGAATGATTTGTGTATAATTGGTCATATGCTTGATTATAATTGATGAACGATGAAATAAAAATAATGCTTATATTTATGCATTATTGGTCATGGTCTAAGCTCATGTGGAAAATAAAGTTTCATAGTATATGTGGGTTATAAATATGATTTATGAAGTAATGTTTCATATGTCTAAATATGATTTGGCATGAAGTAATGTCATGAGTGGTTTATGAATTAACACATGTTGGTAAGTGTGATACATGAATAAATGTTGTGCTCATCCATGCTTATAATGTTTATGCTATATGTGTATTTGGCTAACATATTTGGTGTACATGTTTAGGGTTTGGCCAAGTAGTGGTTGGATTATGCCACGTTAAATTTATAAGTTATGTACTAAAATGGTAAGTGCCTAATTGGAAATATGTTTGTGATCATGAAAAGGGTGGTAAGGTTTAAATTATGTAATCTCTGATGAAATGGCTTATCATGTGGTTAGTTCTAAAAAGAGTTATGTTTAAATACACTAGCTTGCGACTATGGTTGAATGATATGTTTATATATTGTGTGATGTGCATAGGAAACGTGTGTGGAAAGATAATGAAATACAAAGTTCATATGGCTGAAATTTAATGATTAAATGTTAATTTCATGAATGATATAATGTATGATGTATATATTTGTTGATGAATTGAGAATAAAATAACAATACAAAAACCGAATAAATGATTAAATTGAGCGGAACGTTGGATTTGAGTACTTCTGATCAGTGACAAGTGATAAATGGCAGCTTTAGCTACACTTATCTGATCAGTGACAAGTGACAAGTGATAAGTGGTAGCTTTAGCTACACTTATCTGATCAGTGACAAGTGACAAGTGATAAGTGGTAACTTTAGCTACACTTATTTGATCAGTGACAAGTGATAAATGTGATCCGTGTAAGACCATGGCAGGGCTATGGCTTCAAAAAGTGCTAAGTGATCATACGCAAGACCATAGTTATACTATGGCAAAGTGGAAGTGAAGTACTCAATTTTCCGTAGCCGTTCCCTAATTTGATTAAAGATGGTAAGTGACAAATTGGCCCAAAAGAATTATAATAAATGGATAAGTGGTAGTGAATTTATATCAGGATGGTGAGTTGAATTGATGTTGTTATATAAGCTAAAGTGATATTTTCATTGCAAAAATTGAGAATTTCATAAATGTGTTAATGAATGGTATAATCAATAAACGTTGAGTTAAATGATAAATACGTATTAGTATTGAACTTAATGATTTGAATTGTGAACATGAGAAATTTATGAATTGAATGAAATGGAAATGAAGCATTGAATTATTAAGAATTGTGAATTGCATGAATGTGTATCGGGTCTCGTAGATCCTATTTATTATGAATATAATATTTTGAGGATATATTATGAAGAATTATAAAAGCATGTTAATAATTTGAAAGTTTTAATTTAGATGAAGTTTTATAACTCGGTTAAATACGTTTACAAGTGTATGTGTTCTGGTAATGCCTCGTACCCTATTCTGGTGTCGAATACGGGTAAGGGGTGTTACACATGAAGTATTAAAATAATGATTCTTTGTGGGTGAGATTTTGACTCATATTTGAAAGACAATTTATTTCAAAAAATTAAAGGGTGAGCTCAAGGGATAAAAATAAATTTTTTAAAGATATTTTTCTTTTTGAAAATTTTTAGAATTAAAATGAAATTAACAAATTTTTTAAAGAATATGAACTAAAATGACAAATTTTATAAACATTGAGCACTAAAATATTTTGAATTTTTTTATATATAAGATCAAACTGATAGAATGTGTAAACATTGAAAGCTAAATTTGATATTAGATCGACAAATTAGTCCACGTCAGTTTTTTTTGTCACTTATCTAACGAAAACTAATGGGACAGTGATTAAAATATTTAATTTCGAAAATTTTATTGACTAAATTGAAAAAAAAAAGTTGAGTGACCAAATAGAACCAAAAGCATAGTTTGGTGACTATTTTTGAAATTTACCCAAAAGAAAATCCAAAACCAATAGGTTTGGGCTAGAAGTGAATATGATGGCAGCCATAACATAGGATTTGAGCTTTGTGTCAATGGGTTTTAGCCCATTCATTAGTGTTTTATGAACATTAGCATTTAATTGTCAACCAAAAAAAAAAATAGCAACTATACTCTTATAAATACTATGAAAATATTTTGCTTGTATTATTTTAGGCTTGCATTCGTTTGGTTTTCGATTTTTCTATATTAAATTTGATTTTTTTTTTTAGGTTTTGAGTTTATTTTTACAAAATAAAATTTATTTTATAATATGAACGATTATTATAAGTTCATTTATATATTTTTAAAATTTGTAAATAATAATTTTTATTAGAATTTTAAACATAAATAACTTAATTGTTTTAATATTTAAATTATAATATTATATTTTTAATTATCATAAGATATAAATTCTATAATATAAAAAAAATAAAAGAAAACTAACATATTATAAAATTGGGTTCGAACCTTGAATATTAGAGTTCAAGCCCACCTCATATTTTAAACGAGTTTAACTTTTTTACCCAAGCCCACTTTTAGGCATGTCATTTTGGGATAAATCTCAAACTTATATATAAATTTTGATTCAATGTGCAATTTGGTACATAAACTTTGGTTTGGTGCAATTATGTGCATGAAATTTTGACTGTGATTCAAAATTATTTGTGTATGTAATATATAAACATAAAACGATGTTATATCAATAAATTGTGTTAATAATTTGTGAGAATTGAATTAAATCAAAATTCTGCTTATAAAATTACATAAAATCAAAGTTGATATATAATTTTGAGATTTATCTCTCTCAAATATCAAACATAAAATTGAGCTTACTCTTTAGACAATTCAACTTCAAATATATGAAAAAAGGTCAACAATGCTATTATACATATACACTCTAGGTGATGATGGTATTTGCTTGGTGCTAGGGCTACCTATCACCTTTTTATAATGTTATATACAATTGGAACCCAAGAGGTCAACTATAAAATGTGACACCAAAGTATGTCCAACAAAAATGAGTTTAACCCATCACCCTCTCCACTTTGCTCCCCCATTTTATTTGTTTCTTTTAAATTAAGCAATAATTGAAAGGCAAATATAGCATATAGAAAGAGAGAAATAAGGGTTTTGATGGTCTCCCATGTGAATTTTAATGTGATAAGTTGATTAATATTAAATATTTTTATATCGAGACTTAAATTTGTTAATATTAATTAAAGATTTAGCTCGAATTTATTTGGATTTGGGTTAGTTACTTGGCCTAACAAGTTAAGTTGCTTTTACCATACACCAAATTGCCCTGTTAGACCATTATTGTCAATTGAAAACATTTATTTTATTGGTACATTCACATAATTATTTAAAAATAATAATAATTACTAAATTAAAATTTAAATATAAAAACATAAAATGATCCCAAACTCATTATTTGTCAGCTACAATCTATTTTATATATAAAAAAAAATTATATTACAAATCAATAATGAATCAAACTAAAGTTAAATAATGTTATGCACTTTAATTATTTGATTAAACGAAAAAATTAATGGATCAACTTTTCGGTTAAAACAAAAAATTTCAATTCGATCGATTCTGAGTACACTATGTATAGTGGGTAAGATAATCTAGATTATATTCTATATATATTCAAACCATTGTCGCCATTTGCATGGTTGGGGGGAGGGGGCTCATCTCAACTCTGAGTGGAATCGTATACCCTTGGCTGGTGGCTGGTGGCTGCTAGTGGTTGCACTGATGAATTCAATGAAATCACAAGCCCCATTTTTAAAGAAAAAAAAAAAGATCAAACTTTTGAAAGCACGAGAAATTTACTGTAAAAAAAAAAAGTTGACCCTGAAAATAATGTCCCCTGCTATGTATAGTTGGCATGGCTCTACCTTTTTTTTTTTTTTTCCTTCATCTGCAAGATTTAAAAATGGTTCCTTTCATTTCCATATTCAAAAAAACACTCAAATAAAGCAAAAGAAGAAACACCCAAAGTTCCTCTTTGTGCTCTGCAGCTATGGGCACTATGGCAGAGCCCCAAAAAAATGGCACTTCCTTCAAAAAGAATTCACCTTTACCTTTTGTTTTTCAAGAGAAAAAGATAAAAAAAAAAAAAAAAAATCCTCGTTTTGTCTAAAAATCCGTACTTTCTCTGGGTTTCTTTTATAATCATTTTTCCTCGTATTGTTTTGCAGTAATGTTTCAAGCTTTGTCTGAAAAAAACATGGCCATGGGTGGTCTTAAAAGAGTAGAAACAATAAACAGCAAAGGTTGTTCAAGGTTATTTGTTGGGTTCTCATCTTCAATCCCATCATTTAGAACCTTCCAATCGTTTGATCTTATGTCCCCTTCTCCTACCACCTCTCATGGCTCTGAATTATCAACAATGGGTCGATCCCTTGGTCCACTTTCCGGTCTGGTTATTTGTGTAACCGGTTTATCTAAAGGTTGGTAATCTTGTCGTCAACAGTTTATGCATGTATGTATGTATATGTTTTATGATACCAAGTTAGGACAACGGTTCACTCGAGAGGTGGAGTGTAGTAAGAGGTGTTGCATTGCTGAGAGAGATCCTTACTCGACCTTGGGGATCTTATAAAAAAGGCCGTCGGTCATTCTAGTCTACTTATATTTCGTCTTTTTTAAGTATAGATTGTTAAGTTAGAAAAACCGATAAATGTGGTGTAAGGATGGCAGACATCCTACTTCTGCTAAAGCACTACAAGAAATCTGGTGATTGACATCCGAAAGGTATAAAGTCGTAGGAGGTGTTACGAATGCTTAGAACGAAGAAAGATAATTGAGAGAGAGGGAGATTTGATCTTTTTTAAGCTGTTATAAATGCTGTATACGGATAGCAAACATCCTCTAACTCACATAAGGTTATCTTTTTAAGTATGGATTGTCATATTAAGACAACGGTAAATGCTGTATACGGATGACAGACATCCACTAACTCATAGAGGATTGGTTGGTGGGTTGCAAAGTGATCTTGCTAGCTCGCATAAGATTGATAGGTCATGAGGTAATCTTGCGAAGTGTGGGTATTACAATGTTAGACATTTATTCTTTGATCATGAAATTCATGTTATTTTTTTGTTTGCTTTTCAGAAGCAAAGAAACAAGTTATGGAAGCAACAGAGAGATTAGGGGGACAATACAGTACTAGCTTACATCCTCAATGTACACATTTGGTGGTTCAAATATCCTTTTCTAAGTAAAAGTGACGTTGAGGTTAATTTATTAAGAGTGAGATTGTATTTTATCTTATTTATTTAAAAAAATAGATAAATTAATTTTTATGCGTTAAATCAAAAAGTAAATTACTCTTTTTGTTAAAAATTTCATCAATTTATACTAGATAGTGATATGTGGCATGCCACGTGTACATGTTGACATATAATGACCAATTTTTAATAGTAGAAATGGATGAAATTCTTAACAAAAGGATCATTTTGCTCTTTGATTTAACGTATGGGAATTAATTTACCTATTTTTTGGAGCAATTAACTCTTAGTACAGACCTCCATGATGCTTTTACCTCTTTTTGTATTGTTTTTTTAGTTTAATATGGTTTCATGTTCTTTCTATTGTTTTATTATATGGTGGCAATGCAAGTGTTTTATGTCATACCTTAATGTTTGGTTAACAGCATTAGTGGAAGTAAGTTCGAGCATGTTTTAAAACACAGATCGAGAAACGGTTTGTTCGTTGTTACGATTGGGTGGTTCGTCGATAGTGTTAAGAGCAACAGTAAGATCAAGCTGTGCTCTAAAACATGTTCTTTTTTTGAGCTCGGTACAATGTACAAGGTCAATGTTTTTTTTTTTTTTTTTGCAGTAAGGTTAAGTGAATCAGTGTATACCGTGAAGGGTATCGGAGAATGTAGCCCGCGTGTAGATGAGTTGAACCTGCACGTCGGGTCAACGGATAGTTCGTGTCTTCCTTCCGGTTTTCATGAAACCAAGAAAATCAAGACGATAAAGAAACTACAACTACGATCTTCTGATAGAATCTCTGATAAATGCATGGACTCGACGCTATCGGGTCATACTCTGTACATTGATTCTAATATTTCGGGTGAACTATGGAATAAGGTAATATTCGATATGTTCTATACGGTGTAAGTTGATAAACTGGGGTCACCATTTTTGTGTATGTTGCTTGATAGGTTCTCGAGGTCGTGTCTAAAGAAGGGGCTGCAACCATAGATCGATGGTTTGTTGGTTGCGGTGTGAGTCTCGTAGTGTGCGAGGAGAGTTCTGTCCATCAATATATCGGACACTCGAGCAACGTTGTAACGGTGAGTTAGATTATGCATAACACATAAGGATGATCAATGATTCATAATGCTGGAACTGATTTTATATTTAATGTCTCAAGCCATTGTGGGTACTGAAAACAGCTAAGGATAGGAACCTGCTGAGGCTTGTTCGTGTGTCGGTCGATTTGGCTAGGCAGATTGGGACAGTGCTCGAAACTTCCCGGAATCACAACGCGGCTAAGTTCATGCAAAATACCGAGAGCTTGAAAAGGAATGCAACTCATGAAGAGAGGCAACAGATTGTACATTTAGCTAAAACCAGGATTCAGAATCGTCGCAATTGTCATATGCAGGTAAGGAGTTAATCATGTTTGGCAGCTAATTATTACATGTGTCACGGGCTTAGAACTTTAACCTAGCAAAACTGGACATGGACCATGACACACGGTATTTATCTAGCGTATCTTTGAAATTCTGTTTCACTTTCAGACATGTCAAACACCGATCCATCCAATAAGCCCGAGCACTCTTCTAGATTCAATTTGTTGGTCGATATCCAAACCAACTTCAAGTGCTCGAATTTACACTGAATCTTTTAGTGGTGACGAGGATAGTGATCATCGATCCATATTCTTTGATGCAAACGGTGATGGCAAGAATTCAGGGGACTCGTTTATGGACTTAACGCGGTTGCTTACAGAAAGGTGATTGATTTGTCATATAAATTTTGTTCCTTTTCGTGTTATACGAGTTATGTATTATCTCACTCTCATCTATTTTCTGCAACTCATTTGCAGTGAGAAAAATGAGTTGATACTAGAAAACCAGTTTCTTACCATACTATTTCTGGTCGATCGATTTTCGGAGATGGGGCCTTCTTCAAGGACATATTTCGGCCATAATGGCTTTACATGCTTGCAGGTTTTGGATTATATCTACGAGTTTTATCAGGTACATATTCAAAACTGCATTTGACTCTGGCAATGCTCCTACGATCCTCGGGCAATCCCTGGCTTTCCCGAATTGTTACGTGTTTGGGTCAGGCTGCAATCAATCTTTACCCAAATGATCATTTTGTTTTTTTGTAGGAAAACATGTCAGCTCACGAAATCGAGTCTGCTATTCACACGGATTCGAGGCATGCTGACCGGCTTCGAGCGGCATACTCGAGCAAAGAGACAGTTGAATGTGGATATGTGATTTTCAAACGAATTGATTTCTTAGGAAGCCGTAAAAGCTTCGAAATGTTGAAACGTGTTAGTTGTGATAATAACAGTATTGTATACGAGCTCTTACTTAGAGCCTAAAACGTCTTACTTTCAGATTCGATATTTGGATAATTCCAGGTCTAGATCGTGTTCTAAGATCAAATCCTACTCGATGACACCACTGTCAGTCAATTCTATTAGTTACATCAGAGAATTAACAACCTACGAAACGAATTTAACAAAGTAAAAACTATGTACCTCGGCGATGTCAAGCCCGTGGCTTCAGTATATTACAACTCGAAGTAGCCCTGTCTGTGGTACAGTAAACTCAAGGCACTCTTCTTCAAGGAGGTAGCGTTGTACGGCACCTGCAAGTCTTGCCGGTGTACGAGAACCCCTAGTATGGTGGCCAGTTCCAACGCATATGTAAACCTGCAAATGTTGATCCGCTGCCCGTGCTGTGCTCCTTAGAACAGATAATTCATGATTAAGCAGATGAATGGCTTCGCTAACATGCAATCCATGCAGGTCTATCATGTGTTCTTTCCCTCGCACATTCTCTGGAGAAACCGAAACCTGATTCCTATATTATCATATAGGATGAACAGTCAAAAAGAACAAACTAGTTTTAGGCCTACCAAGAACTGATCAAAGCCAGGTTAGACACCATGTTAAGGGACCAAGTGCAACGGGAAAGAAATGACAAACCTTTGGCGATAGATAGATTCTCGAGCTTTTCTGTGAGCTGCACAACTGCACAAACTACATTGCTTTGCTAGAGCCTTATTGCCGACGAGAAATGCTCGGCGTGCCTATTTCAATTAACCGTATGGATAAGTTGAGCAGGGGAACAACTCATTCCATCGCATGCTAACAAAACGTCAAATCTATGAATGTGTTAGTTTAAATACGTGCAACAATCTTATAACAAGATACCTGTTTGAAACATGCATTATCTAATCGGGCATGGTCTCGAGCTTCTTCCCGCAGTTCCGAGTACAAATTAGCTGCCAGTTCAATACTGTTAATGCAAATAAATAAAGCTATAAAAATGAATGAACTTTATTAAGTGCGGAATATTACCCACTGCATCTCCGGTTGCACGAGCTAAACCACGAGTCTGTACTCTATCAGCAGAAGCACCTCTTGTGGTTGCAGCAATGTAGGTATGAGCCGACCTGTGAGAACTTCTACTTGACCCAATAGTCGAATCAGAAGAACCGTTCATCTCAAACTGAGTAAGCATCTCAATTGTCCGATTTAAATCACAACTATTCGCAAAATAAGCCTCCGCAAGGCTTTCGGTAGCAAAACCAGGGAACTGAGCAACCAAAAAATCCACAGGATTCATTTCAGTACCATTACCATCCATAATTTCATGCTCACGTAACATATCGGTCACGAGTCCATGTCTCGAATTTCTGTTATATAGGTGACCCTCCCTCCCATTGCCAAGTAGCTGATCACTTTTAACAAGTTGCTCGTCCAATGTTTCAGCTGGTAAATGTAAAAAACTTGCCAACGTAGGATCCTCTCCGTAGGATGAAACACGATATCTCAAATTTTCAGCTACGTTATTACCATTACCGTAGGGATTCCGTAATTCCTGCCGATCACTGTACACATATTCACCATCTGCAAAAGAAAGAAACCTTGAAACTTTGCTACCATCACACAAGGATAAGCCGGCTAAAGAGAGGTTCCCGGACCCGATTCCTTGAGAATCCTCCTCATTAATAAATTTAAAGTCCGAGGTAATGTCGTTAGGGAGCTGGGACCGCCAGAACTGATGAGCCTCTTCGTTCAATTTATTAGAGATGGAAGACCTTGACCTATCAAGCACCGGTTTCCCTAGGGTCCCAGAAGCAGCAAACCTTGTTGTTCCATCACCTGCACTAGTGCTTCCCGATGACGACGGAGATCTAAGAGAAAATGGAACAAACTCCGCTGCATTAGGATTCAAAGTCGTTACCTTGCCAGGGGCATATTGTTTCGCATCACTAATTCGGTTTCGTTTCTCAGAGAAGTTCATTCTTTCCTTAACTTGAAACATAAAAAGGGATCTACATAGCAAACTGGTGCAGAGGATACGCCGCCAACATCGAGTTCCAATAAACACTGAACGAAACCTGCAAAAACCGTCCAACATATCACATTAATAAATGAAATATGACCTTTCCCTAATCTGGAATACGATTAATACACTAAAGTCAGACCAAACCTCAAACAACAATAATCATTTCCATGAAACTACTAATAACATCGAACCATATTCGACTCGTATGAGCAGTTCGATAATATTATGATTAATTAAACAACTACAGCTAATCAGTTCTACGAACAATGTCTAAATAAGCTTAATTTCAAGATTATGAACCAAATAACAAGATTTTCACCAAACCATGCCAAGATACAGCTGAAAACACTAAAATTCACTTAACAACAGGACTTAATTCAATTGAAAACCCTAGTTATAAAAAAATTTGAAAATTCCAAAAATAAACATAATCAAGCACTGTACTTCAACAAAATAAACTAGAACCAAAAGCAAAGTAGATATAAAAACTTATGCTCTTCTTGCATTGGACAAGTAGCTAATTCTAAGAAAATTCAACTCAAGTCAGCCGCCCCCCTCCCCCCCCCCCCCCAAAAAAAAAAAAAAAGGAAATTTGAGAAATGAAAGGAGAGATTTATACCCTTGAGAAACAAATAGAAAGGATCCGTTAGCTTAAAGAGATAAAATGAGAAGATAAACAGTAAAAATATAATCTTTGGAAGATATTTTAATCCTTTTGGGGGATTTGAGCTTTTGGGTTTTCTTCATCTTTAGCCTAAAGTATATATTATTTTAGCTGTTTTGCTTCACAGCACAGATATTTTTTCTTTTTTTCTGAAATTTACTTTACCAATTTTTTAATTATTTAAAATTAGGGTTAAATTGATAGAATGGTATAAGTATTAAAAATTAAATATGTAATTATACCTATTAATTTTTTGTCTCAGTTTTTTATTTTTATTAATTTGGAGAGACTCTAGACCGATGAATCCAGTCCAGTTCCAGCAACATTATAAATTTGAGTTTGATACTAATTAAAATGAAAAACATAAGAAAATTGCATTAAAAGTCCGCAAATTATGACTCACATTTCACAATGATCTCTAAACTCTAAAACTTTCTAATTACATTCTAATTAAAATTTTTTATTTTATATATCATGTAATATCATATTTAAATTAAATTTATTATATTATAGGATAAATACTTATTTATATTAAGAAATTTAATAGAAAGAAAAAATAAGATGGTAGTAAAAACATATATTTAATTTATATTAAAATATAGGAATTAATGACATATTATAACCTCAAACACGAGGTTAATAATTGAATTTAAATTTTAAAATCTGAAAAATATAAGAATTTATGAGATATTATAACTAAAATTTAATTTGATTTTTATGGTTGATTTTAAACCTAATTATTTAATTTGAATTATATGTTAATTAAAATTAAAAACAAATTTTTTATCAAATAAATTGAAGTGTTAAAATAGTCAAATTCAACCAATGAAAATCATCGAGAACTAAAGATAGATTCAGGTTTTTTTGAGGAACAAAAAAAAGGAGAAGCAAATCCAATAATAAAACACACAATTTGGAAGAAAAAAACTTGAAAAATGGCAAAAAAAAGCTGAACCTTGAATCTAAAATACCAAATATTAATTTAGTAAAAATTAATGTTTTTGGCCAAAAAAAAAAGCCTAAATTTAACATACAAACCCTCCCCACCATTACTAAATTTAACAATTGTAATTCCCTATAACTAGTCTCCCCCTTCATTCGTTTTTTTCATTCATCCACACCCAAAACTAAGAAATAAAAAAATAAAAAGGAGGACAAACCCAGAGCTCCAATGCCTTGGAGTTCTTAAAAAGACTTGGTTTTTATAGATTTTGAATATTATTGAAAATCAAAGTCTGGGTTTTTTTGGGGGGGGCTTTTAAAAAATGGGGACGAAAACATTATTTGCAGCTGTTCTTATTACATGGTTGGCTGTTTTTCAATGTTGTAATGGACATAATTTTAATTACAAAGAAGCCCTTACGAAATCCCTCATGTTCTTGGAAGCACAAAGATCGGGTAAACTCCCTGCTAATAATAGAATACATTGGAGAGGAGATTCTGCACTCGATGATGGAAAAGAAGCAAATGTAAATCATATGTTTCAGTTTTATTTGTAGACTCTTTCGAGAGAAATCTTTTGTATGCATATTAATTTGATGAAATAACTCGCAGGTAGACCTTGTTGGAGGATATTACGATGCCGGCGATAACGTGAAATACGGGATGCCGATGGCGTTTACGATCACTACCTTGGCTTGGTCCTCCATTGCTTACGAAAAGGAACTCAAAGCTGCAGGAGAAATGGGAAACGTTCATTCGGCAATTCGTTGGGGTACTGATTATTTCCTCAAATGTGGCAAAAAACGTGGCATCTTCTATGTTCAGGTAAATGAATATATATTGAATCTATATTTGTATTAAGAGTAGAATGCAATTTTACTCCCTTTTATTCTAAAATTGGTAAAATAGATTAAAGAGTATATTGATTTTTCATCAATCACACTAGTTTTTAACAATAAAAATAGATGATATTTTTAACAAAAAGAATAGTTTGCTCTTTAATCTAACCTACAATACTAATTAGTAGGGGGAGCAAAATATAATCCGACTCGAAGTATAAGGGCCTCCATGATAATTTTACTTTATATATATGGAGGCCCTTGTACTAGAAATCAGATTGCATTTTGCCCCATTTACTCAAAATATGAGCAAATTGCTCCCTACACGTTAGATCAAAAAGTAAACTGGTCATTTCTATTACGTCAAGTTGATGTACTGGAATCAGTTTTTAACAGTAAAAATAGATGCAATTTTTAATAAACGGACTAGTTTGCTCATTGATTTAACATTTAGGGACTAATTTATTTATTTTTTGTGTAAAAAGAGTAAAATATAATCCAACTCTTAATACAAGAGTCTCCATGATAGTTTTACGGTGTGTATATATATATATATATATATATGTATGTATTTGTATATGTTGTTATTGCAAGTATTTAATGATGTTGGGATTTTGTTTGTGGGGAAAAGGTTGGGGATCCTGTAGAAGATCATAAATGTTGGGTGAGACCAGAAACTATGAAGACACCGAGGACTGTGTTGCAAATTAATGAGACCGTACCTGGGACAGAGATTGCAGCTGAAACTTCAGCTGCAATGGCTGCTTCTTCTATTGTCTTTAGATATGTCGATCCTCCTTATGCACGTAGACTTCTTAACAAAGCCAAATCGGTATGCATATACATATACGTATATGTACGTATGCATGTATGAAATAAACGTTAAATTTATTTGTTCTGGGGTTATTTTCCTTTTTGTAGCTTTTCTACTTTGGTAAGAAGAACAAAGGAACTTTCGATGGAGAATGCCCCTTCTATTGCTCTTTTTCTGGCTATAATGTAATCTCTCTCTCTCTCTCTCTCTCTCTCTCTCTCTCTCTCTCTCTCTCTATATGTCTATATATGTATTTTCAGGGGCATCGTTGGTAAAAGTATCTTGGAGGCTCCTATAATAAGAATCAGATTACATTTGACTCTCTTTGCTTCAAATTAGTTCATGTGTATTAGGTCAAAAAGTAAATTAGTCATTTTGTTAAAAACTTCATCTATTTTTATTGTTAAAAATTAGTCTACGTACATCAATATGGCGTACACGTGGCGTCTGATTATTCCATCAGCCACACTAATTTTTAACAATATAAATGGATGAATTATTAACAGAAAGGATCGATTTGCTCTTTGGTTTAACGTATAGGTATTAATTTGCCCATTTTTTAGTAGAGGAGTAAAATGTAATCAAACTCCTAGGGCTCTCCATAATACTTTTATCGAGTAAAGTTAGGGACTCAATATTAAGGGACAAAATAAAATTTTAAAAGCTTGAGGACCAAAGACTAAAAAAATGTTTAAATTGAATAACTTATAATTGAAAGGGACTAAAATACCTATTGTACCACTTAGCTAACGGACCAAGATCACTCCCTACCCCTTTCTTCTTAGGGACAAAAATAGCTATATATATTGGTTTTCGTATGAAATGTTGACAAATATGTAAATTATTGTAGGATGAATTGTTGTGGGCTGCATCATGGTTATACACAGCCACACAAGATCAGAAGTTTAGGAAGTTTATAACAGAAGAAGCAGTGAGTGCAGTTGTGGATGAGTTTAATTGGGATCTCAAATATGCTGGAATCCAAGTCCTCCTTTCCGATGTTCGTTAAACCCTAATCTTTAAATCCCAAAATCATCGATTCAATTAAACCCCATTTTTTTTTGTTTTTTGCAATGAATCTAATCATCTCACCAATGCTTGTTTGTGTGTGTGTGTATGTATATATATGATTGCAGACTTTCCTTCAAAGCAATGATGAGGCTTTGAAAATCTTCAAGGACCATGCTGATAGTTATATTTGCTCTGTGCTTCCTCAAAGTCCTTATTTCAAAGTACCCAAGACTCCAGGTCTCTACTTCACTTCTCCATCATCATGTTTGCTTTTCAAAATCGGATCGGCCGGTCAGATTGAAAACTAACCGAGTACTAATCTGAAATAAGGGAATGGATTGGTTTACTCATGAACTGGCAGTTGAATCGTTTTCTTTATTTTATTTAAATATTTTTATCAGTGGTGGATCTTAGGACTAAGTCTTTAAAAAAACTTAAGATTTTTAATGAGATTTTTTTTAAAAAAATTGAGGGTCTAATTAAAATTTTAAATTTTTTGTGAAACTAATGAGAACTTTTAAGAAAGCTTAATTAAAAAAAAAAAGGTATAATGAAAATTTTCAGTAAATTGAAAAGGCCTAATAAAATTTTCTAAAAATTTCAAGGGAAAATGAAAATTTCCAAAAATTGGGGGTCTAATTAATTTTTATTTTAAATTTTAAGGGGAAATGAAATTTTCCCAGAATTTGGGGCCGATTGGTCACCATTACAGTTTCATTTGATTATTATGATTTTAAAATAATTTCTTCAATTGAACCGATGGACAAACCAAAAATTAATGGTTTGATCAGTTTAATTATTGGTTCCGTTTTGAAAAATCTTGGTTGATTAATGAAAATATGGCAATTTATATATTTCAGGTGGCTTGATCCATTTAAGAGATGGAGCTAACCTCCAATACGTTACCGGAGTTTCTTTCCTCTTCAGTATCTACGGTGACTTGCTTCAACGTCACAACTTAAAGGTCAAATGCGACTGCCAAGAGTTTGACGCTTCTACCATCTTGAATTTTGCTAAGCAACAAGTAAACCCTAAAATCTTAAATCTTAAATCTTAAATCGTAAATATTGACTTCGAATCTACTTCACTTAGGGATGAATTTGAATTTGTAGATGGATTACATACTCGGGGCAAACCCACTAGGGAGGTCATACATGGTAGGGTTCGGGAACAATCCACCAAAACAAGCCCACCATAGGGGTGCATCGATACCATTATCGGAAGCCAACATGGACATCAATTGCGGCATGAGTTTCGCCCGTTGGTTCAATAAGAACTCACCGAACCCTAACGAGTTAACTGGCGCCATCCTCGGTGGACCGGACAAGCAAGATAAGTTTAGTGATCTACGTTGGACGTCGATCTACACCGAGCCATGCACTTACGTTAACTCTTTAGCTGTGGCAGGTTTGGCAAAGCTTACTTGCCATAAGTAATAAACCATAGTCTATAATTTTGTCATTTGTAACTTATTTTTACAATGTAAGATAAAAAAATGGACCAATTTACTGCATGAAATATTGAACTTATATTGTGGTGCATTAAACACAATTTTTTTTTCCTTTTTTAACGTAGAGGCGAAATGTAATAATAATTTGATATAATCTTTTAAATAAATATATATTTTTAATCCCTCCAAAAATTAATAAATCAGTTTTCAGCCTTTTTGAACATACCCCTTTAATATTATGTATCAATATATAATTATCTAATTGCATAGTTAAAGAAAACTTTGGTTTAATTTTTTAGTAAAATTCATGCATGAAAGTCACTTAATATAGGATAAAAGGGCTATGGATACAATTAAATACTTTAAATATCATTATTTTACTATTTTTATTTTTTTTATTTGTTTACTATATTTATTGCAATTGATTAGGATAATATTCGTTTTGTACATAAAATCGTGTTAAATATAGAAATTAAGATAGATGGGTCCTTTTAAAAATGTTTTGTCCAGGTGCAAGGATAGCCATAGGATCAAAACTAGCCTTCCTCTCTACAAATCTCGTCCATTGATTCCCAAAATGCCGTTTCCACTCCTCTTTCGACTGGTAATGAGGGAGATATAGCTTGAAATCTAAACCCTCTTTGATGCACCATTCGACGATTTCCCGGTTTTGTGCCACCGATTCCTCGACCGACGGCCCTCTCGATACGAACCGAAGCAATGCCACAAGGTAAAAGATTTCGCTGTCTGGTAACGCCACTGACGTACGATTATCCCACCTGAAAAAACACATTCAAAAAGTTGCATTTCACGTGTTAGAAAATATCCTTCGTAAAGTTTAATGACATTGTTTTTTGTTCAACGCGTCAACTCTAAGTTGTCGGGGTGCACATGTACGTGAAATTGGCTCCCATAAAATTAAGTTTAAGACCAATTTAAATATGAGTTATAGTATGAGGACGTCTAGTGGAATTTACCCTCATAAAATTAACCGTGTCTGATGAGGTGAAATTGGCTGCGGTCCCTAAGCTCTACAGGTGACACGTGTCGAGATACTAAGCTCTTGATGAGACCTCATCATCTAAAGCGTGGCCGACATGCAGTTTCGGAATACAATCAAAGGGTCCACAAAAATGTGTTTGTGCGAGTCATGATTGAATTGAATTTAAATAATAAAAATAATCAAATTTAATTATGAATATATATAAATTAATATATTGTGCATGAAAAATCATTATTTTGAATTTTTTTTACCCTTACATTGAGCCTTAAGGTGCGAAATGGGAAATACTCACTTGCTTCGCATAAGAGGGTAGATCAGCATGGGACCACCGATTCCATCTTTCACCATCTTCTTAAACACCGTCTGATCAAAATCAACGATGTCTGATTTGGAGATGAAGAGGTTCAACCATGGATGCGGGGCATCCCAAATGCCATTGGCCTTCGCTTGTTCCTCCGCACGCTTCACACGCAATAAAAACTCCACGTAGCTGAGGTCCACCTCAGACTTCAACCCCTCCACGAAACGCAGCGGTTTTAAGAGTCCGGCCACGGCCTGCAAAAGGGTAAACACAGTAAAATAAAGATGGAGTTAGGGGCAATCACGTTATTTTCATATAGAATAAAAAGCAACTCCCTTAAATTTCAATGAGCATAATGTATATATAGCACGTTATATATTATTGTTTGATTACTTTATCAATTACGTTTATTTTTAACATTATAAATGAATAAAAATTTTAATAAAAAATTAATTTATTTTTAATTTAATAAAAATAATCTAACTCTTAATAAATTATTTTCAAACTATCAATATTCAATTATACACGTATTTTAAGAACCCTCAAACTCAAATCATTAAATTAATGGGATGTGATTTTTAAAATTTTAATTATAACGTTGATGAATTGGAACATTTGATAAAAGAAAAAAAAGTAATGAATAATAATTTCTTTAAAAAAAATTAATAACAAAAAATCATAGCATTAGTGAATTATTCGGTTCGTGATATGATGGGATTCGATAAGAGGCCCGTCCTTAGTCGCTGAGGGTTGTACACGTATAACCAATTTAGAAAATTTCCCTTGACTTTTTCCTCATTGTCCGGCTTCGGACATTGTTGATTAAGTGGACCCACTGAAAATTGTCAATTTCAGTCATCTTTTTTATACCATTCGTTGACTGCTTAAGGTTCTACATTGTTATGTCACTACATGATGCGGGTGATTGTTAATATATATATATATATCATACATAATTGCATACTAAAAATTAGATTATATTTTAATTATTATATATTAAATTAATAAAAAATAGTTATTTTTATCAATTTATGTTGTTAAAAACTGATATAACTAATAGAATAACCGAATAATGAAATGTGATATGTCATGTGTACATCAAATTGATGTGCAGTAAAAATCGATATAATATTAACAAAAAAATTAGTTTTTTATTTGATTTAATGTATAGAGACTCATTTACGCATTTTATAAGTAGAAGAGATAATATGTAATTTGACTTCTAATCTTTTACTTAAAAAATCCAAATAATGAATATATATATATATATATATATATATATATATATATATAATAATGGTTTTAGTTTTTTTATAATAATTTTGGATTTGAGATTTTTCAAATTTATTTTTAAAAAAATATTTTGTATAACTTTTATACATTATTTAGTAAAGTTTCAATTTATTTATTCATAAATAATAAAATTAAATTAAATTAAATAAAAATAATTAATAACTTATATATAGTATTTTTGGAAAAATAATTTATTTTTATCGTAAAAATTAGAATTAATTATAAATCAAATAAAAACACAAAATCCAACCCGTTTAACTGAGATTTTTAACTTATGAAAAAAATTGTCCAAACACCATTGGTTCAGATGTTAACAAAAGAAATCCTGTTGTCAATTTCTCGGTTTCCTTTGCTCGACCTAATAATAATATTTTAAAAATAGAGAGAAAATAATGTCAAGTTATAGTAAAGAGATTAAATCTCTAATTGCAACATAATGGAGGGACTAAAACCATAATTAGACAAAAAATTTATTACCTTATCTACAGTCGAAGGGTGGTCACCCTTCTGGTAATGAAAAGCCACTTCAAGACAGTAGAGGACTGAGGCACCGGTTTGAGGGATAATCCCCTGGTTGAACCCATGAACAGGGTCCAATGGCACGGATGGCCATCCATTAACCGGGTCATCATTGTTGCAAAATACAAATCCTTCTACGTAATCAAACGACTCGCCGTCGTCCCGACTCACCAGAAACTCAGCATCCCGAGTGAACTCGTCGAACTCGGTGTACACCACCCTTATCCACCTCACCTAACAACACAAACAAATAAATAAAAAGACAAAATCATCGTACATGCAGTGTCTCGAAACAGTGAAACCTACCATGTCTGGAGCTGGTTGAAGCTTAACCATAGCTCTGGTAATAATACCGAACTGACCAAGCCCACCGAGGGATCCGAAAAAGAGTTCCGGATTTCGGGTTTCGGAACAAACCGTTATGTCTCCTTTTCCGGTAATGATTTCCAGTTCCGTCACGTTAGATATCTGAGGACCATAACGGAAAGCTTGACCGCTAACACCGGCGTTAGATAACGTCCCACCAACCGTTAAGCTCAAGTAATCAGTCCATGACCTCGGAGCTAAACCGAACAGTGAAACGCACCTTGTCAAGACGTTTTCCCATAATGCCCCGCCGGAGACGTCGATAAAAAAGGAACCGTTAATGTTTAAGAGTCGGAAATGGTTTTCCTCTGTAGAACGCATGTCTATTACTAGCCCTCCGTTTGTCATCGCTTGACCATTGATAGAATGGCCGTTACCCCTCGCCGCTACCGTCATACGTGGGATACGTGACGCGGCTTTGATGACCCGAGAAACGTCGTCTGATCCGGCAGGTTTGATTAAAGCTAACGGTTTGGTTGAATAAAGACCGCCGAAGTCTTTGCTGGCTATGGTGGTTTTGTCACCGGTCTCGACACTGCCTTGGAGGTCGATGGATTTGGATAAGGTTGAAACGCCGCCGTTGGGTTTCGGTTCGCCGTCGGTTTCGTGTACGGTTCGGTCCAAGTAAGCTATCCTCATGTTTCTGTTACTTTTTTTCTTTTTTTGGACTTGAAATCTAAAAGTAAGCTTTGGTGCGGAGGTAATGACCACAGGGGAGGAGGGACTTAAATAAGGACGGAAATGGAAGGTTTATGGCGTCGGTTTATAATTTAATTAAATTTAATGTTGGAGCGCTTAAATGGTTTTTAATTTAACTTTTAATTTAATCAAGGAGTATAGATATAGTGCAATTTCAAGTATAGGATAATTACTATATAAAAAATATAATATAATTGTCGATTCAGTATTAACTTGATTGGCATAAGTATTATTGTTAATATAGGAGGACATGAGTTCGACTGCGTTGAAGCGCATTATCTTCCTATTTATGAGTTGAGAAGAGGCTATGAGTACTTCTACGCATGTTTCCAAAAAAGAACAAATATGATGTCTTAAAATTGACAACAATTCTCACGTTGGGATTTAAAAGTATTTTGGTCTAAATTAACTCTTGAAGTTGGTAATTGTTCTCATATAGTCATATTAGGGCTTAAACTAGGTGATTGTTCCTACAGAGGCAAGGCTAGAATTTGCCTATGATCAATCCTTATAATGTATGATTAGACTAATATTCAGAATATATCTAAACAAGGTCAATACAGGGTAATACTCATATTTTATTTTTCTTTTGGTACAATGAGCCTAGAACTAGGTTATGACCCTTTCCCACCCTTAGATAAGAGGATGAACACGTTTCAGTGCCATCGAACTCACATCTTTCTGCTTTGACAATAATATCGATGCCAATCAAACTTATACTCAAGCATTAAACCAACATGACAATTAACGGTTATTTTTGAAGTTTGAGTTTGATACAATATAGAATATAAATGGCTCAATTAAACTCATTTAACTAGTCCAACTTTTGTATGATTTGTATTATGTGTACTTATAATTTGTACTTGACATGCACTTGTAATTATATTATATTTGTATTAGCAAAATTTTCAAAAAGAAAATTCAAACTTGATTCGATAATCACAATTCAAACTTGTTTATAAAAAAATAGATAAATCTCAATGTACTAAAGATTATAATTTAATTAATATGGTAATCTTGTTACTTAATCAATGATGTTGCTTTGCAGTTTTCATGTTGTTGAAGTATAAAAATTAAAAGTAACAAAATTTCTTTAATTGTAAGAATAAAGTTAAAATACAAAAAAAAAATTATTACGCAATTTGGTTAAAGTCAACTTATTAATTAATTGAAACAACAATTAATATTTGATGGTACTGAATTAAAAGATTAAGAAGAACCCACAGATTTGACCAGGACAAAAAATTGATATATTATGGTTGGACCATTAATTAAACTATTTAAAGTGAAATGGATTTTATATATTTTTAAAAAATAATTAAATAATGATTTTAAATTGAAATGGGTGTAGCATTTGAACTGCTGGTATGTTTGTAAGTAACAAGATTCATGAAATCCAGTGGAGAAGCTTAGATTTAAAATAATTAATTTTAATTCCACTAAAGAATGATTAGTTTTAATTTTAGTCAAATAATTGTTTTAGTGAAGGAAACATTAGATAATTACTTAATAAAAATATATAATAGTGTGTGATGTTATATTGTACCTAGTTTAAGGGTCTCCTCATTAGTTTACACGGTGTAAAATTTAAGAGGGTTTGAGTAAAAATATTAAACTTGAAAGATAAGTTTGGATAAAAATTATGTAAATATTAAATAATAAAAATGAGCAGGTTTTAAACAAATTTGAGTTAGTCGTTTATAAATACATAAAATTTTAGAAAAATGGGTTTGGGCATACATAAAGTGTGCTAATTTTACAAAATTCAAGATCCTAGCATTTACTAACAATACCAAAGTTTAACTATGGGAAATATAAATATAAATATAAATATTGATTAAGAATTAAGAATTTGTTTTGGTACACAAATTAAAAAATTGATAAATAAAGGTGTCATTAAATTTTAAATTCTCTAATATATTCTGTAAGGTGATGTGCAATATTACCAATTCTTAGGGGATTTTCATAGGTAGTACATGTGATTAATGTAAGTAAAATTAATGAATTATTTTTTCCTCTGAATTCGATAAAAATAAAATAGTATTCAGATAATCATTGACTTTATGTAATTACTATATTTATTAAAAATATTATTTTATTCTATGCCCGCTAATAAAAATGTTAATATGGAATTAATTTATTTTTTAAGGGTGGAAGTCAAATGAATTTTATTTTTGGACTTTAAAAAAATCAATTTCTTAATATTTTTAATTGAAAGTCGGTGAGTAAATTTCGCCTTCAATTTATCTTTTTCTTTAATATATTTTTTTTAATTTTGATACGGCTAAAATATATTCAAATTTAATTCTTAAATTATTCAACTATATTAACTACATATTTATCAATTTAATCGATTTTAGCCTCCACACTTAGTCCTATTTGCGAGTGTTATGTAGAAATAACAAGTAGATATAATATTACACATGTGGTAATATTTTTATCATGAGATTTTGAAAATAATATTATTTAAATAAAGAAGTGTTTCGAGGAAAATAATGAAAATTAAGTAATCAATTATTTATAAATATAACATTCACGATAATTTTTTAAATCTATGAATTTCACTCTTATAATTTATATAAATAAAATCTAAAATTTTAAATCAATGCTTCCAAACGGAGCATTAATGAATTAACCGTTATTATTTGATCAAGATTGAAAATTGAAAATTTAATTTTCTTTAAAAAAATAAAATTACTAAATTATATCTGAATAAGCTATCTTTTCAATAATATTTGAGGAGACAGTTTCGCTAGTTGATTTTTAGTTGTTTTTAGACTTCTTTTATGGTGAACATTAGATCGATTTGTTTATATTTTTATATATTTAAAATTTAGTCCATTTATTTTTCTTTTGAGAAATTTGATCTCTTTTACTTTTTAATTTTTAAAATTCAAATCAAATCATGAATATTATTATTATTTGATTAAATTCATTGGTGTGACATTTTTTAAATTCAAAAAATAAAAGGACTAAATTATAAATATATAAGAGTATAAGGACTTAGGTCGCGTTTTAACCTAAAAACAAAAGACATGTCCGAAGTTTCCAACCGTTGCCCTCGTTTCACAACGGTCATTAACTGCCATCTCGCGCCTTTTCCACCCATATAAAACTAGTTTCGTAAACAACAGCCTCCCCATTCTCAATTGTCGGCTGTTCACGGTGGCGCTTCTATTTCTAGCGCCACCAACGACGGCCAATAACTCCTTTCAACCTCTTCAAGGAAAACCACCATGGGGGATCCAAACTCCGACCTGTTTAATGACACCCAATACTCAGAGGAATTCATGGAAATAATCAACGCCGCCATTAATGTCACTTCTTTAGAGCTTTGGGATACTAATCCGTTCAGTGGAGAAACCAGTAATAAAATCGAAACGAATTTGGGTGGAAATGAAATCCCGGATCCCGTTCCCCTGCAATTACCGACGAACGATGACTTTCCTGTTGATATTGATAGTCTTTTAGTGGACCCGAGTGAAAATAAGTTGGGAAATGAAATCCCGGAACCAGTTTCCCTGAAATTACCTACGAGCGATGAACCTTTAGATATTGATAGTCTTTTAGTGGATCAAACAGAAATGAACTTGGGAAATGAATTCCATGTACCGTTTTCATTTCCCTCTTTGAAAGCCATTGTTGAATACAATGGAGAAACTAGTAATCAAGGGAAAACAAATCCGGGATTTGAATGTTATTGTTGCGAAATATTGAGGGAAATTAATCATTTTGATGGTAATGTTCTTTTTTTTTTTTTTTTTTAATTTTCGGTAAAAATGGCTGATTTTAGCAGAGATTTATGTTGTTCTTTGTTTTACAGGCGGAATTGTAACGAAACTTCAACTACATGGAAGATTAGTTGGAGTTCTCTTTCATGCAGTTCTTGATGTTGCGCAAAGTAACCAAGTTGTGTCTCGTGAAGTGTTCAAGTAAGGGTTTTTCATTCTTCTTTTTCTTTTTTACAAAGGTCGGGATTGTTTCGGGATTGAACTCGAGAATTAAAAGGATAGTTTAACATCCGTTAGTTTTTTTCTTATCGTAAAGGTCGGGATTGTTCCGGGATTAACATAAGACGGGATTGAATTCGGGAATTAAAAAAGTTTCGATTTTTCTTTTTGAACAGTTTCCGTGGGAAAAGCTTGCTGGAAGTGAAGCAGTTTCTAAGAGAGTATTGCATGAAGAGAAAACAAGAGGGATATACAATGCTGAAGGATCCAAGATCTAGTTTTTTTGAAGCATTATGCATAGGGTTTGATTGGTACGAAAATCCGACTAGTAATACGAGCCTAGGTACCCGACTTCCCCGAATATACATGTATCAATCGCATATATAGCAAAATATAATGATATTTGTTTTATAGAGGACATTCCAAACAACTTGGGGCAGGCATCGGTCTCTAACACGGAACAAGTTGTTGCTACAACAACTAACGAAGCTGACAGCAATAGCAATGACAACAATCAAAAGTCTTCGATTTCCTTAACGGAACAGGTCAAAACTAATGCTGTTGAGTTCGAGTTCGGGTTCGGATTTCTTTTTACTGAAAATATTCATATTAATGTTTAAAATTTGTTGTTTAAACCACAGCGAAAGAGAATAAAAGAGATGAGATTAATTGATTTAGCAAATTATTTGCATCTGCCAAGGAAAGAAGCAGCCCAAAAACTTGGATTATCCGAAACTGTAGTCCACAACATATGGTGCAAAGGCAACGGTGGTGGCAAACGAAGGTGGCCTCATCGAAAGGTGATCGTAAAAACTGACATTTAGTGACGTCCGTTCTTTGTTACTGCATTTGCATATATCGTATTTAGTAACAGTTTTTTTATTGCATTTGCATATATCAGATTCAAAGCAAAGTGAAGGAAATCATGAAATGGAGAGAGCTATTGAGTTCAGATGATCCACAGGTAAGAGATCGTGCTGGAGTTGAAATCCTTCTGAAACAGGAAGAGTTGGCTCAAATATATAGAGAAGGTTTATCGCAATATTTTTTCTGAGAGTTTGAAGGGTTTTTTTTTTTTTTTAAATATAATAATAAAAACTACATCCACATTATTATTTTTGGGATTATTTTGGATTTGTTTGAATTGTAGTAAAAACTACATCTACATTATTATTTGGGATCCTCCTTATTTATAAAACTTCTTTGATCATCGATAAATCCGCGTTTTTTCTACGATTACAAGTCACCACATCACCTCCTCCTCTACTAATATTATTTTGTGTATAAGTAGAAACGCACCACGACCAACTATACTACCAACCAAAAGTATTAACGCTGATTCAACAATAATTAAATAAATAATTAAAGAAGTATCAAAAAATAAAAAAAATATAAATATAAATCAATTAAATCACCATTTTGTCTTGATTTACAATATTTTTATCGGTTTTGAAGAGTTTACTCATTAGTCGATTTAATCACTTTGTTTGAACAAGTGTACGAACTAATCAATCTTATCTGATTCCAACAACACTACCACCATCATGATAGGCTATAGTTGATAACTAGTTCTACCATAGAAACAATAAGGAAAATGTCTATTGCTGGGTTTGTATTAGCACTTATACTTCAATCAAATTTAAATTTTAGTCCTTATATTTTATTTTATCATAATTTGATATATCCTGTTTCCACTCTTCAGAAAAACAAAAATCCTTCTTTCCAATGTGTTTAGAATCAGATTGGTGGTTGAATCAGTCAAGCCATCAGTTCGTCAATCTGATTAGTCTGTTTGATTCGATTAACAAGCCATTAAAGAAATCATAGAAAATATAAATTAAAAATCTGTTTAGAAAAACAAAAATCCTTCTCCTTTCCAATGTGGTTAGAATCAGATTGGTGGTTGAATCGGTCAGGCCATCAGTTCGTCGGTCCGATTAGTCTGTTTGATTCGATTAACAAGCCATTAAAGAAATCATAGAAAATATAAAATATTAAAAATCTGGTTCAACTACTCGATTCAACTGATTTTTTGCCTAGTTCAACCAGTTTATAGCGGTTCCCATGTCAACTAGTTCAATAGCCTCTTTGATTCGGTACCTGATCGGTTCACAATCCAACCGGCCGGTCTGGTCCAATTCAAACAACCTTACTCTATTCAAAATTAATCAGTTTAAAATCCATAAACTAATTCCGGTTTTATTATCCCTAATCCTGTTAGAATAATTAATTTATACACCACAATGAATTAAAAGAAACCTCCTCAAACGAGCTTAGAATATTATCATGTGTCCTTATAAAAATTAAAATAAAATTACAAAATTGATAGTTTAACTACCACTTATAACCCCAAAAAACCCCTTCAAGGACCATTTTAAAAATTAGGGTATAGTTTAGGAACCAATTTGCAAATAAAACCATAAAAACTAAATAAAAAACAGCCCATTTAGCTAAATTGAATCCTATATATCTTTTACGCCTAAACCGAACGAAGCCCAGTTTTTTCTCTTCACCCTTTTCTCCAATCACCAAATTCGCGAAATAGCAATTAAGCGAAGGGGTTCGGGGTTTCAAGCTAAAAACTATTAGTTAAAGAGTTACAGAAAAACATATGGGGGATCCTTATTATAGATACCCTTCAGCTGCTGCAGATAGAGGTACTTTGTTTTACCCCTAAATTTAACATTTTTTTTTTTTGCAGCCCAGAATGTTAACTTGTTTGATTATTAGGATTTTGTTCTTTGGGACATTGCGAATTCTTACTCTTTGTTGTTCTTTGATTTGAATTTAGCTTTTTTTTTCCCCTGTAATGGGTGTGTTTTTATATGATATTGTTTGAACCTGTTTAGCTCTGATTTGCAGAATCAGAAATTATGGTCTTGTTTAATGAGAGTTGCATTTTACTATGAATTCTGTTAGAATCTTTTCAGGCGCTAATCCAGAAAGTTTTTTAGCGGGCCGGAGTTGAATTATAATTTTTTTGTGAGGTTAAAGTGTAGTTTTATCTTGTATTAACTTAACTTTTAATTCTATCATTTATTTGGGGACTAAAAGATAATTTTTCCATATGGGGGGGGGGGGGGGGGGGGCTGAATCTTTGCATTGTGAATATGCGGTGTTCTTTTAAGTTGTGTTACTCAGACTTGGTTTCCTATGTGAGAGAAAACGAGTGTTCGATATGGGTACTTCATAGTGCTGTCTCCGTATTGATCTTTAGCAAGTTAACGTCGTTTTATTGATAGTCCGACTCTTTTTGCAGCAGGTAGTATTCCGAGGTCTGCATTTCCTGGCTACTTTTCTTCCGAAGCACCCTCGTTGCTGTCTCATCATGCTGATATGCAGGTTGCTTCTTCCGATGTAAGGCGGTTCTCAGTTCTAGTGTGATACCATTTTTGTAAATGACTTTGGCATTTTATAACTGGATGTCCCTTCCTTTGTGTTGGTATTTTTTTGAGTAGATAAATCAAATGCAGCCTGGGAAGTATGGGGTGAATGATATTTCTAATCCTGGAGTTTATCCTGAGTCCAATCTTGGTGGTTTATCAGCTGGAGCAAATACAAGGGCTTATCCATCTTCTTTTGGAGATCCAAGTTTAGGTACTCAAAGATGGAATGCTTCTGTAGGTATCCATCCAAACACTGGAGTTCATCCTGAACCTGGTTATGGTGGTGTGTCGGCTGGACCTCCCATTAGGGAAGTTCCAAATTTAGTTGGCCATCGATGGGATACTCCTGGCGTTAGTTCAAGTGCTGGAGTTCATCCCGAGCCTAGTCTTGGTACTGCATCAGCTGCAGCTACCATTCGGGGTTATTCATCTCCGTTAGAAATTCCAAGTTCCGCTGGCCAAAGACGGGATGTTCCTGTAGGCATTAGTCCAAGTTCTGGACTTCATCCCGAACCTAGTATTGGTTCTGTACCGGGTGGAGCTAGCATAAAGGGTTATCCTTCTCCTCTAAAAGATTCAACCTTAGTTGACCAAAGAAACGACAGTCCACCGGGCACAAAGCCTGGCATTCCCGATGCGTTAGATGAAAATGCTTCTGTGAGAAATGGTTATGGTCACATAGATGCTGTTGGAGATTCGAACATTTTGTTCGTTGATGGTCTTCCTACTAACTGTACGAGGAGAGAAGTAGGTCGTATCCTTTTTATTTTCTCATGCATGCTTTCGTGAATATGGAAATATTCCTCAGCAACTTTCCGAGAAAGTTCAAACAATGCTTAAGAAATAACACACATGCTTCACGATATCACGCAAAATTAAACTATTTTATGCCATTGTTGTCCTTTACTTAACATCAAAGATCTTTTCCGTCCATTTACTGGCTACAAAGATATCAAAGTTGTTCACAAGGAACCAAGGCGTGTAAGTTCACCACTCGATCATTTCTCTTGATTTAGGTTCCCGTGTTGGGGATGAATGGCTTAATATACCAATATGTTGACATATTTCGATTCGATTGTTCCATTAATTTAGTTTTATTTATGTTCTTCGTAGAGGGGAGATAGAGCCATGGTTTTATGCTTTGTAGAGTTTGACGACTCAAAATGTGCAATGACAGCCATGGCAGCTCTTCAAGGTAATCTAGGCTCGAAAAAATCGCATATAGAACTTAACAGAGAGATGAATAACAGTGCATCGAAAGTGTTAAGTGATGTTATCCGGCATCTATTAGTTATTGGGTTTTCTTTATACTTAACCCGAGCCCCAGTGATTATTTCCGAAACCAGATTTAGGTTAGATGCTTTAACATGTGATCTGCATCTGTTCATTATTAGGGGTTTCGTGTGATCTTATATTAAAGTCGGACCAATCCACCTATTGTCGGTATCATTGCTTTTTCAATATCATATGTGCCATATGGGTGGTGATAAGTTGAACTTTTTCTGCAGGTTACAAGTTCGATGACAAGAAACCCGACTCTCCAGCCTTGCGAATCCAATTCGCACATTTCCCTTTCCATCTTCAAAACGATCAAAATGATTAACGGGTTGAGTTCTAACCAGGGATTTAAATTGCAGCTGCAGACTTAGTTTTGATTGTGTTGCATTTACTGTGGTTTGAGGATGTAATGGATGCTATCATGGTAAATATCGGTGAGACCTTGGATTCCTTTATGGTATGGACATGTTGATGTACCCAAATTTCAATCATGTTAAACCAGTATCTAGACCAGATCAGTTCTTATCTTGTAATGACCATCACATACACACCAGATCCTTTTTAGAATTTCTATTTCATTTTTCTCTTCAAGATTATGTATTGGATTCTCTTATCTTGTGTACAAATATGGTTATAAATGATTTTTTTAGCTTATAATTATATGTTAAAAATGTATAAATATTTGGTATCATGAAACTTAGGATGTGTTAGATTTGAATATTTAACTTTAAATGTGTTTTTTTAAATTTTTTTTAATTTTTCAATAATATTTTTTAGTCCATATTAAACTTCAAAAAAATTGTTGAATAAGAGTTATCTTCAATTAATTCAATTCTTTAATTTGATAATTTTTTCAATTAGGTCCTTAAACCTTCTGTTATACCCTATTAATTTTACAACTTTTCTTAATTTTGTCTCTAAATTTGGATTCCATAATAATTTGAAAAAAATTTATAACAAAGACCAAAAATATTAAAAATTATAGATAAATTATAAAGTATTTTAAAATTTTCATATGATGAAGTGACACAATCTCGTAATGTTATCACACAAGTTTAGGGATCAAATTAAAAAAAAATTCTACCAAACTCAAGACTAAAGTGGACAAAAAAGTGCAGGGACCATTTTGAAATAATTTCAAAGTTCGGAGATTAAATATTACTTTATCCCTTAATTTAAATAATCAAAGTATAAGGACTTAATTAACGAAAGTAAACTAGTTTAAGGACTCATTTAATAGTTTAGCCAAAAATGTCGTACAATGAAATTCGAGCGGATCCAATTCGGGCCCAAACAAGAAATGCTGGGAAAATTCACCTGTGTAAACTATAATCTTTCAGATCCAAAAAAAAAAAAAAAAAACCGAACCAGAAACAAAGCTCTAGCAGAGACTAAAGCTATAGAAAGAAAATTTCAAATATCCGTTTAGAACAGATTGTGGATCTGTTTAATTGACGATGGTAATGGAACTAGGGAACGGCGATGATGGCGTCACCTCATCGGCGTCACCGACCTCCGCCATGGCCAGTGTTCTCCCTCTCGCTTCCGTCTCTCAACAGCCTTACGTGTCCGAGCTCCTCTCCTTCACTCTCGATCGCCTCCATAAGGTCCGTTTCTTTTTTTTTCTTCATTTCTTTCCAATATGTTTTGAGATCTGAATCGTGTTTGTTGAACGGAAAAAGGAGCCGGAACTTCTTCGAGTTGATGCGGAAAGGATTCAGAGGCAAATGCAAGAAGTTGCTGTTGGTAATTACCGCGCTTTCATTTCTGCCGCCGATGCGTTGGTTGCTATCAAAGAGGAACTGTCTTCTATCGATAAGCATCTCGAATCTCTGGTAATTAACTTTATTATCATTAAAATTTTTCATTTTTTTTTCCTTTTCTTTGTTGTGTTACTTGTTATTTGTTGTCTAATACAGAGATTTCGTTTGATCTATGGAGTATTATGAACTAACTTGGAAAGTACTAAATGTACATTAGTTGGAAGATTGGAAAAGAGTAAGGAAATTCTATAAGGTAGCCTTTGGGAACTTGAATTTAGAATTTGGATGTGGATTTGGATTTCGACAGTGTAAATTGAGTAGTAGAATAGTTAGAAATGTAACATTCATAATAATTTCTCAAATCCTTGGATTTGTTAGAATACTTTTCTAATGATGTTATATTGAATATCAACCAATTTGTCAATAATCTATGCATTTCATTCTTAGCATTTATATAATAAATGAAACTCAAATCCATGTTCGCAAATGGAGCATAATTGTTTTCAAGGAGCGTTGAACACTCTTGAAAGTTTCACTTGGAAAGTTTTAGCTGTGGGGCTCTAAAGTCAGGTAATAGATTTGCAATTTTATGGAGTGGTGTAGGCAGTTTCCTGGCTATCTTCTGGATCTCAAGAGTTAGGAGTGGTTGCCTTAGCTTATGATTATTAGAGCAAAAATCTAGAGAAAATAGCTTAGTTATTTTGCACTAGCTGTGATGTTTGTATTAGTTGTGAAAACTTCTTTCGATAAAGCATGAAGGCTTACAGTTGGATTTCTCCCAATGTGATGAAATATTACATGAGAACTGTTTTCTACACCTTTCTTTCTGGGGATTGTATATACAAGATTCAATGAGTAGATAAAGAAGGTAGAACTTGTAAATTTTGATGACCAATGAGATTTATGTAAGGTTACTCTAATTTTAAAAGGAGGTTAACAATCTCATGGCAACCTCGGAGTTACAAAAGGAAAAGCGGAAAAATTCTTAAGTTACAAAAGAGAAAAAAGGATTGACTTTAACTTTTAGTTGATTTGGTATATAGATGGTGAACTCATGATGCATTGATTTTCTTTTCTTTTTTTTTATCCATAGAATTCTTTCCTTTTGTGGATATGCTAATAGGCAGGGTTTGTCTTTGCAGATTACTGAGATCCCGAGCCTGACATCTGGTTGCACAGAATTTATTGAATCTGCAGAACAAATTTTGGAGAAGAGGAAGATGAACCAGACTCTGCTATCAAATCACAGTACTTTGCTTGATTTGCTTGAGATTCCTCAGCTCATGGACACGTAAGTGCTTGAACAAATTGTAAATGCTGAGGCATTTAGTACTGTAGAACATATATGCTAGAATGGCTTCATTAAACTCAATTTTCTACAGATGCGTGAGGAATGGAAATTATGATGAAGCTCTTGATTTAGAAGCCTTTGTTTGCAAACTCTCAACCATGCACCCCAAGTGAGTTAACCCCTATTATATCCTTCTGTTATAAACTATTAGAAGACAGCTGACTGAGATTTGTTTTCCCCTTCTTGAAAGTATACCTGTTATTCAAGCATTGGCTCAAGAAGTTAGGCAAACAACACAATCTCTTCTCTCTCAGCTTCTCCAAAAGCTTCGTTCAAATATTCAGGTATTTGTTTGGAAGTGGTTCAACGAATGCAAAACTTGATTTTAGTTGGAGTTTTAGTCAGGCATGTGATCTATGTATTTTGCAGTTACCAGAATGCCTTCGGATTATTGGATATTTACGCCGAATAGGAGTATTTAGTGAGTATGAAATGCGGTTGCAGGTAAAAATTTTCATCTCTGCCCTTTTATCATTGTGGTCAACTCTCTCATCCCACTGTTCAGTTTTACTTTCTTGTTCCCCCTTCTGACGACATTTTTTCTTGGTTCAGTTTTTGAGATGCCGAGAGACGTGGCTCACTGGAATTCTTGAGGACTTGGATCAGAGAAACGCGTATGAGTATCTAAAAGGGATGATAAGCTGTCACAGAATGCATCTTTTCGATGTTGTTAACCAATATCGAGCAATATTTGCTGATGATACATCTGGAAGTGAAGAAAATTATGATGGCGGGCTTCTTTTTAGTTGGGCCATGCATCAAATTACTTCACACCTTAAAACTCTTAAAGTCATGCTTCCAAAGATAACAGAAGGTGGATCGCTATCAAATATTCTGGATCAGTGTATGGTGAGAAAATTTAAAATTACAATAGTTTCTTATATAACCAGTCATTTAACTTTTGATTATTATAATATCATAGTCAACAAAAGGCTGTGTTGAAAATATTTTTGCAATTAAGCATCTGGAAAATAACTTAGTGACAGATTTATTTGTTGTATCTGATTGTGATGATGCTTTTGATCTTTGTTGCTAACAGTATTGTGCAATGGGGCTTGGTTGGGTCGGGTTGGATTTTCGAGGCTTGCTTCCTCCTCTATTTGAAGAGTAAATATATGCAATCATTTTTATTTTCCTTTTGACTACTTTTTACCCCTATCATTGATTATATATACTTCACAACTTTACAGGGCAGTGCTCAATTTATTCTCTAAGAATATGAATACAGCAGTTGAGAACTTTCAGGTATGCAGACTATATGCACAAAGTTGGGGTTTTTCTTTTTAATAATCCTCTAAATGGGTTGTTGCCCATGTAAATTCTTTAACTTGTCCTTTTACTCTGGGTCCAGTTAGTTCTGGATTCGCATCGATGGGTTCCATTACCAGCAGTTGGCTTTTCAGCCGCTAGCATCAGTGAAGAAAGTCAGGAGGATGTAACGCCACCGTCTTATTTGATGGAACATCCGCCTCTTGCTGTGTTTGTTAATGGTAAGTTCAACTCGTGTTTGCTTTTTCTTTAGTGATGACTTCTCAAATGGTTTGGATAATCTATCAAAGGATAAATGACACTAGAGCTGTCGAGGGAGTATAGTTAGGTTGCATGACCCTTACTAGCTTTTATGTTTAAGCTGTTTTCATCCTGAAAATTCTTGTGTTTCAAGTATAAATGCAAAAGAGAATGAGCCTTGTTTTTCAAAGTCTTGATGGTTTAGAGGATAGGTAGGTTGGCATTAGGCATTGTAACTTTTAGATTGAAGCTATTTTTTTCGATTATGCTTGGTTTTGACGGCTCAATGTTGTCGTTTTTTACTTCAACTTATCTCTCTCTGGTGATTTTACTTTTAGGTGTTTCCGCCGCAATGAACGAACTACGTCCTTGTGCCCCAGTTAGTTTAAAGAATGTTCTTTCTCAAGAATTAATTAAAGGATTGCAGGCTGTTTCTGACTCCCTATTGAGATACAACGCAACTCGGATGCTCAGAGAAAACGAATCTGGGCTTTTCCTCTCCCTTTGCCGAGCATTCATTGAGGTGCATTATAATGAAATCAGGCAAACTATCTCATGCAAGTTTTTGACAAAACTTTTTACATACTGACAAACTTCCCCCTATTCTCAGGTCGTTTTCCCACACTGTGCGACATGCTTCGGTCGTTGTTATCCTGGTGGTGCCGCTCTTATCATGGACGCAAAGAATTTATATGAAGGACTTGGTCGCCTGTTGACAATCTCTTCAACGAAAGAACCCCCGAAACCAGTTGGTAACGGAGAGGAAAAGACAGCATCCGGAAATGGTGACCTGCCGTCTCAACCTGTTGTGGAAAATGGCATTGAACCGACGGTCGATAATGCAGCAGATGAGAAGGAACAGAACAGTCCTGCATTGCATACTGATGAAAAAAAGGTTGGTGAAACATCCTAGGAAAGATCCATTCTTTAAACTTTGATTTGATAATGTTTGTAGAAAGAAAAAGGTAGTGTTATTTTTTTGATGTATTAAGCAATTTTCCGGCCAAAAGGATAAAATGAGAAAAATAAGTTTTATATTTGTTGGTTATGTATTTAAATAACTGGAGGGCGTGGTGTTATGCTTAAATGTTTGAGATTTTTTTATGAAAAATCTCATCTCAAAACTTTGAAGTAAAAATTGTAATTTGTGATATACGGGGTTGGGTCGGCGTCCAGAGTCGACTATAGCATTTATTTTCAGAGTCGGGTGAAATTGAAATGCGTTCGGGGTTAATATTGGGTTAAGCTTTCACCATATTGGGTTTGGGTGCCCAAAAATCTATCCTGCCTTGCTTTGTACTAGTTGCGGGTTTTATTTATTTATTTATTTATTTATTCAATTTTTTAATAAATAAATAAAATATAATTTAATTCTTAAGCTTAGTTTAATATTTTTTTTCAAAAGTAATGATTTTATCTCAAAAATACTTGTAAGAAGTAATGTTAAATTAGCCATTAGTATGATGGTTTTACCTTTGGTTGTCATCTTTAAAAAGGAATATGAAAAAACACTTGACTGTATTGTAATTATGGTCTTAATTTGACATAAGTCGATTCCAATACTTTTATATGTTATTCGTAGGTCACATTGGAAAAATTATTACGTAAACTTTTTTTTCCATGTCAACTATGATCCCCAATTAGTAATAGAATGCCACATAAGTATATGTTTTAGATGACATTAAAAATTTTGCCAACTCACTTTCTCTTCATTTTAAATCACTTTTTTTTCTTTTTTTATTGACTTACTTCTCTCCAAGCACCTACGACTATAATTCAGTCTTATCCCAATTCTTTAATCCCCCCAAAAAAAGTTGCTTGACAACGTAAATTCAAATGAAAAAAAATACAAATCAATGACTACTGTGGTGGGATGTGTTGAAGATATTTTAGCGAAGGTAAAAGTTAATAGATTAAAGAGGGTATTTATGCTCGTCGTGTCCTTTATATGAAAATCAGAAGTCAGAGAGCTGTTCTCATGACTCGTACTGATGAGAATTTGACTCCACGCGAAATTGAACAAAAAGCTGCTGAATTAGCCTATTTTTTGCGTGTACCGACTGAAGTATTTTGAAATGAATTGCAGAATAAAAGCTTTCTCGCCAGGAGGAAAAAGCTCAATCCAAGAATTCTCTTTTTTCTATAGCAGAACTAAACTAAAGTTTCTTCAGAATGCCTGTTCAAACCAAAGCGGACGTATACGGAAGAGTCATAACATAAAAAAACTATTTTTTCTTTTGTCCACAAAAATAGTTTTTTATGCATCTGTAAATGTAAAACCGCTCAACTTAATTCAGTAACAAAATAGGCAAAAAATCGAAATACTAGATTCATCTCATATATCAAAGTATTTCAAAATAAAGACTTCCACTTTTTATTCGCAATATTCGGAGTTGATACGTTAGATACAGATAGATCCTATCTTATAAATTTTCTCTACTTTTCTTTTCTCAATCGGCCCTCCGGTTTTATCCTTTCTTTTGTGCTCCAAATTTTGACAGAATTTTTCTGAAATTTGTTCTCTAGCTTTCTTAATGGGATGCAGTGATTCCATTAGTTTGAATGGTACCTTATGAATTACTCTTGATCTGTTGAAGAATATAATTTAGTGATGGCAGAAGTTAACATATTTGTAAAATTTGGATTGCAATTTTTTTATATGTGTTTTCTAGCTTTCTTAATGGGATCTATGTTACCTCTCTTGTGATTCTATGAATGAATGGGTACTACTTTTGAAAAAACAGATTGGTGAATTGCAATTTATATCAAATTTTTTTATGATAATTCTTTTTCCAAATTTAATTTTGCAATTTTGAAAAACTCAGATTTTCTTTTTTAGCATTGAACTTGCATAGAATGAATGATGATTTAGAGGATTGTTACATTCATTTATAGTAAAAATTTTACTAAATTATATTTACAAATTAACATGAAAAATAACTAACCTCAAACCATGTTTAGATGGCAAAATTTTCTAACTCAAGTTGAATTAAAAATATTAAAAAATTTACTGTTTAATCCCAAATTAATGTGGTTAGCTGGTTGTACCAAAAATGGTACCCATTGAAGACCTTTTTTAGTTTTTTGTTTTCCCTTCATTAAACTCCTTGATTCAAGCAATTTCATCATTCTCAAAAGATGAAACAAACGAAAACATCAAAATAACAATTTTCACAAAAATAAAAGAACTTCCCATTGTTTTCATTTCTTTTTTGAAGCTATGGGAAGGATTGTTCCTTTAGATGGCGACGTCGTCATACACCCAGCATTACCATTTTCCCTCGTGGTGGCTGCCACCGCGGCAACCATCGCTATAATCACCGGTTTATGTGGTTTTTTCAGGAAACCACCACCAGAATTACAAGAACCAACACCAGCCGACACTGCATCACCAACAAATGAAGAACAAGAACCCAACACCACCGCAGACGGCGGAGAAACGGAAGAAGGGGGCAATGAACTATTACCACCACCACCATGCATGACGGCATTAACGTTCAAGAATCCCGAAAACGCCGGCAATTTAATGAGGAAATCAGCATCTACACGTAGTAAACTGAGTTCTACATTTAGCGTTAAGAAACATCTCAGAAGCATATCGGTGAGGGAAATTATTGAAAAAGGGAAACACGTACAACAAAAGCATCATCAAGAAGATTCCCTTTGGACTAAAAAGATTATATTGGGGGAGAAATGTAAAGTTTCTTATGGTGTTGAGGATGATGATGAAGATCAAAATGGTGGCAATAAAGGGGAGGTTGATACAATACCAGCAGCTGGAAATCAAGACGCCATTGTTGATAAAGAGAAAGAGATAACAAGCAAAGAAGAATAAGTTTTATTTATTTATTTATTTTTCTTTTCTCAAAGGAAATGAAATTCAATTATTATTTCTTTAATTGAAATGAAATTCGATTTTTATTTTTTAGAATGAATTTCAGAAATTTAATCATTTATTTTTATTTTTATTGGTAATACTTAAAATTAAATAGAAATGTTTTGGTAAAAATATTACGGAGGTCTTTGTGCTAAAAGTCAGATTATGTTTTGCTCATTCTACTAAAAAAGCGTGTAAAGTAGTCCTTATACATTAGATAAAAGAGTAAATTGGTCCATGTACGTTAACACGAGGTACACATGTCATGCCACGTGTCACTATTTAGTTATTCTATCAGCCATGCCAATTTTTAACAGTAGAATTGGATGAAACTTTTAACATAAATGACCATTTTGCTCTTTAATCTAATGTACAGGGACAAATTTGCTCATTTTTTAGTAGAAGGGGCAAAATGCAATGTGACACCTATTGCAAAGGTCTCCATGATATTTTTACCAAACTTTTCTTAAGGAATAATAAATTGTTATTATTGAAGGTAAAAAAAAAAAGCATGGAAGTCCTTGTATTAGGAGCCAAATTTCATTTTACCTCGTTTACTCAAAAAATGAATAAATTAGTCTCTATAAATTGAATTAAAGAGTAAACTGGTTATTTTTATTAAAAGTCTCATCCATTTTTACTATTAAAATTTGGTGTGGCTGATAAAATAACCAAACAGTTACACATGGCACATGGCATGCCATGTGTACCTTATTTTGACATATAAAGACCAATTTTTAACAATAGAAATAGATGAAATTTTTAACAGGAGGACCAGATTGCTTTTTGATCTAATGTATAAAAACTAATTTACCTTTTTTTTAGTAGAGATGGCAAAATGTAATCCAACTCCTAATACAAGGGTCTCTACTATACTTTTACCATTATTTTTATCTAACATGAAATGGATATAATAATTCATAAATATAGTGACTTTAGACTTTTGGGTTAATTTCATTGCATGTCCGCAAAATTATGGTTAAAATTTTAGATTGGTCAGCTTCAAAAAGTTCTATTTGAATCCTACTCATACCTTCCAAATATATATATAATTGTTGTATCAATTACATCATTTTGTCAAAGATGCTCATTGTTACCATAAAACCTTCCAAACCCTTAAATCAAAACAAAAACGAGTTTAAATGTGTTCAAACAAGTGTTCTCTTTGTTATTGTAATAACATCAATACTAACTGAGCTAAAACTCAATCGACAACTATCAGATTAAATGTTAAATGCCAAATGAAATTTGAAATGGGACATGATGATCACATTTTAAACATTAGTGACTACATGAAAAACTTGAATTTGACATGCTAAAAAATAACCACCTTGATTTTTAACGACACTATATGTTTTAGTACATTAGACCAAAATTGTCCATGCAATATAGGTATGCACAATTTTACAATTGAATCCACATGTTCGAACCGACATTTAATACCTAAACAGATAATTGAACTGATAAAAAAAATATAATCGATACAATACCAATACCTATAAAAAATATATTGAATTTTATGAATTAATTTAAATTTTAAACCATAACTTAAAAACTTTTGGTGAAATTAACCCTAAATGAAAAGGTTGGTTCTTCAATTTATTACCCAATTAGTTGTCAATGTTTAACTTTTGCATTAAGTAATTAATTAATTACCCAAAATTAATTAAATGTCTTTTAATTTACTGTAAGAATTAGACTTCTTTGTCTCTTCCATTTTCAATCAGTTTCAGCTTTTTATCTAACAGCTTAAACATGCATTGGCTTTTTTTACTCCAATCATATTACTGCAGTTACAGAATCCAAAGCAAATAAAAGTTGACTTATTCACAACTAAATAAATATCTCAGCTCATCATTTTGGGTTTTTTTTTTTTAAATTACAATTTCAGGCAAAAAATAAAATAAATTCTTTAAACAATTTGAAATTCAAAATGCATTTGTAGTTATGTGAATACTTACCACCAATAAATTTGATTCTAGTATTACATCTTTCTAAATTTGGGTGGTTAATTTGAGTTTAATAATTAATTTTTTCGATTCAAATCATTTTGGTGATTTTAACTTTGTGTCATTTTTAGTTACATGTCTAACTTATGGATAAAAATACCATGAAGACCTTTGAACTAATGAGTCAGATTGCATTTTACTCAATTTACGTAAAAATAGTCAAATTAGTCCTTATACGTTAGATCAAAAAGAAAATTAATTATTCTGTTAATAATCAGTCTTTATACATCAGCATAAAATACATGTGATTGTTTAGTTATTCCATCAGTCACAATAATTTTTAATAGTAACAATGAATTTAATTTTTAACAGAAATAATTAATATGTTTTTTAATCTAACGCAAAAATACTATTTTATCTATTTTTTAAATAAAAATATAAAATACAATATGTACTTCTATAACCCAAATTTATGTGAAGTTTGAATTTCGGATTTTTAAATTCGAAAAATAATTTATTGATCAGAATGAAACAGGGAACACTGTCCATACAAGTGTCATAAGCCAATTACTCCAATTGTTTGTACACATTAAAACTGTTTTTACTGTGACGTTAATGGATCCTTTGTGTTTTTGTTTTGTAAGAAGAAACAAAAACGAACATGCCTTTTTATGACAAAACAGTGAAACAGATCCAGGGACCAATCCTCAAAATTCAGTTTTAATAGACACAAAATGTAAAAAATTAGCAACATTGTGGGCGGGATCAAAGCTCAAAAATAAAATTAATATAACTTTTTATTCTTTAAATTTTGAAATTAGGTCTTAATTTATGTTGGTGGCATCTAATTAAAGATTGTCATAATAATAGGTTGATTTTAAATCAACGATTAAAATAGTAATAATAATAATAATAATAATAATAATAGGAAACATCCCATAGTTTATCATGTCATGATTTATATTGAAAAACATGAATTTACCTTTTAATTAATTCAACTAGTTTCAACACTAAAGAGAGAAATTGATTTTCAGATAAAAGCAACATCTTCGATAACTGATTTAACAAGTTTCACGTCACCAACACAATTTTTAAATTTTTTACGTGACTTGATCAAACGGCTACAATCTCTTTATTTCTGTCTTTTAACCCCAGCTGCTGATTTAAAAAAGATCTCATGGGTCTAATTATAGTAAGACCTCACCTTAGATGTTACCTCTACTTCGGTACTTAACCTTAACAATTAAGTTTATTTTGATCCTTGAACTTAACAAATGTAAAAATTTGGTGATGTACTCAATATGATTATGCCATATCATCATCTAAAAATTTAAAAAAAAATTAAAAATTTGAATGATGATGTGACACAATATTAAAATGTCACATCATCAAAATATGATGAAATTCAAGTTAAAGGACTAAAATAGATTTAGTTACGAAATTCAGGTATCAAAACGGGCAGAAAAAAGTACAAGTACCAAAATCAATATAATTATCAAATTTAGGGACTAAGAGTTATATTAACCCAAAAACCAACCTTGAACCAATGGTTTGTTTTGAATTTCAAAACACTCAAACAGGACCTTGTAAAACCACCTTTCTCTCTTGAACTTCTTCATTATTTTTTTACACAAAAGCCTTGCCCTTTTTTTGTTTCTTTGAGATGCTTTTTTGAACTGTGTCGATGGGTGCTTCAGGGAAATGGGTAATATCTCTTATTGGTCTCAAAATAACCCAAAAACAACACCAAGTAAGCTCTGGGTTTTCTATGTTATTCCACCGTAAAAATCTTTATATACATTTTAAAGATTTAAAGATCTTTCCTTTTTGTGTGTTTATGTAGGAGAAAGTGAATAGCAACAAGAAATGGAAGCTATGGAGAAAGTTTAGATCAGATTCTCAAAGCTCTGATTCTTTCATTGCTGCCATGGCCGCCATTGTTCGAGCTCCTTATAAAGATTTCAGTTTTTTAAAGCAAGAATGGGCTGCCATTCGCATTCAAACAGCTTTTCGTGGCTTCTTGGTAAAGTTGAAGTCTTTTTTTTTTTTTTCCTTTACATGTTTGGTATCCGAGAAAGTGATGGAATGTGAAAAAATAAACTTTATTTCCAATGGTAGAGTCCTTCGTTATGTTACTCCCATTTGAATTATAAATTTTTGAGAGAATTAAAAATTTAATTTCTTCATTGTATTAATATGTAAAATTTTACAATTTTCAAAAGTAATATAACCTTTTTGTTTTTGGAGAGAGTATAATTGAATTTTAAAATTTAGTAGGGGCTGAAATACAATTTTACTATTAAATCAACTTGAAACTTTACAAATATTTAAGAGACTAAAGGGACAATTTTTCAGTTTTTGGAGGTGGCCAAGCCCCTCACTTCCTCCCTCTAGCTTCACCCTTGTTACTCGGATTCGGGTTTGAATACGAATTTTTATATGTAGGCAAGGAGAGCATTGAGGGCTTTAAAAGGAATTGTGAGACTACAAGCTTTGGTTCGAGGTAGACAAGTTCGGAAACAAGCCTCGGTGACGCTTCGATGCATGCAAGCTCTCGTTCGTGTTCAAGCTCGAGTCAGGGCTCGTCGTGTTCGAATGTCGATCGAAGGACAAACGGTTCGGAAGATGCTTGATGGTCATCGTAGCAAGGTCGATGTCTTGAAACAAGCCGAGGTAACGCTTAACCGAAACATTCATTAAATTATCACTTTCAATCAATGTTTTTAAAACCCGACCTGTGGTCGAACTGATTAGACCATTGCCTACTTGTTTGATTAAAAAATATTTAAAAGAATCGGTTTAACCACTGGTTCAACTTATTTTTTAGTCAGTCTAACAAGTTCAATATCATTCTATTGACCGATATCCCGGTCTAATTGTCTGACTGGTCACTCCGGTCTGATTCAAGCATCTTTACTTTTGACTAATAAATGTTATTGAACATTTATTTTTTTAGGATGGTTGGTGTGGTAGCAAAGGGACATTAGAGGATGTTAAAACAAAGCTACAAATGAGGGAAAAAGGGGCTTTCAAGAGAGAAAGGACTCTTGCTTATTCACTTGCTCAAAAGGTATAAACTTTTTTGCGATTTTTTCATATTAATTTTCAGAAGATGATTGATGTTCTTTGTGCTTTTACAGCAATGGAAGTCAGTCCCGGGTTCAACTACTCGAACAAATGGTTTGATTCCGTGTCTTATAAGCCAAGAGTTTGATAAGAACAGTTGGGGATGGAATTGGCTCGAACGTTGGATGGTGGCCAGGCCATGGGAGACGCGGTTGATGGAACTGTCAACACGTACCGACCCTTCGAAGACTTGCTTAGAGTCCTTCTCGGGAAAGAATGAAAGATGTTCGGAACCGTGCTCAATGAAAGCGAGGAAGAACAATGTCACCACTAGGGTATCCGGAAAGCCGCCTCCTCATACTAGGCAAGTTACTCGATCATCTTCAAGTCCAAGTTCTGAATTTCGATTCGACGAAAGCTCGGGTTCATCGTCAATATGCACTTCTACAACACCAGTTTCCGGAACCACCGTCTTGCCATCTGATGCAACGGGGGACAGTGGCAATAGTAGGCCGAACTACATGACCATGACGGTGTCTACCAAGGCGAAACAAAGAAGTGGCAATCACGGATTGCAAAGGCAGTCCATGGATGAGTTCGAGTTCAAGAGGTCAGCTGGTTTCGATAACAGAGATTCAAATTGTTTGTATAATTAAAACGGGATTTGATTGTATGTTACTTGAAAAGTCCAACATCTTGTTGCTCATTGTTATTAGTATGTCATTGAGAATTGAAAACCGATTTGAGTTGTAATGTTTGATTGGATTATTTTAAACTCGGCTTAATTTATTCTTTGATTTACAAGTTAAAAAAGCGTAAATAATAGAGTTGAATTTAATTTAAAATTGGTTTTATTTTTATATTAAAATAATTTTTAAAAATCAATGATCAATATCGACTCAATTTAATTTGATTACATTCGAGAATCAATTAAATTTTTAAATAATTTTAAACTTTAATTTCGACCTTACTGATGTAGTTATTAATAACTAATGAGCCAATCATTTTTTGCTAACATAACATCTTACGAGTAACAATTTACTGATGTGACACTATTTTTTATATACCACATTAAAAAAATTATATATATAAACAAATTATAAGAAAACTATATTTTTTTTTAGAAAAAATGTTAAAAATTATAATAATAAAAAAAACCATGACTAACCACTTAGGGTGAGAAAGAGAGAAAGGAGAAGTTGAAATTGTTTTAATAAATATTTTTTTCACTTGATTATATCAAACATTTCAAATTATAATTTTTTTTATTTCACATATAAGACAATTGTGGTAAAAATACCATAGAGGTTCTTGTACTAGGTGTCGTATTGCATTTTGTTTTCTCTACTTAAAAAATGAGTAAATTAGTCTCTGTATGTTAGATGAAATAGCAAACTGGTCCTTTTTGTTAAAAATTTCGTTCATCTCTACTATTAAAAATTCTCATGGCTGACAGAATAACCAAATAATGACATGTGTTTCTCATGCTGACGTACAATGACTAGTTTTTAAAAGTAGAAATAGATGAAGCTTTTAACAGAAATACCAATTTACTTTTTTATCTAACGTAGAGAGACTAATTTACCGATTTCTTGAGTAGAAAGGATGAATGCAATCCAATTTTTAGTATAAAAGCCTCAACATTACTTTTATTGACAATTGTGTTATATTAGAAAGAATTGTTAAAATTTAATTAAGTAAATTTCTAAATTGAAAGACTCAAATATATAAAAAAAAAATTAAAAGAAAAACTTGATTGAATTTGTCGAAATAATTCGAGTACTGTTTATAACACGAAGCTTAGAGTTATACTACTAATAACTTAATTTAATTTTGTAATTTCTAGGCAGCATCATCATCATCCAGCAATTTCAAATCATAAAATTGAAGATAATTATTAAAAAGAAAAGGAATCCTTTTTTGGTGCTTAAAAAAACGTGTAAACCATTAGTTCAAAAATATTTAATTATCATTTTTAAAAAGCTAATATTGAAAAAGTAAAAAGCTTTTAATTAGTTGCCAAAAAAGTATTGAAAAAGGAAATGAATCACAACTTTTGGTGGTCCACTATTTGCACTATACTTGATTTCTGGGTCATCCTAAAATAAATAAATAATTCAATAATTTTTTGGTAAAAGTATAATATTTAATTAAAGTCTTAATAAAAAATTTAAAGTTAATTAAGTCTTTTGAAATTATTTTTTTCATTCATGCTATTATTATTCATTAAGTGATGACACGGTTTTTTACTATTTAAAAATATTATATCCGACAACAAAACATAATGTAAAATGGTCTCTATTGTTTATTGGGAATAAAGTAGCATCTAGTCTTCGAACTTGACAACTTTTTCAACCTTATTTCTTGAATTTCTTTTTGTTCATGTTAATCTCCACACTTGGCAGTTTCTTTTTTTTCAATTTGGTCCCTAAACTTAGCTTCTATTAATATATGATGACGTGATACTCTGAGATTGCATTATGTAATAATCTTTTTTTTTAAAAAATACAATTTCTATTAATATATGATGTGTCATAATATCAAAGTGTCACGTAATCACACTTTAATTAAATTCAAATTAATCAATTTAGAAAAGAAAAAAAAAGCTTTCATATTCTAAGACTAATATGAATAAAAAAATTCAAAAATTAATTCTTTTAAAGAATCGGAATCACTTTATCATTATTTATTTAACAAATTCTTCCACCGATTTCTGCTATTTTTAATCTAAAAATTTATATTTGATAGCAAAACAAAATACAAAATGTGCTTTGTTATTTATTAGAGACTTTTATAGTCAATTTAATATCGCAAAATTAAATCCAATAATAATTTTTTTTAAAGTTGACGTCAACTTTTCGTCATTTATAATTTCAAAAAGGTTAGTAATTAAATTAAAAGATTTAATAGTTGAGGGATTGAAATAAAACAAAATCAATAATTTAGTGATGATTATTGTACTTTACCCTAATTTAAAATCAAACTTTGGATTCATTTAAAATAAAATTACAAAATGATCATTAATTCATTCGAATGTTTTCATTTAAGTCATTAAACTAATAGAAAGTTTCCGTTTAAGTCAACGGGCTATTAAGTTATTTTTTTAAAAAAGTCTAGCAAGCAAGCGACGATTTGATGATTGATACAGTGAACCAATACCCATCGATGAGTAAAAGAGCATACTTTAGATCCAAGTCAATCTAACAATCAATGCTAGAGATTGAAAAAGAAAGTTATGTGGATTTTGATTCGTAAATCGTGATGTTCAAAATTATTTTATGAAAAAAATAAACTGTAAAAGAAAAAAGAAATGAGAGCTTTCGATTGGAATAGTCGGTACGAACAAAAAAGGCCATATAATGACGGGTTTAACAACCTAATGATTTAAAATGAAAACTTTCGAATAATTCAATAATCATTTTATAACTTTTTAAAGTCGAGTAACTAAAATATAAATTTACTAACAATTTAATAGCTTTTATGTAGTTTACACTAAAAATAACTTAGGGATCCATAAAGACTAATCTTTTTAAAACTCGTGATTGCTTTACCCAATAATGTTGTCTGTCTGCATTCAATACTTAACATTGTATATATACAAACATTTCAATAACTTAGATAATGGAATTAAAAAATTAAAAATAAAAAGAATAAAATATTCTTGCACAAATGTGTACCAAAATTTAATACCATTATTACCCAATGACCTATCAACTATCACTGCCCCAACATGATTATTATTGCCACGTATTCGGATCTGATCGGATAGTTTTCCGAAGGGGACATAACCTTCAAAGCGCGACAAAGATTCAGATCATGACATCATCAGGTCCCACTATCTGACCCCCTGATGTGTCACCTTCAACCCGTCAACGAACTCAATTTCATGATTATTAATCTCATTTATTAGAATTAATTCGATTAAATAAATTTTAACATATTAATTAAAAATAAGTTTTTTAAGAATTTTTTATTTAACTTTTCGGTTCATACTGATTTTTATATCAATCGGTCAAATATTTTTTTCTTTAAATTGGTATCTTTCTTAGTCGGTTCAAATAATTATGGGTTTTTTAGAATCTAGTCATGGCAAGTTGATTAATTTTAGTTCTTATATATATATTTTTTAATTTTAAAATTTTAGTGCTAACAAAAAAACAATAGTAATTAAATTTGTTTGGTTAAATTATGTTATTAATTTTGTATTACGTGTAAAGTTATAAATTTAGTTCATGTTCTACAACTTAATCCTTCTTAGTCTATATATTTTCTGAAATTTGAAATTTCAATCTTAGCACAGACAGTAGTTGTTAAATCACTTAACTGACTCTTCTGTCAATAATATGTGAAAATAACAAGCTCACTTGACATTAATCATGTGATAATATGCTTGTCGGGTAATATTTGAGCAACCAAGCCTCAAATAAATGTTGAGAAGATATTGCATTTGTATGGATCTGATTCCAATTTAAGAAATGGTTGTTGACGGTATAGTATTTATGCATCCATCAATTATCATCTCGGGGTATGGTACAACATATCGATGTACATTAAATTCCCAAATCTATTTCATATATTAATTGATTTTTTTATTATTTATATTTATTTTATGATTCATGTTGAGGGTTTGTTGCTGCTCTTCTTAACAATATCGTTTTTAAAGTTTAAACTCACAATCTCTCGTTAAGAGTGCAGCATATTCTATTGCTGCACCCAGAATTTCACCTTTTATGTTTTATTTTTACCATTTGTAATAGCTACTTATGAATTTTCATCAAATCAATTTTAAAACACGTATTAAATATTAAAAAGTTAACGCTAATATCTTTAAGTATCAAAATATATAATTTTTGTCAAATACAAATACCACATTGATTAGACCACAAAATAACACAAATATTGTATTAGAAAAGATATCAAAACTCAAGTATCAAATTATACATTAATCCTTTATTTCGCCTTTCAATTACCCAAATAATTCAAAGTCAATAAAATAATAACTTATTATAAGATTCTATTTAATAAAATTTGAATAATCCTACCATGATATTTTTTACATGTAAAAAAAAAAGTTAAATTCTACTATTAATTTCTACATTATGTGCAGGTTGTATATTTAGTACATGTACTTTAATTGGTCATTTTCAATTCTTGTTCTTTTCGAAATTTAAAATTTTTAGTCCCATTAAATTCATTAAGTTGCATTCTCCTATTTTCAAATGTGATGCGACAAACTTATTATTGTATGTGTAATACCGTGTCAACTTGTTATTTTCACATATTATTTTCAAAAAGACCAGTTAATAAATTTAACGATAATCCATTGCATTAAGATTGAAGTTTTGAAATTCAAAAAATATATAAATTAAGAATAATTTTATTAAAAAACATGGACTAAATCTAAAATTTTATGTATATTACTACAAGACTATAGAAAAGTTTAGCCAAACAAATGCATCTACCACCATCTAGTTAGGACTAAAATTGATCATTTTGAAAATTAAATAGACTGAAATTGATCAAATTTAAGTGCATATATTAAATTCACAAGTTATTCAAAGTACAAGGTCTAATAACAAATTTTGACCTAAAAAATGAAGATGAAGAATCAGGATAATCGGATCAGTGGTCAAACCATCCACTCTCGACATGATTGGTTAGTTCGATTTGATTAAATAAATTATAAAAGAAATTTAAAATTAAAAGGATATTTAAAAAATATTAACTATTAATTTAATCAAAATTTTAATCCATCCAACCTCTTCGAACCGAAGTACTCCAAACAGTGTGGAATAATTGAAACGGAGAGAGGGTTAAGTGGGACCCCAAGTAACAAGGCCAACGTTTGTGATGTAATTCAGCATCAACGGTGTTCCTTTAATGGGAAACCCTTCTAATTGATGATGGTGGGTCCACACATATAAACCCTTCTAGTTCTAGTTTATGTTTGCTATGTATATGTCTTTTTGGACTTTAGTTTCTTTGAATAAAAGTCGATGTAAATTAAAATAATTCATTTTTTTTAAAAATAAATTAAATTGGTCCGAATTAACCCAAGAAGTTAAATGAAGGTATGTGCCTCAGTCCTTTGTGATGTAAGCAAATTATAATAGCCTAAAGCCCCACTTGGTTTATATTTAAGTCTCACACCCCACTTTCATATATATATATAAGTATACATAAAAGAATAAAGCTAACTTTGTTTCTCTATTGGCAATGCAAAGCCTAAGAAGTTGGTCAAGTGACGTTGTGCACCTTCATCTCACATCACTACCGAAACCATCACCACCTTCTTCCTCTTCCTCCAACACCACCCCCATGAGCACCCACCACCACCACGGTCACCGCCACCATCGACGAGGAGGAATCGACGGAGACTCGAATCCAAAGACTGATATCAGAGCACCCCGTCATCATCTTCAGCCGATCATCATGTTGCATGTGTCACGTCATGAAAAAGCTCTTGGTCACCATCGGGGTTCATCCTACCGTCATCGAACTCGATGACCGTGAGATGGCTTCCCTCCCTCCTCCTCCTCCGTCGTCATCTCCAACTCACGGTGGCATCCCCTCCATGAACCACCCTTCCCCCGCCGTGTTTATCGGTGGAACCTGCATCGGTGGCCTTGAATCCCTCGTGGCTCTTCACCTCAGTGGTCACCTCGTTTCAAAGCTCGTTGAAGTTGGTGCTCTCTGGGTATGATATATATATAAACATTATATTATATATAATTATTATTGTTCTTATATATAGCTTTAAAAATCATGTAATGATCAAGCTTTCCATTTTTAATGCTTCTTCAAATCTGGAGTTTTTTTCCTTTCATTATTATATAAATCGATAAACATAAAAATTAAGCAATCAATGAGTGGTATGGGTCATTTAAAAGTGGGGTCTTTTTGCCAATTATTGAGTATTTTTGGGCCACGAAAATTTTCTCATTGTAGATGAAAATTTCTCATATACAAATATATGGTTTAATACATGACTGTGAATGCATGAATTAACTCAGAGTTAAAAAAGTAGTTTATCTACGTTAAATCAAAAAGTAAATTAATTCTTTATATTATTAAAAATTAATGTGGTTGACGAAATAATCGAACAGTGATATGTGACTGTCACATGTACTTCATGCTGATGTACATAAACCAGGTGTTAATAGTAGAAATAGAGATGAAATTTTTACAAAACGATCAGTTTACTCTTTGATCTAATATTCAAAGACTAATTCACTCATTTTTTCAAGTAAATAAATCAAAATGTAATCTGATTTGTAATTCAAGTATAGATAATTGGATTTACTTTGTACATAAAATTACTGGCTCTGAGTATATACCAAATTTGGGGGGAAGGAAGGGGGGAATCTGACAAAGAAGATGAGCTTAAATAGAAGGCAAAGACATGGTACTAAACAGTTACCGACACAGCAGACAGTAGTTAATGCTGTGTCATAGGTTCAGTTTAACAACCTGATTGTCAGGTTGTTGAAGACAGGAGTAGGATGAGATCAAATTTAGGTTTAAGTTGTTTGAGTTTGTTGAATCAGACTATTAATTGTTGGGAAAAAAAGAAAATAAAAAGAAAGGAGTGAAAAACCTCGATGGGGATGTTAAAGCATGAATAAATATCAAGGAGATGACAGTATTGAGCCTTGGAATAAATGTAATGAGAGCGGAATTCACAGACAGTGAAATGAGCAGTAAGGTTATAAATAATTGAAAGTGAGTTCATTTCCATGTACTTTTCAAGTGATTTTAGGCTGTTTTTTTATATCATACAACATCACATCCACACACACTATACTATCACATAAGCGAACTTATGGATCGAATCCTGATTTCGGATACGAATGATGGACGAATACCGATGTGTGCTTGTTTCGGTATAACTTAAGTGTGCATATTATAATGTTTTCTATAATCTTCTTTTAGTTTTATGCTTTTGGGGTTTTGATAAAATTTCAATTTTATTCGAGAAAATTTTGATTATTACAAATTCAAATCATTTCAAGTTATTGTCAATCTAGATTATTTATTTAACTTATTTTGATGTTTAAATAGTCGATTTTTTATGTTCAAGTTGGAATTTTAAGCTTATGTGTTAACGATTAACACCCTATTCCATTTGCATGCATGGATTAATTATATACCATAATTTATAATCCTCAACTTCATTCTATTGTAGTCTCTTGATAAAAAAATGGTGTCAAAATTTATTTACTGTTGAACATAATATATAGCATCATCGTAGGAATTAAAAACAAGTTCAGCTATCCAACAAATATAAAAAGGTGGAAGAAGACATAAGCTTTTATACCCACAAATGATGTTTTGTTTTAGGCAACTGAAACATCGAGTATTAGCATCTTCAGCATGACTTTCTGAGACATCATCACTTTTTAAAAGTCGGTGTTTCAAAAAAATTTATCTAATAATGTCATTAAATAACCTTGTTCAACTTTGTTTATACGTGCTATTGAGTTACTAACAATTTCGAGTTTGGGTCATTTTTACGATTATTTTGTAATTATTATTGTTATCACCGAGTTTATGTATATTTTTGAGTTTGCTTAAATATTTCTAACTTTTAATATCTATAAAGAAAAATTATTTTTTTTAAATATCAATGTAATTTCAACTCAAGTTTGAGTCTAGGCATGATCAAACCACCCAAATAGTTCATTTCACCGTTTAAAAAATAATAATATTTAAATATTAATATAAAATTATTTTTATTTATTTAAAAAATAATAATAAACCAAGCTGGATCGAGTTGTCTTGAGATTGAAAATACTAAACTCAAGCTTGGTCTAACATGGGATGGACCACCTGGCTCATGAGCATTTCTACTGCCAACAAATATCTTTAGCCATTGCTCCCTTATTTTGCTGGCTATTAGTATAATTTCATATATAAGATAAATCTTAGGATTACTCATGAACTTTGATTTAATATATAATGTGATACCAGAAATTTGATTTGGTGCAATTATATACATGAAACGTTGATTTTGATTAAATTGTATGCATGTAATTTTGTTTCAGTTGGGTATATTTAGAAAAACAAATAAATCATGCGGGTAAATATATTGTTCATGCATGTATAAAAAAAAAAAGAGGAGTAAATTTCAAATACTATTAGGCTTATTATTGTATTAATAATTTGTGAAAAGTGATCGAATTTTAAAATTTATAAATATAATCACGCAAAATCAAAATTTGTATATCATATAAAATTAATATATAATTTTGATATATATTTAATTATCGAAATTAGATCAATAATTAATAACATAAAGTAGATTTAGAACTTAAGTTGGGGGGGGGGGGGTTGAATGTGACTATATTATAGCTTTTGTGCACCTAAAGCAACCACATGCTTCATTGCTTTTTCTTTTTTCAATTAATCTAACATTCCAAACTATATCCTTCAACTACCCTTCAAAATTATATGGATATTCGTTTTTGAAAGGTTGAGTATGAGGGAGAATATGCTACCATGATTATTATTTTTCAAATAAATTAAATTTCATTAAACATAATAAAATAAGGATAGCAATAACTGTAATTAATCTTATCACTACACGAACGAAGACGATGCTGCACATCGACCAACAATTGTAATCAAGGGCGAAGATAGAGAATTCTTTTAGGAGCTTGAATTAAGTTATTTTATATTGCTATAATTTGTTACTAGATCGAAAAATTTCATTTTAAAAATGTCAAAGTATAATTTTAACATTTACTAAATTAAAATCTTATAAAATGTAAAAGGTTCAAAAGTGCAATTCCCTATTTTAGGGGGCTGAAGCCGCTTACCGTAACCCTAAGACTAGTTGCACCGAGAGACGATGAGGGTATAGGTAGGTCCAATGTAATTGGATTTATACTTTGAAAATCAATACATATTTATGAAGATGATAACATTAATTATAAGAAGAAAAGCTCTTTTTTTGAAGGACTAAGCTAACATCACGTGGTTATATTTTACTACAAAATTGTGATTGTGTTAGGTTTGACTTCAGTTCTTGTCGTCCAACTAACAATATTTTCATGATGTAAACTTCAATCTTGACTAATTAAGTATAAATAATAATAATAATAATAACAACCAAAGATTAATTAGAGGACAAAAATGTTAACTATCTTAGCTGTCAAATTAATTGGAAAATTTCTATTAGGGATGAATTAATATCTACTCCATCACAACTTTTTCTAACTTTATTCCTCACCTATTTTGTCTATTTCTAAACTTGACAACTTTATTAGGTGATGAACGGCACGACATAATTTCAAAGTGTCACATCATTATATTTTAATAAAATTTAAATTCAGAGACTAAATTAGAAAAAAAAGTTCTTAAATTTCGAGACTAATGCAAACAAAAAAATCCGGTGACTAAAATGAAAAAATTATGACTAAATTTCATTTTATCAAAAAGGAAAAAGATGAGAAAATTTCAATTTTGATCTTAAAATTACTTGCAACTTGAAAGAATTTTCATGTACTTCTTTGCTTATTATAATATTTCTCTGTGTTTAGATCTATTCAAACGTTGAATTATTTGATAATTAAAGTGATCGGACCGTTATTTCTACCATATAATAAAATAGATGTATTTAAATTTTCCTCTTTTAAGGGTGAGTTTGGACGGGCGGTGCGTTTACCTGCGATTAGTGTAAAAACAGCAGTGGCGGTGAGATTAGATACTGTAGCGTGAGACAAAAAGTAAGCTAAACGCACCGCACCCAATCGCCCATCCAAACCCGCCCTAAGTCAACAAGATTTTATATTAATTACAAGGGGTAAGTTTTGAGCAATAAAATCTCAAATAGTTAAAACCTATTTATTTACATACCTTTTCTAGAATTTATTTAAAAGGAAAACCACCCATATTTAACTAAAAAAGTATTTTGTTATACAATTGCTTTCATTTAATTCAATAGAAACACATTTAATTTTTTTTCTATAAAAAGTATTATAATAAATATAAATAAGTTTCATTTTATCTTTTAGATAATTTATTTTAAAAATATAAAAAATCAACCACATAAAATATTACGTGAAAACATTTTGTTAAATTTAAAAAGGTTAAATATGCTTCAAATCTCTGTATTCTTTATACATTTAGCATTTAGTCCCTCTCCTTTATTTTTCATGAATTTAATCTTTGTACTTTTCAGATTTCAAAATTCAAGTTTAATGGTTAACACCGTTAAAATTATTCCATTAAATTTGTCGATCTGACATTTTCAAATTAAACAAAAAACCATTGAAATAAACTTGAATTTAACAAAAGAATGTTAATAGCATTTAACAATCAGACTTACATTTTTAAATTAAAAAAAATAGAGGGACTATATCCCTTATTTTTCCTCATTCAATTTCATCCTTTTGACAATAGTTCCAAAGTTCTTATTGCCCATAGATGTGTCAATTTTTTTAACCCTCTTTTTTTTATTTGTTTAAACAAATTTCATGGCCCTTCTTTATTTTGGCTTTTGCTTTACATGTGAGCTCTATAAACCCCGCCTCCCATTTTCCTCTACATCATGATAAATTCATATCACTTCCCTTCCATTCTCCACCACATTCAAACTCCATAAAAGAAAACCCCCTTTTTTTTCTCCATTTCTCGCTAAAAAGATTATATCTTTTTGTATATTTTTTGTTAGCTTTCATTTCATTGGAGCATCAATGGCGGATTCAAAGAGGTACATTTCCAAAACAGAGCTTGAAACCCACAAAAAACCAGATGATCTTTGGATCTCAATCCAAGGCAAGATCTATGATGTAACTCAATGGAGTCACCACCACCCTGGTGGGCCACTTCCTTTACTGAACCTCGCCGGTCAAGACGCCACCGATGCTTTCATAGCTTATCATCCCGGCATAGCTTGGCAATATCTCGACAAGTTCTTCACTGGTTATTACCTTGAAGGTTACTTAGTCTCTGATATATCCAAAGATTATAGAAAGCTAGCTGTTGAGTTCTCAAAGATGGGTCTTTTCGACAAGAAAGGACATGGGACATGTATTTTACTTACCATCATAGCATTGCTGTTTTTCACTTGTGTTTATGGTGTTTTATGTTGTGACAAAACTTGGGTTCATCTCTGTTGTGGTGGGTTAATGGGGTTTTTATGGATACAGAGTGGTTGGATAGGACATGATTCAGGACATTACACTGTCATGTCTGATAAAAACCTCAACAGGTTGGCTCAACTTCTTACAGGGAATTGTCTTGCTGGGATCAGCATGGGATGGTGGAAATGGACACATAATGCTCACCATATTGCCTGTAACAGCTTAGATTTTGATCCAGACCTTCAACACATGCCTTTCTTCACGGTATCTTCAAAGTTCTTTAATTCAATCACATCTGCATTTTATGGTAGAAAACTGAACTTTGATTCTCTTACAAGGCTTTTAGTTAGTTACCAACATTGGACATTTTACCCTGTCATGTGCTTTGCTAGGATCAACCTATTTGCACAATCTATCATCTTGTTGTTGTCTAAAAGAAAAGTCCCTAACAAAGGTCAAGAAATTTTTGGGATACTTGTTTTTTGGACATGGTATCCATTACTTGTCTCTTTCTTACCTAATTGGTACGAAAGAGTAATGTTTGTGGTTGTAAGTTTTGCTGTGACCGGTATCCAACATGTTCAGTTCTGTTTGAACCATTTCTCGTCGAGTGTTTACGTCGGCCCGCCGAACGGGAATGATTGGTGCGAGAAACAAACCGACGGGACGCTTAATATATTGTGTTCGTCTTGGATGGATTGGTTCTATGGTGGGTTGCAATTCCAAGTTGAGCATCATTTGTTCCCGAGGTTGCCTAGGTGCCATTTACGGACAATTTCACCATTTGTTAAGGAGTTGTGTAAGAAACACAATTTGGCTTACAATTGTGCTTCTTTTTGGAAAGCTAATGCAATGACAATTGAGACACTTAAATCAGCTGCATTACAAGCTAGGGTTCTTACCAATGCTGTTCCAAAGAACTTGGTGTGGGAAGCTGTCAACACACATGGGTGACAACTATTTTATGAATATGCTTATTATTATTATTATTATTATTGCCATAAATTTTTATGTCTGTCATGTTGACATCCATATATTTGAGTATTAACTTTGTTGTCTTGAATGGCTGTAAATTTGTTGTTTCATTCAAACATGGTTTTGGTTTTCCACCGTTGGTAATGTTATGCTTTTTTTTTTTTCCATTTTATTTTACATCAAAGAGACAAATTGATTGGGAAAGTGGACCCTTGAAAGGGGCATTGCCAGCATAGAATGTGGACCAATGCTTGAGTTGGCAAGCATGGCTTCTCTTACATTTTTTGTTTGGATGTAAGCTGTTGTTTTTGTCAATTTTATGTTTCTTAAATATTAATTCTTTTAAAGTTTATAGGATAAAAGTAACACAAATATCACAAATATCTCATATTAAGAGTTGGGTTGCATTTTGTTTTCTCTATGTAAAAAAGAGTAAATTAGTCTTTGTATGTTAGATCAAAGAGAAAATTGATCTTTTTGTTAAAAATTTCATCCATTTTTACTGTTGAAAATTAGTCCATGTATGCCAGTGGCACGTTATGTGCAATTGTCTTGTTATTCTATTAGTCACGCCAGCTTTTAACAAAAGAACTAGATGAAATTTTTAACGAAAATGACCAGTTTGATATTAGATCTAACGTGTAATGACTAATTTACTTATATTTTTAGTAAAAAGGATAAAATTTGATCTAACATACAAGACCTCCATGTTACTTTTATCAAGTTCATAAGTATCTCCTTCAATAATATTATTTCCAAAATTCGAATTAAAATTCTTTCCCTAAAACTATACCATGCCATGACAAAAAAAGGATGAGACTGTTGAACAGCAAATGAAAAGCAATACCCTATGAGTGATAAGTGGTAGAGAGGACCCTAAACCCAAAACACTACCCTATCACTTGCTGTCTACACTGGAACCACTTGAAAGGTAAAAAAACTTAGACTTCTATTTAAAAGTTAAATTATATTTTGTTCATCCTACTTAAAAATAAGTAAATTAGTTTTTGTACATTAGATTAAAAATTAAAGTTTTTTTTTTTTAATTTTCATCCATAACCATACAATGACACGTTACATCCCACGTGTATCTCATGTTGATGTACAAGATGTACAAGGACCAACTTTTAACAGTAAAAATGAATAAAATTTTTAACAGAATGATTAGTTCGCTCTTTGATCTAATGTACAAGAACTATTTTACTCATTTTTTAAATAGATAAGACAAAATGCAATCTGACTCTCAATATAAGGACGTCCATAGTATTTTTACCTAACTCGAGATTATACGAGTCAATTTAATTTTATATAGTGGAATTTAAATTTTAAAATTTTTGGATATTGTAAATAGATTTCAAGTTGGAATTTTTTTAATTTCGGATATAATAAAGAGCCATGAAAATGATTTAGATGGACGACACAAAGCCAAAGCCCATTGATTTAGGTGGACGTCTAAAAGCTAAATTGTTTGTGTTTTTGCCAGATATAAAATGGGTGGCACTGGACCCCAAAATCCAGCTCATAAATACATCATTTTCAATAAATAATAAATATATACAAGCTGAATACTCAAAAATTATTTTGTAAAAAAGAAAAATCATTATAAATATTAATAATATCCATTTTTTTATAAAATACCTAAAACTACTTATACCTCCTCCCTAATTCATAAATAGGAGAATAATCTTCAGCGCACTTGAACCTATATCCTCCTGCATTGGCAACAATACACATACTAATCGAGCTAGATTTAATCGGCAACTATGGTAACAGTTTAAATTTACTAATAATTAAGAATTGCCTGTAATCCAATACAATTTAAATTTATAGACCTAAACTCAAATACGAGTTTACCCCGCTTAGATCCACCTGAATGGCTCGTGGTTAAAAAATATAAAACTAAATTCGATTCAAAACAAAATAGGTAGTTGAGTCGTAAACACCTCTTATTTTTAATAGGTAAACTTATTATTTAATTAATTAGATAACAACAGTAATGACTCAATATATCATTTGGTATTCAAGTTTAATATATATATTTTTAATTTGGCACCTATGTTATTTTTTTTATTCAGTTTAATACTTATATTTGACAAAAAGTTGTATACTTTGGTACTCTAAGGTAACGAATGTTAACTTTTTAATGTTCAATTCAAATTTTAGGGTTGATTTGATAAAAGTTAATTGCTAATTTAATTGAGTTTGAATTATTCATGATTTTATTAATAGAATAAATTTAGTGTTAATTGTGAATTTATTTAATTTTACATTTAATTTGTCGAATACAATTTGATGGATGTGATTTAATTCAGGTTTTAGAGTTGGTTTGAGGAAAGCTAATTGCTAATATTATAAGTTAATTATATATTTTCATCAACTCTAAAACTCGAATTAAACAAAAAAAAATTCTCACCATCACCTTTGGGTACCAAAATACATAACTTTTGTCAAATACGAATATTAAATTTGACTAAAAATAATACAGATACCACATTAAAAATGGTGTGAAATACAATTACCAAATTATATATTAAATCTTAAAGTATTAGATTTAGAAAAACAAAGTCAAGAAAAACCCTTATTTTACAAATAGAAGGTGATGTATTTATAGTTAAATCGTATTTTGTTTCTTTTACTTAAAAAATATAAGTAAATTGATCTATATGCATTAGAATAAAAAGTAAATTGAATTTTTTATTAAAAATTTCATCTATTTATATGGTTAAAAACTAACGTGATTAATAAAATAATCAACCGGTTACACTTGATGCGCCACATGTACTTCATTCTGATGTATATGAATAAGTTTTTAATAGTAAAAAGTAATGAATTTTTCAATAAATGTACAAATTTACTTTTTAATCTAACGTAAAAGAGACTAATTTATAATTTTTTTTAATTGAGAGACTAAATATAATTTAATTCCTAATATTAGATCAAATTTCCATTTATTATTAATTCCATCCTTGAACAATTCTGATTCAGGCGCTTAAGTCCTAAGTTTTTGAGGTAAAACTCTAAAAGGTCCATCTCCATATTTTGATCCTTAGATCAACCTCACACTTAGCTCCAAAAACGTTAGCCACCGCCGGCGACTTTCCTTTCGGTACAATCCCTTTAATTCCATCGCAAGTAACCCTAATCCCCACTTTCTTGCTCTTCAAGCTACCCATTTTCACCATCACTCGGGTATCCATTTCAACTTTCAACAAGAACCCCTTTTTCTTCTTCAGCTCCGGTCTCAACCCATTCATCGTCTCGGCGTCTACGTCGCTCGACGTCGCCACCGCGACTCCCCTGAAAGTAGTCTCGCTTTTGCTGCCACTGAAGAAAGCCGGCAACGTTCCATTGCCTAAAAACACGTCGCCGTCGCTCGATACGCACGAGACGGTGAAAGGGTCGTAAGAGAAAGAGAGGTAAGCGTTCGGGTTTTTGGAAGAAATGGTTAAGTTGAAAAGGGTCGAGAGGTGGGAAGAGGCAGAGTCCGCGCTGGTTGTTAGGTTCAGGCGGTGGATGCGGAATGAAGCGAGGGTGAAAGAAGGGCGGTGAGGGCGGTAAAGTACGTAAAGGACGGTGCCGGTTATGGCGGCTAAAAGAATGAGTATGAGTATTATGAGGATGGTCCAGCAACAGTAGTTCCGCCGCGGACGGTTACGGTGATGGGGTTGTGGACGGTTAAGTTGGGCGTGACGTGGGGTTGTAAAGGTGGGTTTTTTTGGGGCCGCCGTTTGCTGGGGCTGTTGTGGAGGGTGGTGGTTCATCGGTGCCGCCTTTGGCGGCAGCTGCGACTGTGGGGATGGAGGACGGTACTTTATCTGACATTGTGAAGAGGAAAGAGTGAGTGAAAAAAGGGAAGGGTGAAGGGTGGAAATTTGTATGGGAGAGAGTGAATTTCAAAGAAAGGAATTGAAGAGAAAGGAAAGGTACAGTTCACCCAAAGAAGATGGTGCCACATCACCAAATTTTAAAATATTTTAGGATAAATTCTATTAAAGTCACTAAATTATTAGTAAATTTATACTTTAGTTACTTAATTTTATACAAATTAGTTATTAAAGTATTCGAAGTTTTCATTTAAGTCATTGGACTGTTAAAATTACTATTGTATGGCCTTCTTTGTTTGCACTATCTATATTAATCGAAAACTCTATTTTCTCCTTTTTCCTATAATTTAGGTTTTTTAATAAAACAATTTTGAATACCACAAATCTATGAACTAAAATTCAAAAACTTTCTTCTCTTATTTCTGACATTGAGTGTCAAATCAATCCCAATTTAATGTATGTTCTTTTACGTGTTAATAATATTAATCTACTATACCAATTGTCGAATCAAGTAGAGTTTGTTAGTCGGACTTTAAAAAAATTTAACAATTCAGTAACTTAAATAAAATTTTTTGAATAATTTAATAATTATTTCTAATTTTTTAAAAGTAGAGTGATCAAAACTTAAATATATGAATAATTAAGTAATTTTAGGAGTGGTTTACCCTTATTTTTAAACACATAAAAAAAATGCCCCCCGCCCAATATGAGATTATAACCATTTATGGGACGTTGGAACTGGTCTTTCACATGCTTCATTTTCTGCCATCTCTTACCAATTTTCTACTAAAAGGCATGCATTTGGTGATTGCTTATGTTTTTAATTTTTACTATTAATTAGGCAATTCTTTTTCTTCAAATTCTAAGTTAATTCCAGGCTTCCATCACTTAATTTAACTAAAATAATACCTTGAGGCTAATTAAAGCCTTTAAGCAAATTAAGTGTTTGCACGTGAGAATTTCTAAAAATTAAATGATTCAAAATTAAAATTCATTCAACTTTGAAATGTTTCGAATCTGAATCCGAATTTTCAAAACTTGAAACCACATCAGTTCAAATTAATCCAATTCAAAATCAATTCAACCCATTCAATTGAAATACACAGGGGATAAAAGTTTCAAGGTAAAAAGATATTTTCAGTTTCTCTCAATTTTGATATTGAACAATTTGACCATTCTCAAAAAAATTAGAGCAATTTAATTATTGTCAATTTCGAAAGTGAACGACTAAGGACAATTAATCATGGCATTAATGTTTTTTTTTTGTCAAATTTATATATACTTGATTGGTATAATAACAAGTTTAGTTCTCATAAATTACACATTCTATTAATTTGGTCATGTTTAATAAATTTAGCCCGTAATTTTTTAAAATATGTAAATGTTAAAGGCTAAATTTGTTTGCTTTTTTAGAATCAAGACCAAATTAACAAAATATGTAAACATCAACAGCTAAATTTGTTATTGCCAATCAAAATTATGTACAAATGATGAAAATTATTAATACCGTAATTAATTACTCTTAATTACTCACTTTTAAAACTGTCAGAGATTAAATTATTTCGATTTATTTGAGAGAGACTAACTTGCTTGATTTCGAAATTGAAAAAAAAGAAAGAAGAAGAAGCTTTTAATTCATTCTTGGGGACAATGCTTATGATAAGCTCTAACAATGAGGTTAGGTTCCTGAAACCTGTCAATTATCATGGAAATGGAAAAGAATTAAACCACTAAACGAAGTATATATATTGGGACCACTTTCTCATTTTCATGTAAAAATGTCTGTCTGATTGGTAAGTTAATTTGCAGGGTTTCTGCAAATCCCAGCTACCAAAAACTTACAAGGAGCTTGCTTCAACAAGGCCCTGCCTGCAATTTTAATTGAAGAAAAAAAATTTTCTTCTAAAGGTAGTCATTTTTAGAGAGGTATTGAAGATGAAAACCAATAAGCTCTGTAAAATTCAGTGGGTCATGATGGGGTTTCATTGAAACGCAAATAAAATATTGGGGTGTTGATTGTAATTGCATTTTCGCCATGAAAATTAGAGCTTTCAGCTTCCTGTTTATGAACAATCCCCCCTCCCCCAGCAGCAGAAAACAGATGGGATCATTAAATAATATGAGTAAATAACATTGCAGGACTTGGTGAAAAAATCGAGAGCTAAATTTGTTATTAATTTAATTCAAACTTTAGATAACAATTTTCAATTTTTCACTTATAACACAATATTCATAGTTATGGAGTAAGCTCTTTATTAAATCAATTCTCTATAATAACATGTAGTCTAATTTTTAAAATAAAATTATAGCTATTTCATATAACAAACCTATTAATTATCATTTGTTAAATGAAAACGATCTTAATTAAAATATTATATGAATAAAATGGCTAAATTTCACGTGAAGAAATCTAGTAATCATATTTTATCAAATGAAAATAATCTTCAATGAGTAGAATTAAAGATATGATTTCAATAAACTATTAAGTTCCCTGATTAAATATTCTATTATGAATTTGAAACATCGTAAACTTATAAATTGATTACTTGAATTTAGTAAATCGTGACAAAATTAATAATTTAATTTGATAATTTGTTAATTAATTGAACTTGTTAGATTTATGAATTTTATAATTAATCACGTGAAAGAATATAAAATAAAATATTCATAAAAGTAATAATACATGCACATATTATACATCTTTTAATTTTATTGATTTGATTATCGCTTTCTTTATTTTTTTTAACATAATTTTTACTTTTTTTATTTTGACGGGAATTCATGATATAAAATCTAAGCATACAAATGGGATTCTCTCTATATATGAAATTTATCTTGTAGTTTGTGAAAAATAAAAAAGTTGTTGATTTCTTTTTCTATTTTGTTATTTATATAAATTATTAATTGTTATATATAAATTGCTAAATTATCAAATTTTAAATGGGTAAACTATTATTAATAGTCACCCATTTATGAAAAATATAAAATGGACACCTAGTTATTAGTAAATTTATTTTTTAATCATCTAACTATGAAAAGTTACAAAATAGTTACCCAACAGCTCAATTGTCTTTTTTGGTCACCAACGAGCTTACGGTGATAACTTTTAAAACTGACATAATAACGGTTTTAACCCTCAACATTTATAAATTATGTCAATTTAGTAATGATTCTAACAAAAATTAACCATCAACATTTATACATTGTGTAATTTGATCTTTTCTTCTTTTTTTGCAATTTTGCTTTTCATTGTTAATTTTAAAAGAATGAGAAAAGATAAAAATTATTATCTTGAAATTATGGGTGTTTCTATTTTTTTTTATATTTTCAATTAAATTTAACTGACAATCTATTTTTAATTTTTTTAGGTGAAAGAGTTACGGAAAAAAAATAAAATTAAAAGAAAAATACACAATATGTAAATGTTGAAAATTAAATTTGGCAGTGAATGTATACATTTTCTAATTCTTACATATAAATAGCTAAAATACCAATTTTTAAATAAACCATTTAATAATATTTAATAGTGTTATTTCAATTGATTTTTTAATGTTAGTAAAATATTAACAAATTAAAAAATTATTTTTTGCAAAGCAAGTTATGAAATTATGCTAAAGACAAAAACATTAGTCGGTTACTTAATATATGAGGGGTAATATCGTAAAATTAAACATTTGAGTTCCTCGAGGCAATCTCTGTCTTTTACCCAACACCAAACAGCCCTTTTGCCTGAAGTTGATTCCTTTAAGTAATGACAAAACTCTTCGGTTTTGTTTAGTTTTTCATTTTTAAATTATTAATAAATAAAATTATTTTTATTATGGGTAAAACTACACTATATGTCACTAAACTATTAATAAATTTATATTTTAGTTATTCAACTTTAAAAAAATTATAGAATGATCACTGAACTATTCAAATGTTTTCATTTAAATCACTAGGCTGTTAAAATTGCTATTGTATGGCTTTCTCTATTCGCACTGTTTGCAACAATTGAAAGCTCTCATTTCTCTTTTCTTCTACAGTCCATTTTTTTTTATGAATCGACTTTGGATATCACGAATTTATGAGCCAAAATTTGAACAGTTTTTTTCTCCGATCTCCGACGTTAATCATAAGATGGGCTAAGATTTAATGTATGTTCTTCTACTATTGGGTACTGATCTATCGTACTGATAGTCAAATCGTTGAGCTTGTTAGCCAGACTTTTAAGAAAAAAAACTTAACAGACTAGTGAATTAAATAAAAACTTTCAAATAATTCAATAACTAGTTTGTAACTTTTTGAAGTTAAGTAAACACAATGTAATAGTTTAGTGACCTAGGTGAAATTTACCCTTTATTATTTATACTTCCAATTTAAATAAAAAAATAGTATATCTTTTAATTCTACCGTACTAAATAATTGTTTTTTATATAATTTATTTATTTCAAATAAAATCTTCCTTTTTCTTCCACTGCTTCCAAAAAACTGACTACTTTGACAAATCTTTTGTCTTTATTTTCGTCACTCCCATTTTGGCCCTTTGAACGCCACGTCACTTTTCTTACACCAACCATCCTACGTGGCATCACCACTCCCTTTTGCCAACGTGTCACCCTTCCCTCCCTCTTTATAACGCGCGTTACTCTCTATATCCTCTTCAACTCTCAAACAAAACCAAAAAAAAAAAAAGGAGAGAAGAAAAGTTAATGTTAATGCTAGGATCGCCGGAGTATGGATTTTCAGGCGAAGCTGCCGGTAAGTTAAACGTCCTGTTGACGGAATCCGACGACGAAAGCGAGTTTTCAAACGACGAAGGGAAACTAGAAGAGATAATGCAAGAGCTTTACAAGGAGATAACAGCAACAACGACAAGCTCTTCTCCCAACACTTCACCGCCGATGGTAACTTTGCCGTCGCCGTCATCTTCATCTTCATCATCTTCTCCGCCGCTTTATTTGTTTCCACCGCCGTTCTCCGTCAGCGACGTCAAGAGCGAGAGCTGTGGGGCTTCCATGTCTGACTCATCCTCCACCGTGATGGCCGGTATCGAGTTCGTCGTACCCGCCGGGAAGTTACCCGAAAAAGAGATAGGGGTAACGGAGATGGGTTTCGACGATGATAATAACACCACCACCACCATCAACAACAACAACAACAACAACAGTGGTGATTTCGTAGCAAGGGAAGAGGAAATGGACGGTTGTGATGACGGGGAGTTAGGAAATGATCAATGGCTGACAATAGTTTTAGGGTGGGGTCCACTGGAACTGGAGGACTGGACCTGAGCTGATGTGTTTTTTGATGATGATCTTTTTTGAGTACCCATCAATGGAGTTTGGCCGTACAGAGAGAGATAGGTTCCCTTATAGTGTAGGGATAGTGTGTCCTAAAGTAGGGTTAGTTCAGAAAACCAGGATATAAAGCACTGTGACATTGTTCTTTTGTTTTTGCCCTTTCCTTTTTCTTTTGTGTAATGTGGGTTTTCCATCCTGCTTTATGAAAAAGCTTTCAATGGGGGGATGCTTTGGAAATCAACCATGGGAAACTAATCCAAAAATTAAAAAAAATTACATATAAATATTTTGGTTTATTTATGGTTTTAGTCCTTCGATATCTAATAGTTACATTAGGCTCAGAATACTCAAACGAGGAAAAAGTTCCCAACGTTGTTCTTTTCTGAACGCAAGATTTGAACGCTAAAGTCTAAACCTAGCTGAAAGGGCATTAAGTTCTTTATTATTATGGTTTTAGTCCTCAATATTTAGTAGTGACATTAGGATTGAATTTCTAAACAAAGATAAAAGTTCTTTTAACCTTGTCATTATGGTTTTAGTCCCTCTGTATTTGGTAGTTACATTGGGCTCGAATTTCCATTGAGCTCCTTGTCATTATGGTTTTAGTCCCTCGATATCTGGTAGTTACATTGGGCTCGAATTCCTAAACAGGGATAATGTTTTCTCAACATTATTTTTTATATTCATAAGACTTGAACTCTAAACTTAGTTTAAAGAGCATTGAGCTCTTTATCATTACGGTTTTAGCCCTCGCTTGATATTTGGTAGTTACATTATGCTCGAATTCCTAAATGAGGGCAAAGTTCCCCTAACGTTCTTTTTTTCGACTTAACATATGTTAGTGATTTTAGTAATTTTACTTTTATAATTTGGACTTTTAATTTTATAATATTGTTAATAGATCCAGATAATTAACTTTAAACCCTAAATAGTCTTTCTAACTTATTGTGCTAACAAAATGAATGTTTTTTAAGAAAAAAATGTTGTCATTTTAATCAACATAGTTAACAGTATTAACTGTTTAGACAAATTGATGATATTATAAAAGTAAAGGAATCAAAATTGTGGTAAATTAAATAGAGGGATTAAATTTTAATTTGAGTATAATTGAGGGATTAAAATCAAACTTTGACCTAATACTTTACATGAATTCTAGCCATCCCTTTGCTTCACCTTGGATTTGGAGTTTATGTTATGCCAACTCAAATCCAAGTAGATGTTGGAATTCTAAAACTTAATCAATGATATAAGCAAGAAATACATAATTTTTTTTCCCTTTAATTTTGTGCTTAATTTGGTACCCAATTAACTTTGTTTTGAAGCACTATTATTGGCTAATAGTGTTAGGGCTCACAAAGCAAGGAAACGGTCCATTTGATGGTGAGCTTCAAGGATGTATTATCTCATGGGCAATCAATTAAATTTATTAAATACTATTAAATTCAAATATACATGCGATCAGACTAAGTCCCCTGCGGCTCTAGGCTTCTTTCTTGCCTATGCCCCTATATATTGAGGCGAGGAAAGAAATCCGTCTCGTCTTATCTCATTACCATTCCGAAGTGGGCTGTTGGGGAGGATTAAGGGTGGGTTTGAATGGGCGGTGCGTTTAATTGCGATTAGTGTAAAAACAGCGGTGACGGTGAGACAGAAAATAAGTTAAACACACCATACCGCACCCAATTGTCCATCCAAACCCACCCTAAGTTAACAAATTGATCATGGCAAATTAATACCTTTACAATACATAATAGCAAATGGCTAATAAACTTATTTGTAAAGTTGAGGGCCAAAGACCTTGAGAAAGAGTTCTGATGTAAGTTGGGATATTAGGGGAGTCTTCTTCATATAATGTTCTTTTTACCGAGTTTAAAAGCAACTAAAGAATATGGTAAACAATAGACTAGTCATCACTTTTGGTAAAATGTATTTTCATCCTTTGTCATATATCTGTATCTACACACACATATAATGTATCTTGACATATGACATATGACATATGACATATTCTCATTGGACATTGGTAAATTGAGGCAAAAATGATACTTTAGGTACCAAAATGAAAATATATATAAAGTTCAAAGATCAAATTGTGATATAACCCTAATTTTTTAGTATATAGTAAAATATTATGGACATTTTAATTTGAGTCCCTCCGCCATGCTTAAATTTAGGATTTAATGTATGTGCTCTGATTATTTAGTTTAAAGAATTAAGACCGCAGGATGTTTGTTAAAAATATCATGTGATTGACTAAGAGTTGAAGATTGTTGGCAGCATAATTTTATAGACTAGCTAATGTGAGTATAAGAAAAAGAAGAAGCTAAATATATCAAAGCAGAAGATGAAAGTAATTAAGCATTGTGTGAAAGCAATATTGGTAAATTTGAGCAATGAAGGCAATTGTGGTTATGGCAAAAACTTGTTAAATGTTGTGGACATGTTAGGTTTAATTAGCCAAAATTGGTGGCTATAAACGAAAGGACCAAATCATTTCAAACACAACGAAGCATCAACTTTCGGCAACAAAAGAAGATTGAACAAAGAGAAAATCAACAAACAACAAAAAGAAAAAAAGAGTTGCTCAATCTTCATTTCTCACCAAAAAGGTAGATGATAGACATGACAACCCAACCTACAATAAATTAATATTCGTACCATTGTTATAGCGTGAAATATATACATAACTCGAGTAAACTATACCCGAAATCACTAATTTATTAGTGAGTTTATGTTCTGGTTGTTTAACTTTAAAAACTAATAAAATGATCATTGAATTATTCAAAACTAGACCAACATGTCAGATTAATTGGATCAAGAAATGGTCAGGTTACTAGTTGGGAATAAGGAATCAGATTGGTTGACTCGTGAATCGGTCGAACTGACGATCGAATCGGTTGAATCGATTTTATATATTTTAAATATTTTTTAATAATTTATTCAATCAAACCGATTAGATTGATCGAATCGAGAACCAGTGGTCTGATCTGTTTGCTTACCGATCAAATTCTAAAAAACTTGAGTTTCGTTGATGACATATTATAAGTAAAATTAATTAATTATTGTTTGGGTTTTGAAGGAAGTGTGAAATAAGAGAGAACAAAAAAGATCTCAAGTTATTTTAAACAATCTTGGATTTTGAAAATTCCAAGTTTTAAAATGGATTTTGTAATCCAAAATTTAACTCTCATGAAATTGGACTTGGATTTATCCAATTTTTTATTTGTTATCCAAACAAAGAATTTGGGTTTTCAAATCCAAATACAAGTCCAATTTTATAAGAGTTGAATTTTGGATTTAACAACTATTTTTTGAGATAGGATTGAAATTTCAAAAATTCGAAAAGCATGGGAACTAAAAATGATAAAATTGGGAAATAGGGACTAAATCCATGGTTTATGAAATCAATAGTAGAATTTGATCTAACAAATTTAATTTCTACCGTTTGGTTCAAGGTTAAAATTTCAAAACTTGAAAAGTACAATAACTAACATCGATTAAATTAGAGTAAATAGACCAAATTTATAACTTTGACATAATACAAGGACTAATAGTAGAATTTGACCGAAAATATGTCCAGTATGAGCATTTGAAAAAAGATAAATTCACCAAATTGAGGACTTTTTGGTCCACCATAAGATGGGCTCGATGGATATATTCCATTTTTATTTGTCCAACCCCCATCTTGGATTGGACCCAATGGACTTTGAAGCCCAGGTTGCTATGCATATATATGGGTTCATCCAATCTATTTTTGGGAAATAATATATCCAAATATATATTCGAATATAAATATAAAATGTTATTTTTTGTGTAATTAAAATATGTTTTATGTCTATTTTATGTAAAAAATCAGTTGGTATTAATTTGGATAAGGATGGCTTGAATTTTGAGACAGTGGAATACTCTCATCCGATTAAAACATGTTTTTGGCATGTATGGACAAGCACACTTTTTTTTACCCCTCCAAATGTAAAAATAAACATGGAGGTTGTAAATTGGTACCAAAAAGTGTAAAGTTTCATGTGCTTAATAATGTTTAATAATGTCATCATACATGTAATGATTGCAAGATGTAATAAATTTTGTAAAGGGGTGCTCAATTTTATTTTATTTTTTTGAAAATTTCTTTGAAATATCATTTGTTAAAAATCGGTAGAATTCTTAATAGTTCAATATTGCCTCGGGTTTAGTTAGAGTTTTGTCTCTTTAATTCTACGGAGAATTTGAGTGCTTGAAGAGACTGCATGAGACCCAAGTTCATAAAGTAAGAGCGCCTCATTAAAAAGGACCTTGCGTGGTGCACGATCACCTACCAAAGGAAATGGTGATCATTTACCTATGGTAGGGTTTGATGTTTGAACCCAAACTATAGGCTATAAGTTACTAGAGGAGAGGCATGCTCACGCTTTATAAACCTATGCCCCAAGTGGCTTCTTCAGGCACTTGGACTTTCCACGAAATCGAGAGACAAATCTCAACTCGAACTGTGAAAATTGTATAAAAAACACACACTAATAAATAAGGTCCAAATGTTGTAGGTCCTTGTACTGTGATAAAAATTGAAATTTAGTCATCGAACTTAAAAATTTAAAAACTAATTCCTTCTACTTTTTTCGATTTAAAAATTTTAGTCCTATCATTATTTTTGTTATCATCATTTTTTTTCCCAAAATTTGCTAATTTAGGATGTCGATGAAGTTGTCCGCATATAATGTGGCATATGATTAACAAAAAAATAAACATACCAAACTGATAAATTTTGACATGAGCTGCTAATGATGTTAATGATTAGACTGAGATTTTTAAAATCGAAAAGAAATGAAAGATTTTTTTAAAAATTTCTTAACTTTTAATGTATAAGAACTAAATCTTAAATTCTGTAAAAATTAGGGACTAAAAACGGAATTTAACCTATATATATATATATAACGTAGAGGATATGTCGTCGAGAAAGTTTGACCGACGAGCGCAGCCATTGCCGTTTTCAGATTCAATGGCACATAAAAGAATTTCACATAATTTTCTTTAAAAGAAAAAGTTATAAAAACGACAGCAAATCATATATTATTTTATTTATATTTAAATATATATATATATATATATATATATGTGTGAAATATAAATTACGATTTTTTTCTTTTAAAAAAATTATATATTATTGTTAAAAGCATGATTTTTTTTATGTAATGGTGTTACATCCTACTTAATCGCTGCGATTGAGAAATAAATTTAAAGAATCCCTCAAAATAATCTCTCAAGATCACATTCCAAAAGTATCCTACGATTCAATTAATCGTCATACTTGATTCCAACCATCAATCTTATTTGAAATGATTGAAAGTACATTCAATTGACACATTATAGTGATAAATCACTTGACCACTTATCTTCGACTCACCTATAAGAATTTTACATATAGCACCTTGAGACAAAGCTGTTACAGCAAATGGATCCTCTCTCCCTCTTCTCTCACTTTCTGTCACTCCAATTTCGATATCCCTTCATCCTCGACTACCCTATCTAATGATCCTCTGCCTGGTATTAAACAAAATAAACCATACATCTCCACCATCATCTCAGCCTTGTTGGATTATCCCATTAAAAAAATGTCAATAGTTAATACACAAAAGAAGTTTTGGTGGTTCAGTACGTTCATCCAGTGAAGACTACGGACTGGTGGAGAGCCGTAGGAAGGATGAAGGCATTAAGCTCTGAGATCAGAGGCCATTGAGTGTTGGCCGAAAAGTGCTTGATACACTAGCTTATGGATGACGGCTCTTTTAATCTAAGTATGCCATACGTTGAATTATGATTAAGGCTTAAATACACTGGTAAGTCGTAGCAACTGGCGTAAGCACAGTGACGCTACAACATGTACGAGACTCCTTGGATTGGGCTTACACAATCTTTATGCGGGTTTTTAAGAACAAAGCTTTAACTGTCAAACCATAAAACAATAAAAATAAATGCAAAATTAAAGAACCTACATTGAAAGTAAAGGATGGTGAGGGGTCCCACCTGGTATTGAAAATTCCAGAAATGGTTTCAGGTTCATGCACCTTCCAATTCCAAAACAAGCAAATGTAGTATTTCAATTATATAAATTATTCATTTTTTATTGATTCCCAATTTTAAATTTATTTTTTGTCACAATATATAAATCACTTCTTGCCTTTGCTTCTTCAACATGAACACCACCAACAACAACTGGAGAAAAAAAACCTTTCTTCTTCCTCCATCATTTTAAAGATCTTTACTTTATGGCAGGTTAGTGAAACAAAAAGCTTTTCACCATTGGTTCAAAATTTTCATTTTTCCCTCTTTGTTGAATATGAATTACATGGACTTAAAGATCTTGTTTTTATTTAATGTGTTGTGATATTTTTTTATGGGTTTTGCTTGTTTTGATTGAATATGCATTACTTGGACTTAAAGATCTTGTTTTTATTTGTTGTATGATGATATCTTTTCTGGGTTTTGCTTGTTTGAATTGAATACTGTTAGGTAGAGAAAAATGGTAGAAAAAAAGATTTTTTTTTGCAAATTTCCTAATAAAAATTGTAACTTTTAGTGTTTAATTTGATTTAAAAACAAGATCTGTTAAGTTGATTATCTGTTTGAAAAATTGCAGATAGTTATATGGTAGCTTTGATATTTGCCTCCTTTTTGCCCTTTCGTGATTCGACTCGATTTTGAATTTATTTGGCTCCAATGTGATTACTGGGTACCGAAAGGGGTCTAAAATTTACCAATTGAATGAATCTTTATTTAGGCTATAGAATTTTTTGGGGATCTTGTGTATTTATTCTTAGATTCTATGTCACTTTAGTGTCGGACTCGGGTTCGAGCTTTTTTAGAGCTTTTCCATGTATTTGATTCATTTTTATTTTTATTTTTGTAGAATGTAATCTATCATCTTTGTGACTGCATGATTGCTTTATGAAATGGTGATAGTTCACCACCAAGAACTACATAGATCCGACCCCTGTGTTCCAATAATGGATCGCAAACAAGGTTATGATATCGAACTTATGAGTTCTACTTCTAAAGTTGAGCATGAATTATGGCCGTTGGATGGAATTGATTCGAAGAATTCAAAGTTTCCCTGTTGTCTAGTTTGGACACCACTCCCTGTTGTTTCATGGTTAGCACCTTTCATAGGACACGTAGGGATTTGCCGAGAGGATGGAGCGGTTCTTGACTTTTCGGTATCGAATTTTGTCAATGTTGATGGTTTTGCTTTTGGTGCTGCAGCTCGATATGTTCAACTCGATAGAGAAAAGGTACATTCCTTCATGCACATGAGAGCATAGTTACTAGATTTGTTCATGGGTCGGATTACTCGCCCAAGTTTAAAGGTTCGTCCAAAATTTGTTTTGGACAAAAATATTAGGTTAAAAAATGGGCTTTGGGTAAAAAAAGCCTCGTTTAAAATATGGATCAGGTTCGAGCTTCAACATTCAATCTTTGACCCGGTTTGACCCATGAATACCTCTAGTTATAACCCTTTTTGTATGTGAGTTGGTTTTTCTCATTAACTACTTTGTCTTGTTGGACATAGTGTTGCTTTTCTCCATAAATACCTCTAGTTATAACCCTTTTCATATGTGAGTCGGCATTAACTGCTTTGTCTTGTTGAATATAGTGTTGCTTTCCTCCCAACATGTCCGGGCATACGTGCAAGCGAGGTTACCAACATTCCGAGTACGGGACTGCAATCACATGGGATGATGCGTTACGGTCGAGCGCACGTAACTTTGAGCACAAGAGCTACAACCTCTTCACGTGCAACTCTCACTCGTTCGTAGCCGATTGTCTCAACCGACTTTGCTACGACGGATCGATGGATTGGAACATGATAACCGTGGTGGCTTTAGTAATTATCAAGGGGCATTGGGTCAATAACATGTCGATAATAAGATCATTCCTCCCTTCCACGGTGGTGCTTTGCCTCGGGTTAGTATCGGTCGGCTGGCCCTTTTTGGTTGGATTGTTCTCATTCTCTATACTTCTAATGGGGTGGTTTCTATTGGGAACTTATTGTTTCAAAACGTTATTGGAAAGATAGGGGTGTTGTTTTCATCGAAGTTGAAAATTTTTTTGTTGGTTGAAAGTTGCATACCATATTTGCACTTTATTCAAAAAATGAGTAAATTAATCTTTGTATATTATATCAAAGAATAAAATGGTCTTTTCTGTTGAAAAATTCATCCATTTGTATTGTTAAAAACTAACTTGGCTGGCGAAATAACAAAATGACAAGTTGTGTACCGTATGTACCTCATGTTGATGTACAAGACTCAATTTTTAACCGTACAAATGAATGAAATTTTTAACAGAAAAATTCGTTTGCACTTTGACTCAATGTATTTTGTGTAGAGGGACAAAATATATTTTGACTCTTAGTATGGGGATTGGGGACATCCATGGTACTTTTACTGTAATTTATATTATATGAAAATTTAATATGTTAATATTTAAAAATTATATTAATAAATTATGTTTTAAAAAATTAATGAAAAAATTATATCAAATTATTATTTATTTGTTGTGGGGAGGCTGAGGAGTCGATAATTGAGATTTTGTTGATTGACTTTATGAAAATTGAAAGAACGAATTAAACGAAAACAAACAGTGCGTACACATGGGCACCTCCAGGGCGGGCCAGTTGGTGAGGTGGGCGGGGGAATCCAGCAAACTGCAAAGGGAAGTTAAAGAGCACGTGGGAGGTAAAGTTTGTTAGAGATGTCACATGATATCCACGAATCTCCCAATTTTTAATTTGCCTTTTCAACAATGGAAGACAACACCCCATCCCTTAACATGTTCTCATCTTTTAACTGGTACTACTAAATCACAAACTTCATAAATTATTACACAATATATATATATATATATATATATATATAGATGTTTCAAGAACAGTCTCACCTTGTGTTTTGTGTTTCCTTTTTAGTTGTTCTTGGTTAATGAGGATTGACGAGTAAGTACTTATTTTTGGTTTATTTCTGTTTTTAGTCCCTATGCTATGCTGAAATTTAGGGTTTAATACTTTTCATTTTGGATAATTTTATTTTCTTACTTCGATACTGTTATTTAGTCCAACAATCAAGGTTACTTTTAGATGTTAATCGAATGTTAATTGTTGTTTTAAAGTAAATTTCAAGTTACCACTTATTTTTAAAAGTTTACTACTAAAGTAGAAATATAGATGCATGTTCAAGCAATCACAAAATAAACCTGCACATTGCAATACACGAACTCAGGCATTAAAGACTCAGTACGGTGCAGGAGGAGGTAAGGGGTTATGGCCCCATAAAATACTAAAATTATATTTTAACCTTTTAAAAATTGATAAAATTTAGATTAATCCTTTAAAAATAATTATATAAATATAAGTTAATAGAATAGTGAAATTGCGTATTAACTATACAAAGTCTTTATTGGCAATTTCAAGTTATCGCTTTGGACTTACTTATAACATTACAAAAATAAATAAGAAGATTAAATTACAGCTTTAAAAAGGATAGAAGAATTAGACATAATTGATATTTTGTTGGTTTTAGAAACCCAATTAATTTAGATGGTAATTAACAAGTAACAATCATTATTAGTTTAAAGATAAGACAACATCACTTATTGGGTTATTGCACACAAATTGAGTTATGGTGGTTGGCAGATACAAAAGTAATTTTGCCATGATTTCATATCAACCCAAAACTTCAATGCTGTCAAACAAAGGTTGGATCTTTTACCAATAAAGAGTAACTAAGATAATAAAATGATATTAACCCAAGTAAGATTTCACCACTGGGTTATGAGATTTGAAATTAAACTATGCATGCAACTTGTTAAAAAATTATATATGTTTTGTCATCTTGCCAAAAGGGAAAATCCCAACACAAATGATGGAATCTCAAGTAAAGCTAGAAGACAAAGTCCTTTCCCAATATAGCCATTCTAATTTTCTAACCATGAAATCTCTTACATAACTTAGAAGTGAGCATATTATTATTATTATTATTATTATTATTATTATTATTTTAAGGAAATCACAAAAGCACAAACTACTCACTTGTTGGTTCAAAAGTCCCCAAGGGCATATATGTCCATAAAAAACAATGTATATATATGTCAAAGTATGCTTAAATTTAAAATTTGGTCCCTATATTTTAATTTGACATGATTTATTCTTTTAGCTATAATATCATTAGTTAGTCTAAGTATTTAAGATAAAATACTTATGTAATTTTTTCTTAAAAACCCTCCTTCCTACAAAATGTTAAAATATAATTCAAGTCCTTATAGTTTTAGCATGCATTTAGAATTAAGAATCATACTTTTATTTTCAAAATTTTAGTGTTTTTACTTTTTAAATTTAAAAATTTAGGTCAAATTGGTAATATTGTTCAAATTCTTTTATTAAATTCGCTATATATTTATTTGGTAGCTATGTAATAAAAAGATGATATTCTGACCGACTTGAATTTAACAAAAAAAATTGTAATGGTGGTATTCACTTGTATTTTCAAAATCTAAAAAGCAGACGAGTAAATTGATAAAAGTAAAAGTAAGATATTGAATTACAAATACATAAAGAATACATGAACATATAATAACAAGGAAAAAGTCATCGACGAAGTGTTCTTAAGAAAAAAATCCACATTAGCAATTTAATCAAAATTGATAAGGTGACTAATGATGTTATAAAAGTAGAGATGTTAAACTATAGGGACTAAAACTCTAAGTTAAGCATAATAAAAGGACCAAAATCAAAATTTGACCCATATATATATATGTATATATAAAAGCCATTTAACCCATTCTCGTAAGCTTTGTCATTTTGTCTCTTTTCCTTCTATATGAACTCAAAAGCCTCCTTTTTTTTTTCTTCATCGTCAACAACAGGCATGGACTCAGCGGAGCCACCCCCTCATGGCCTAACCAAAGAAGAATACACCGAGCTTAAGCCATTGATCCAAACATACCACAAATTCGAGCCAATACCCAACACATGCACGTCCCTCATAACCCAACGCATCCACGCTCCGGTCCGAGCCGTGTGGCCATTCATTCGTAGCTTCGAAGCACCTCAAAAATACAAGCACTTCATAAAAAGCTGCAACATGAGCAGCGGCGACGGCGGTGTAGGAAGCGTTAGGGAAGTCACCGTCGTTTCGGGTCTACCGGCGTCGAAGAGTACGGAGAGGTTGGAGATGTTGGATGATGAGAAGCATATATTGAGTTTTAGGGTCGTCGGTGGTGAACATAGGTTGAGGAACTACCGGTCGGTGACGTCGGTGAGTGAGTTTAAAGAGGAAGGTAAGGTTTATACAGTTGTTTTGGAATCTTATATCGTCGATATACCGGAAGGGAATAGTGGAGAAGACACGAAGATGTTTGTGGATACGGTGGTGAAGTTGAACCTACAAAAGCTTGGGGTTATTGCAATAGCCGGTTCAGTTCATGGACATGATTGAATATTATTATTAAGGGGTGGTTTTTGAGAAGATGATGATGTTGGGTTTTTTTTATTGATGGGATGATAAAAGTATGTAATAGAAGTTTGATTTTACTTCTTTTTATTTAAAAAACAACTAAATTAGCTCTTGTACTAAATCCATCTTCTTCTTTTTTCTTTTAATTTTATCTTTTCCTATGGTTAAAGTTTGGCCTTTATATGTCAAAATAAGGTATACGTGACATATCACATGTAACTGTTTGAGTATTCTATTAGTCACGTAACTTTTTAACAGTAAAATAAATGAGATTTTAATTGAAATAATTACTTTATTCTTTGATCCAATGTATAATAATTAATTTATTTATTTTTTAGATAATGAAAACAAAATATAATTTAACTTCTAATATATTAATTTCTATGATATTTGGATATTCGAGGTTTGAGATATTATTGTATATCTTTAGGTTTTATTTTGAGTGATTGAATATTTAAACGTTTCATATTTTTTATTTTGGAAATTGCAAGTTATGGATAGGTTAGATTTTGTATTAAATATGTATCCGTAATTAATATGTATATATATATAAAGGGTTATATTATAATAATAAAAAATTAGCTTGGGATGGGAAGTGGTGAATTGTATTTTTTAATTAAAATTGAATGTTTCATGAATAAAAAATATAAAAAATCAAAGTTTATTTGAATAAAAAGAGAGCATAAAAACAGGTACCACCGCTTTAAATATTATAAAATTAGTCGATTGAGTCTTAACTTGATTAGCATTAGTATTATTGTTGGTGAAGAAAGATATAGGTTCGAGTGCGCTGAAATGTATTACCCTCCTATTCAAGGGTTGGGAAAGAGTTATGAGTGGTTCTAGGCATTGTATCAAGATTCTAACTTATATTAATTAATGTTGAGATAAAAAGAGAAATAAATTATAAATTTTTGGGTGCTAAAATAAGTTACTATTTTTTAAGGTTTCGAGAAGAAAAAAGGGTTTTCATAACAATCAAACTGTCATATTTCATATTTATATTTATAGAGATCATGCATGTTAAATTGGATGCATTTATTTTACATAAAAATTGTCAACCATTCAATAAATATTAATATATACACAATCGATATGATAGAAATATTTGATCGGCTAAAAAATTTATATACACGACAAATACAATTATATCGATAAATTCAACGGTTAAATAATTAAAATATTAATCATACAAAAAAAACATAATGTCGAATCCTCCCATATATTTCGATACTTGGAATTCACGAGAATTGGATGTATATAGTAGAATTTATGAGTGATGGTTTAAGTAGGTGAAAACATGGTGTGGATTTGAAAGTCAACCCAAAATTCAACATCAAGAGGCATGAAAAGATGAAAGTCAAATATATTTTTCAAAAATGTGAGCAAAAAACTTGTGACTATCAAACAAATCCCATTAAAATAAAGCTTCTCTTTCATTGATGTTCTCAAACCCCATCTTAGCCAATTACTACTATTCATGTATGTATGCCAATGGCATAAATAAAGCTTTCATGGATTTTCTTTTAAAGAGATAAAATCCGTAACTTCCCTTTTCCGTGATGCTATCACATTAATTTTGATTCAAGAAAAATATGAGTGGAGATCAGCTTTTTTTTCTCTTTCCTTTTTAATTTCATTATTATTCATGTTTCTTTTATTATAATTACAATATTTTTATGGTACAAGTTTAAGTTTTTCTTTGTCGAGAAAAACAAAACTTAGGAAATTCAATTATACTGGCTAATTCGAACAAACCCTTAGATTTATCATTAGCAAGGTCCTCGATCAAGTTGGGGGAGCTCTACTATCATATTGATACCCTCTGAACCACCATGTACCATATATTAACCATCCGGTCTGTAACTTGATTAGTACAAATTTAGTTTTGTTCAAATTAGAAATAATATTCAAGTAAAACTCTCTCGATGTTTATATATTTTATATAAGTGTTGACAGGATGTGCAAATATTGTAGGTTAAATTTGTTAAATCATGACTAAATTGAGGGAATGTGTAAATGTTGTGGGTTAAATTTGTTAAATCAAGACCAAATTGACATAATGTGCAAATTTTAAGAGATAATTTTGTTATTGTATCGATATAGTATATGTAGATTTAGAGTTGTCCATGGGCCGGGTCGAGACCCTATTCCAAAAAAAAGTTTAATGTCCAGGCCCACTTTTAGGCCGACCCGATCAGCCCAAAAAGTCCATTTTATTGTTCAAAAAATAACAAAATAATATATTTTAATTGATATTTTATATCTTTTATAATTAAATTTAAAATAGTAAATATATTTTTATTATTTAAATTGAATTCTTGCTGAGTCAAGATACAAAAATCCATATCCAAGCTTGACCCAAGTCAGGCCGGGCGGGCTAGTTAACCCTTGAATAGGTCTATGTAGAATTGACATAAAACATTAATGTTTTGATTAATTGTTCTTAGTTGCTCACTTTCGAAATTAACAAGGATGAAACTTGCTTTGACTTTTTTAGAGAGACCGATTTACTCAATAGCGAAATTGAGAGGGATCAAGAGGTATTTTTACCCCACATATGTATGGTTTAAATATGCCATGGGTCCCTGTACTCTTCACAAATTTAAAATTTAGTCCTATACTTATATTTCCATAAATTTTGTCCCTCTACATTTTAGATTTCAAAATTCAAGTCCAACTATTAATACAATTAAATTTATTTTGTTAAATTTAGGTTCATTATATTGTCATTTTTTCAGTTACACTACTGTCAAGTGATTTTTTATAATTTCAAAATGTCAAACCAACCAATTTAACCAAAAAAAAAAAAACAATGTTAACAATTAGACCTGAATTTTGAAATCTAAAAGATAACAGGACTAAATTCTTATAAATAAAAATATAGGGACTAAATTTTAATTTTATTAAGAATATATATACATATGACATATTTTAACACACATATATAGAAGGAAAGTGTGACACTTTGAAAATGTGGGTAGGCAAGTATTTGTTGGGTTTAGACCTATTTATGGGCTGAGCTACTCACCTAAGCTCCAAGGCCCGATTGAAATTTGGTAGGATTTGAGTAAAAATATTATATTCGAAAAATAGATTTAGACAAATAAATAAACCCATTTAAAATATGTTCAACGATCGAGCCTGACTTGAACTATCTTGTTTTCTTAAATTTATAATATTTTATATTATGTTATTTTTGTATATTATATAATTTATAAGACAGAAATTAAATCTATAGTAATATATAAATGTAAACATTAAAAATATTAAAAAAATTATATATAAAATTATAATAAATAAAAAATATTAAAATAAAATAAGAAAAATATACAGTTAAAATAATACGAGTTTAAATTAACTATTTGTAAATATGATGGGGATTAAAAGAATTTTTAAATTTATATTTAAATTAGATTTAATTTTAAAATAAAAAATATATTAATATAATCCGAAGATGTACCATAAACACCTATAGTTGGGTTTAATCTTAAAGGCAAAACAACTCGCGGCCTTCGAGTTTAGACCCATTAAACTAAAGTATTGTTGCTTGCTCGCACTTTTCTTCCCACTGCTTATAAAATCGCTCTCTGTATGCCATCTAGGGTTTCCTTTTCCATACTCTCTCGCAAATGGCGACAGCCACCAATGCAAATATGGTGGCCAGACACTTCCCTCTTCCGGTGGTTGGCCGCCTCTTCTTGCAGTGAAGCCAAGCGTCCTCGTGTCGAGAACGCCTTTTACGGTGGTTTCTGATTTAGTGTACTTATTTTTTTGGTTTCCCTCATCGTAGCATGGATTATTGTATATAGTAGAAAATGATTGATATGGATATGATGGGTGTAAAGTAAAAGGTCTGAGCAAAAGGGAAAAAGCTTATGCTGGTAGTTGATAATGGAGTCGAAGTTAAAAGCAAAGGGAGAGGGCCCTAGTCCTTGTTTTAAAGTCATTGCAGTGCGACTCGCGCAACCTCTCCCACAACAAAATTCAAATATGCCTAAAGCTTATTAGCAATGGCTGTTGATATGGGTTGAAATAAAAAGGCGTGGGCTGTGTTTTTAGTATTAAACACTAGCCTAGACTTCTCCCTACATATCTAATCAGTTGCCTCATCATAATGCTTTTTCCCTTTGCGTTTGATCAAAAATCTTCATTGCTGATCCATTGCAATCAATCGATTCCCCCCCCCCCCCCCTTGTCGTGCGTCTTTTACTTGTTTTTCATTCATTGCTGAGAATTTTTGAACTTAATGATGATACGTGTATATATGTTCTGAATTTGATGCAGTGTTAAGGAGGATACATTGAATTGCAGATGAAAGGCATTGGGGTATTGCATGTGGGTTAGATTGTTTTGCTCAAAGCTGTGAATGGGAGGGTAGGCTTCGAGTCTGGTTGAATTTGGGTACTTTTGTATTTAGATCATTCAAAATTGAGGTTTAGGATTTTTGAGTCAAGTGATTATGTATTTCCTGAATTTGGTCCATTCCAGTTGAAGTTTTTTGGATTTGTACGAAGTTGAGAAAACTGTAAAAGCAGCTAACTATTAATCCATCTTTGTTGGCCTCTAATATCTATTACCTTGGATGAAAAAGTAATTTGATCTTTTTTGTTAAAAGATTTCATCAATTAATATTGTTAATGGTGGAAATGGATCTAGAAGGATAAGTTTGTACTTTTTATATATCGGAAAAAGATTAACTTATCCATTTTTTAATAGAAAGAACAAGACCTCCATGAAAAATTGTTTCTTGTAACCTATCAAATTGACCCAAACATGTAATTTCAAACTAGATTAATTCGAATACAAAATCCGATTCTATCTAGTTTGATCACAAAAAGTTGACATAAAATGCTCCACACTCGAGTATCAAACTCAAAATGATTCGATTGGCTAACTTGAAAATACCCTAAACTCAAAAAAATTGAAATTTAGTCCTCAAAAATCTCTTTTTTCTTTATGTAAAGCCAAAATAGTGGCATTCAAACAAGTTCCTGTAATTTTTATCAAAATCAAAGACCCCTATAATCTTGATGAACATAGTAAAGCTTTTTTTTTTCTTTAATCTTCTATCTAAAAGAGGCTATTCCTAAATGCAAGCACTACCTTTGGCGTCAATAGCAAGAGAAATGCCAATATTGAGCCGAAGAACATTTTGACAAGGTATCTTAAGGGATCATATTCGGCTTCTTCGTCATTTTCCGTTGAGGCTGACAGGGCTTTTGCTGATGGTAGAGCTTCGACTACAGCATCGGCTAAGTCAGTGATGAATAAAGAGTTGCAACCTAGAGCAGGAACACGACCCCAATTCTTGATTCCGGACTCGAGGGCTAAATCTTTATATTCCATGTCGATCTCTTCGAGAGTCTCTATGTGTTCACTCACAAAGCTGGAATTTGAGATGGGAAGTTAAAGTTAATATAACTAAAACATAAACCAGTATTAAAGCAAATATTATTGAACGAACTCTTCGAACTAACGCACCTTATAGGAACAGCTAGAAGACTCTTCACTCCTTTTTGACCAATCTCGACAAGAACTTCATCGGTATAGGGCTTTAGCCATTGGACAGGACCGACTCGACTCTGGTAGGATAGCGTGAAGAGTAAGTTGAGTATAACGATTTCAGTTTTCCAAAGTGAAAGCAGAAACTCGGTTCTAAAACAAACCTGGTAAGCGAGGGTATGATCGTTTCCAATCCCTCTAGCTTTCAGCTCTTGCATGATTAAGTAGATACACTCCTCCATTTGATCTTTGTATGGATCTCCAGCTTCCTCGACATAGCTGACAGGTACCCCGTGGGCACTAAAGAATATCATGACCTAAAGTTCGAAGGAATATTAGAAACCGTCATGATAAAGTTGTTCAGAGGACCATAATTTGAGAATATCGAATTATAATTAACAAATTTGTGCAACAAACCTCTTCAGGCTTTGCAAATTTACCCAACTCTTTCTCGATCAAGTCAGCCATAGAGTTAATATAACCTTGTCGTTGATACCATGAAAGAATGACGGATACAGGTAGTCTTGATAAATATGCATCTTCCCTGAAACATAAACCCGCATTTCAGAGCCATTTACGAAAGAGATAAAGTAAAGGATGTTTCAAGCAGAAAGGTGCAACACAAATTATCGAAAACCTACTTGAATATACGTTGGAGAACACGGATGCTGGAACCGGTTGTGGAGATGGAGAACTGAGGATATAGAGGCAGCACAACGAGCTTTGTTATTCTGTCCCGCTTAATCTGTTCCATTAAAAGAAAAGCTAAGCAATTTAGACTCGATGCACTTTGGAGATAGACCATTAAGTGTTAAAACGAGAGGAATAATTTCAATTTATATGAATTTCGACAGCATTTTCGTATGATACCAAGAACTTGCACCAAGACATGTCAATGTGTTCGTATGTTACTCAAACTCAAGTGAGAATTTCTGATACGAATTTGTTTTGGAGGATCCTCGGAGTGTCATATCCCATACTCATGTCCACATATATGCATTGACACAGCTACTTCAAGAAAAATAAAAACTCGGAGCAACATAAAATTTTCCTTTTCGATATAATATCACAAGCTCATAGCATTACCAATGATTATGAAACTTAAAAACTACGCAATTTTGCTTGACCATCAAAATGCCAAACCTGTTCAATTGCTTCCTCGGTGAAGGGGAACCAATATCGCATTCCAACATATACATTAGCACGTATGTTCTTTGCCTCCAAAGCCATTCTAAGAGCATCCGCCTGCACCCAAATTCTTGAAGCTATAAAATATGATAATCAAATGCAAACAATGAAAGCTTTACCATAAAGCACGAATCATAACACAATTCACTTCAGAACAAATATCCGTACGAAAAACAAAAGCATCAAAGTTAAGAGCATCCACCTGCAACAAATTCCTCAAGCTATATAAATACACTTACCAAATGCAAACAACAAAAGCTTTACTGTAAAGTACGAGAGCCTTAGTAAAAAAAAATATCCATACAAAAAATACAAACTTCAAACTAAGAGCATCCAACTGAAACAAATTCACGAAGCTATAAATACACTAATGAAACGCAAAAAAAAAAAAAAAAAAAAAAAAAAGCTTTACCATAAAGCACGAACCGGTAACATTGTTCACTTCGTAATAGATATACATAAAACAAAAGCTTCAAGCTAAAGGCATCCGCAATACCATAAAGCACGAATCATAAACAGTTCAGTTTGGAAAAAAGAATATATCCATACAAATAACAGAAACTTCAAACTAAGAGAATCCAACCGAAACAAATTATTGAAGCTATAAATACACTAATGAAATGCAAACAATGAAAGCTTTACCGTAAAGCACAAATCATAACATGGTCCACTTCGGGGGGAAGAAACATCAAGCTAAGAGCATCCAACCAAAACAAATTCATGTGGCTATAAGTAAACTAATGAAATTCAAACAACACAAGCTTTTACCGTAAAGCACAAATCATAACACGGTCCACTTTGGGGAAAAAACAACATCAAGCTAAGAGCATCCACATCTAAGAAATTCTTCAAGCTATGAAATACAATAATAAATGCAAACAACAAAAGCTTTACCTTTAAGCACGAACCAAAAACGTCATTCAGTTCATAACAAATTCACTTTCATACAACACTATCCTAGAATCAAGTAACATGCCAATTTTTCTACAATGAAGGATTTCTTTCTTGCCTGTTCATCGGTTATTTTACGCAAAGGTGAACCGCCACCGATAGCAGCATACCCTTCTTTGCTCTTAGGAGCTCTAAGAACAGATATTAACTTTGCCAATGGTCGTTGAAGAAACCTCAATAGCCGAGGCAACCGTATAATATCCTACATAAAACAAACATTAATCACACCATTGAAACTTAAAATTAAAACCCCGAAATGCTTATTAAAAGGATCAAAGGAGACCTAACATACAGGATCAGCAAACAAGTTATACAAAAAGGGTTGAACATCATTAAGTGTCTCGGGACCTCCAAGGTTCAAAAGCAAGACCCCAAGTTTCTCTTCCACAATATGCGAGTGATGAGATTCCATAACATTTTCAGGGAAAGTACAAACACCCAGAGCGCAATTCATTTGTAACCTCAAATTTTTCTTTTGAATTTGTACATTACTGAGATTGGGTCCTTTGAAAACCCTATGATTTTGAGTATTCAAATCAGAATTTGAGAAATAGCGTGACCCAGAAGCAATATATCTGCGCCGATTAATCGACCTGGAAAATAAAACAAAAAAAAATGGGAAACAAAAACTTCATATATAAATCTTTGATCAAAACCCAGAAAGAAACAAAGGGCTAACCTTGAAAATCTGTAATTACGATGGAAGATATTGGATCCAGATAAAGATGCTGCTACTGCTTCCATGGTTTATTGATCTGAAGAACTATTTCTCTTTGGGATAGAAAAGAGCAAAAGAAAATGATAAAAAAAAAATCAATGGAAACTGGGTTTTAGGTGGAATTCCTTGGGGTTAGTTGAGAAGAAAATGGAGAAATTCTTATTATGAAAAAAAATCAAAAAGTCAAATGAATACAACTACGGTCTACGGTCCCAACGAGTAACACGTATTGTTTAAGAAAGTTAGGAGCTTTATTAGTGTTTTTATTAAGACGCTCAAAGGTAGGCTTTTTAATGTGATGGAGAGGCCTAAACCTCCATAGCTTCCTATGAAGCTCAAATGCTACGGCACTGCTTCTCATTTTATACTTTTTATATATATATATTCCCAATTTTTTGGAATTTTTCAGCACCCAAGCTTGATTTTTTTTTTTTTTTTTTTGCAAGCATAAGTTAACTTATATTTCATATTATGATCTTATTTTATATTATTACAAAATTATATATATCCTATTTTTGACTATTTTAAGTAAATTTATAAGCTTTTAGCAAAAAAAAAAATTAATTATAAGCACTAAATATCTATTCAAATTAACTATAAATAAGAATTAAAAATTACATGCCACAATCTGATTAATAATTGGAATTATCCAAAGTTAAATTATAATAAGTCTTTGAGAGAACTTGTACACAATACTGACTTTAGAATTTTTTTTAGGGTTATCAGAATTGAACTATAAATTGTTGAGAGATCAACATATTGAGGGTGTTTAGTAAATAGAGTTTTAGATTTTTTTTTTAATTGATTTGGGCACAAATAGAGGATTAGGTAATAAAACTCTCTAATTATAATATTTGGTAAATGGAGGTTTCTAAAAACTTAATAATATTTTAGCTCAACGACTTCTTGCAAGCCTTTAAAACAAAAAAAAAAAAAGAAAAAGAAAAAAAACATATATAGATAATTTTTTTCACAAAAAGAAGGAACTTTTTGAATTTTATCTTGAAACTTTATTTTCTTGAAACTAACTCATATATTTTGAATTTCATCATGATATTATAATGCTTTCATATAACTTTTGAACTTTCTGACTTATTTTAAATAATTAAGCTTTTATTAATTTTAATCATAATTCGGTAAATGTGGAAAGTTTTTTTTTTTTATAAATATTTCTAAAAAAATCAGATTATCAATTAAATAAATAATAATTAATAAATCTCATATAATAGTTGTTTTGAAACATAATTTTTTAATTAAAATCAAAAATAAGAAAAAACGAAGGAGAAAAGAGTGACCAAAATGAAAAATTATTAAAGCTAAGTGACTAAAATATGTGTACAATAACATTGCCTAACCCCAAACAAATAACAAATGACCAAAATAAAAAGATGTATAAGAACAATACCCTTATTGCAAAATTCTTATTTCAATGCCTAAAATAAAAACTTATAAAAATTAAGTGACCAACTATATAATTTACTCATTATTATATGATTAGTTGATAGGATAAAATCTATGGTAAGCTATACAAATAGTCATTATTAAGTGACCAACTATATAATTTACTCATTATTATAAAAAAAAAAAAAACCTCTCTCGATTAACAAGTCATTTTTCGAGTTAATTCCTGACACCAATGGGTTTATATTGAAACTTTATTTTCTTCTTTTTTTTTATTAGTTTTCTTCTAAATATAATATTTTATAACCCTTTGATTGATAAAATTTTGTCTAAAGAAAATGGAAAAACCTTAAAAAAAAAACTTTAGATTTACTCTTGTTGTTAACGTTATGATATTTCCTTCAAGATACATAGAAATAATCCTCGAAGTTGGTCTTTGAATTTGGAAATAAAATCCAGAGTTAAAAAATATAGCTTTGAAAAATCCAATTGTTCAATCAATAATTATATAAGAAAACATTATGAACATTTAATTTTTCATAAGAAAAAAATGTAAAAGAATTAATTGATAATGATTTTTTTTTATTTTATAAATTGATTAAGAGATTATCATGTGTTCTATTTATTATTTATTTTTAATTTTTAAATCCATAATAAGTAATACGTATCACTAATAATATAATTTAGAGTTAAATTATTTACCAATGGATTAAAAACAAAATTATTTTTTACAATTATTAAATTTTTATATAATTTTATTATATATTATATATTTAAAATTTGTATTTTCTATTATTTTTAATTAATTTCTAACTTTAATTTCTTAAAAACATAAACAAAAAGGGTTATGTACCGAATTGAATAATTTCAACTATAAATAAAGACAATTAATAGATGTGGAATGTCTCTGTTTTAAGAGCTAAAAGTTTTGGTTAGAAAGTTTAAGGATCAAATTGATAGAATTTATAAATATGAAGGGTTAAATTTATTGAATTGTTCAAAATTAGGACCAAATTGATATAATAACTAAGAATTGAGGACTAAATATGTTATTATACCAGTTAAGAAAAGACTTTCCATTATCAATTTAGAACAAATTTAAATACTAGTGCCTAAATTGAAAATTTGTAAAGTTGAGTAGCCAAAACAAAAACACAAGCATAATTAGGTGACCATTTGAATAATTTACCCTAAAAATATAAAACATTCTATACCAGATTAGATTATATATAAAACCACAAGCAATTGTCAGAGAACATTTATCTTTTCGTCTCGAACAGAAAAAAGAATTATCGGAAGTGCGTACCCACAAAGCAGTTTTCCAGATTTAGAAGTTAGAACTTAGAACCAAAATTATATATATATTTTTGGTAAAGTTTTTAAAATCGCTTTAAAATTAAAAAAAAGAAAAAGAAAAAGGTTTTGAATGATCAGTGATAGCGGCACACACACAAAAAACAAGGTAGTGGACACACTAACTAGCATTATTGCGAGAACAATACAAAAACACTGAAAGGGTAAATTCGGCTTCACAAACAGATCAAAATTTCAGATGAAAGTAACATAATTGTAGAGAATGTAGCTGTTTTTTATTGTTTGGCTGCAGAGAAAACGCAAGAAAATATAGTAAAGGTCCTAACAGAGTTGTATATGAAGAGAAAATATCTCTCATTATACTAATAAGAACATTATTACTCCATAATAATACTGAATATAATTGAAATCCAAAACATCAACCATATCGATAATCTTTGATGTGCAAATAGCATAACTACCTCACTTCATATATATAGATCTGCTACTAGAACTAAAATTCAAAGCAGATTTGAAAAGAAGTATACATATATAAATGAGAAACCGATGCACTCTCTACAGCAACCATAGCTGGAGAAGTAATCACCGGCGACAAATTAACAGCATAACTACGTCACTTCCATATAAGATGTATAAAAAGAGAAAATATCTCTAATTATACTAATAAGAACGTTATTACTCGTAATAATATTCAACATAATCAAAATCAAAACATCAACCATATAATAATCTTTGATGCGCAAAACAGAATAACTCACTCATATATATAGATCCGCTACTAGAACTAAAATTCAAAGCCGACTTAAAATGAATTATATATAAAAATGAAAATCCGAAACACTTTCTAGAGCATCCATAGCCGTAAACTCATGGAAACGCCGTAACAAGATGCATCATACTCAGAGCACGAGAGTGGAGCCGAAGAGCAGAGCCACGGCGGCGGCGAAAACAGAGACGAATGAGGGAGTGATAGAGCCGGTTCCTGAGGTAGGACTTGGAGCTGGAGCTTCAGCAGCCATGGCAGAAGCCATTAGAGCAAAAACAGAGACGAAAACAAGCATCAAAAAATTCATGGAGGAAGCCATTTTTTGATGAAAAATTGAAATTCTCTCTTTAAGCGATAAATCGAAAGGAAGAAAATTATTTGAAAATTTTTGAGGGCAGTGAGAGGCGTGAGACAGGTGGGGTCGGTATATATAGAGGGAAAGTTCGGGCAGCTGCCTGGATTTCCAGCGTGGTTAGAGTTGGCACATTTTCAAGGGGCTTCTTTTTTGGGGGCAAAATCCAAGGGGCTTCCTTAATTTGGTTAATTGCTTATAAAATTTCCATTTACAGATTTCGGGTAAATGTACGGCCGAGGGATAAGGGTAAGATTGTACTTTCCCATTCTTAATTCAAAAAATAAGTAAATTAATTTTAATTTCTGTATGTTAGACTAAAGTATAAATTTATAATTTTTATTAAAAATATGCCACGTATACCTCGTGAGGTATAGTGACTAGTTTTTAAAAGTTAACTTTTTAATTTAATATATATGGACTGATTTGCTCATTTTTTAATAAAATAAACAAAATATAATCTAACTCCTAATATAAAAATTTTTGTAATACTTTTACCTTCACAGTAATTTTTTTGGTATGTTAAAGTTTTCAGCATTAATATTGGTTATGTTTATTTCAATGACAATGACTTTATGGAGAAAGAAATTATAGTTGGTAGGATTCACCAACCGTTGACATGAGCAAATCACAAACACAGTCATATCACTGACAGTTAATTACACGATGTGTGGGCTTTGATTAATGTACCAATAGTTGGCGTTCAAACCAGAGAAGTACCAATGGTATCGGCTGGTACATCTCATACCAGTAGTAAAACGGAACCTCAGGGTATACATTCTATTCCGGTAAAGTTTCCGGCCAATATGTTTCGTCAGATTTCCGGTAAAGTATCCGCCCGAAATGCTAGAACTAGAATTTGTGGCTTTGTTTTGTTGGTAGTTTGATGGTTTCTCGGGTTTATGAGTTTATGCTATAAGCTTTAAGCTCTTTCGATGGCTTAAAAAAAGAAATAATAAAATATAAACCGATACGAATGTCATCAAATGTGAGATTATTTTCGCTCAACATACCTTAATTATCTCCAAATAACTTCATACAATGATTAGATTTGAATAAAATGAGCATAATTTTATTAGAGAAAAAACTGAACAGACCAAAAGAAAAGCCTTTTCATTCTCCTTTTTTCTCAGTGGAGAATATAAGAATAAAAGACGAATCAAAATCGTGTGGGATTTTTTTAAATTTATAATAATAAAAAGCATGAACTTAAAAAGGTACAAAAAAAAAAGTTCAAGAAAATATAAACCATTAAAAATGGTTATCAAATAGCATCAACTTTTCGTCTCGAATCCACGAAGTGCGTAACCACGAAGCAAATTTCCAGGTTTAGAAGTTAGAAACGAAATTGAATTTTTGGTGAAGTATTTAAAGATGTTTTAAAATTTAGAAAGAAAAAAAAAGTAAAGAATGTTTTGAAAGAATAGTGGTGAGCAAGCACTTACTAGCACTATTGCGAGAAACGTGAAGCAATGAAAGGGTAAAGTTGACTTTACAATCTGAACAAATTTCAGAGGGAAGTAGAATAATCAGTAGCGTGCAATGTAACATAATTGTAGAGAATGTAACTGCTTTAATAGTTTGGCTGCAGCGAAAACGCAAGAAAATATTCAAAACTACGTAAGAAACTATGAAACAAAACGGAGAATATATATAAAAAGTGAAAATACCACTCATAATACTAACAAAATAATTGAAGTCCAAACATCAACAATCAAATAATCTTCGATGCACATAATTACATCTCTCTCATATTATATATAGAATCATCCCTTAGATCTACTATTATTATTGAAATTCAAACCCGAATATAAATATAAATCCAGGAGCCTCTCTACAGCAACCGTAGAAGCCATAACAAGGTGCATCACCTTCAGAACCGGAGAGCGGAGCCGAAGAGCAGAGCCACGACGGCGAAAACAGAGACGAATGAAGGAGAGAACGAGCCGGATCCCGACGTAGGACTTGGAGCTGGAGCCTCGGCAGCCATGGCGGAAGCCATTAGAGCAAAAACAACTAGGGAAAGAAGCATCAGAAAATTCATTGAGGAAGCCATTGTTGATTGGTTACTGAAAAACTTGAAAATTTTCTTTTTAAGCTTTAAATCAAAAGAAAATTTTGCGGGTAGTGAGAGTTGTGAGATAAGTGGGGTCGATATATAGAGAGGAAAAGTTCGGGCAGCTGCCCGGATTTCCAGCGTGGTTACAGTTGGCATTTTCGAGGGGTTTCCTTAATTTCGTCAATTGTTTATACGTGTGTAAAATTTTCATTTAGCGCCCCATCCCTGTGTTTTATTCACCCGCGTCCATATTAGTATTTTCCTTTGGGTTAATATACTATTTGGTATCTAATTTTAACTTCAATGTGCAATTTAGCATCTGAGATTTTTTTCTCAATTTGGTACTTAAACTTTTTAATTTGATACTTGACGTATTTTTTTATTTAATTTGGTACTTAAATTTGGCTTCAAAATTCAATTTGGTATTTAAGTTTTCTTTTTCCTAATTAAGAACCCTTTTTTTTTCACTAGAGCATATATGTCAAACATTCATTGGCCACATGATATTGTTTGGTTTGGATACCAAATTGAATCTTAAAGCCAAACTTAAGTACAAATTAGGACAAAAAAAATTAGGAACCAAATTAAACCTTGAAGCCACTTTCAGGTACCGAATGGTACATTAACCCTTTTCTTTTTCTTATAAGCTAAGGATTTTATTGGATTAATGTGCAGATTTGCCATTATAGTTTAGCTACAATTTGAAATTTGCCACCATATTTTAGTTTTACTGATATTTGCCCTTATACTTTTGAACTAAAGGTAAATTTACCACTCTATTTTAATTCTATATTGAATTTTACCAATTCACTTTTGCTTGATTGAATTTTGAAACTAAAGTTTGATTTTTTTTTAATTGAATTTTACTATTCAATTTTGTTTTTAAATAGTTTGAAGACAAATTTAATAAAAAAATATTTTTAATATTTTATTTTAATAGTTAACAATAATAAATTAATTAATATAATTTTGAATATTAATAAAAACTCTTATTTATAAAAGTAAAATTAATTTGACATAGCTTAAATGTTAAAACATGCGATGATATGACTAGGGGAGAAGTAAGAAATTTTTTTTGGAAGGCGGAATTAACTTGTAAATTTTTACAATAGTAAAAATACAATTTCACCATTTCAATAGTCTATATTATGCAACTTGCGAAAAAAAAAAATAGCTTCATGATTGAGAATACCACATTTCAAAAATTAGAAAATTTAGAAATGGTCAATTATAATAGGGAGAACTGAAATCGCAACAAATACAAAGTACAGGGACCTTTCATGGAATTTACCAATATATTCAGTTCCAGCATGGCCGGGATCCATGGATAAGCCCATAATGGACCCAAAAAGTAAAGATTATAAAGACGTCCATTAAGCCATTTATTATTCTAGGCCTATATTCACAAAATTCCAAGTCCATCTATATCAAAATGTTAATTTTTTTAATTTATCAATTCAACTACAAAATATTTATAATTCGAGTGCATTTGAAGCGCATTATCCTCTTATTTATAATGAGATTGTTCAAAACAAAATCGAATTCAATTTTTTGAAAAGCTTACCACTGCCCTCGTCTATATGTACTATATTTAAATGCTCTGTTGAGTTGATGCCACGAGTTAACTAAACACAAAATTTATTATGAAAATTAAAAAAAAAAATCAAATATACAAACAAAAGTAATATATTAAGAATTATATGAGTAATTTATATATTCTTTGAAAAAAACTCTTATTTTTAGTTAAATAAAATATTTTGTGTACTATAAGACTAAAAAATATATATCTCCAAAATTACTTACAATTTTTTTTGATGGTTTAAAGTATAATATTTTAGAAAAGAAAAAACCATTCTCCATCTTATTTTCCTAGCATGATTCAAAATTTTGAAATTGTAAATGGGAAATGAATGATTAGAAGGTGAAGCATGCAAATTTTATGTGTGATTTGATCATCTATAACATCTATATAATGGCAAATAATAATTCCTTGAGAAAAGATTGTATTTTTCATGATTAAAATCATTAGAAAAATGCTTGTGTGATCACATAAAAAACACCCATTGATGATCAATTTGAGAAACAATATCAAAATGAGAAGAACAAGTTTTAAAGGAGTGATCATTTTCTTGGAGTTAACACTTTGTTATGTGCTTGGAGAGGCTGATTTAGGGTTGGATACAAGAAAACCTAGGATTTTAGATGGAAAAAATGTACCAAACAACCCTACAAGGCATGCAGTGAAATCAATTCAGGTATAATGTTTTTTTATCCTTTGTTTTACTCTTTGAAAGTTTCGACCCCCGAACCCAAAACTTAGCTCATATATTTCATATATTCTCACCTCTTAAGGATAGCATTAAACAAATCTGGAGTCAGGGGCGAAGTCAAAATTTTTTTAACAAGGGTTGAGATTATTTTTACGAGAGTTAAAATGTAATTCCACCCTTATATTGACTTATATTTTTACGAGAGTTAAAATGTAATTCCACCCTTCCTGCCACCCTCCCTTCGCTGTGTTTTGGGGTTTAAATCCCAACATTTGTAATCCCTTACTAGGGTTTATTGCTTTTATATTTCGAACATATCAAGATAGGTGGTTTCGAGTTTGACAAAACGAAAGCTACAGAATTTAGTTTCACAATATTAGTGACATTCGCATTTTAGGGGTAAAATTAGGATCATAATTGTTTTGGAGGGTTAACTTATAATTTTATGATTTTTTGGGAGTCAAGACTGCTACCAACCCCTAAATTTATCCCTTTTAGTGATCTCTAAAATATTATCACCACGACTTGTATTTGGAAATACAAAATTAACGAATAACGATATATATATTTTTGTTTGCAGAGTGAAGATGGTGACATTATAGATTGCATTGACATTTACAAGCAACCTTCATTGGATCATCCTTCTTTGAAGAATCACATCATCCAGGTATACATTTTCACTTTTTTAAAAAATAAAAGCTTTATTTTCATTTGATTTTGTTTAATGTAGTTGGCACCAAGTTATAATCCGAACATGGAGGAAATTCAGACAAGTGAACAATCTTTGAGGAGTGTAACATCTCAAGTATGGCAGAAAAGTGGAAGCTGTCCAAAAGGAACAATCCCAGTAGTTCGAAGAAGAACCCATAATGATGATGAGTTATTATCTAACTCAAGGAAGACGAGTCCATTGACCGTACATCAAAGGAACCATTCGGTACCCCCCATCACTTTCGATGCTAGTTTCTTATTTGTTCAAGCGATTAAACATGGCAAACCTATAATTCCTAATTCGCACTAAACTTGCTTTTTGAGTAGAGCTCGTGGACGGTATCAATATCATATATAGTTGATTAAGTTTGAATCGAGTTATGAGTTTTAAATTTTATCTAAGCACAATCTAAAATTTGGGTCACAAATTTTGTCCAAGATCATTCATAAAATGTAAGTGACTAACTTAAAACCTAGACCTATTTAAGGGTTGGTTTACTCTCCCAAATTCGAAGACTTGCTTAAAATTTAGAAGGGGTTGAATAAAAATATTAGAGTTAAAAGATCGGCTTGAAAAAAAAACAAAACAAAAAATTTAAAATATGGACTAGATTTAGTTTCCAATATTTAGTGTCCAAGCTCAACTTGACTTGACTCGATTTCAAGTTTATACTATATTAATTTTAATTATATGAAAAACAAAATATATCATAAAAATAATTAACTATTATGTTGTTTATAGTTAGAAATTTAATAAATATTAAATAAAAATAAATTAATTTTTTTTAAAATAAAAAATATGGGAGAGTAGGCAAAATTTGAGGCTTATATTTCATGTTGGGTCAAGCTTGGGCAACTATGTATAATTATACCATGCATAGACCCAGCCAAAAACCCCAAATCTACTCAACCTATGAATACTTCTACTTAAATTTATTTAAGTCAAACATATAATTCTTTTAATATTTACATTATAGTATAGCATATTCAATATTCTTATAATATAAATTACATAATACATAAAATACAAAAAATCCAACTTTTTATCCAAATCTATCTTTCAGATTTAATATTTTAGCTAAAACCCTTGAAAATATCGTGTGAATCTTTAAATTTAGACAAATAATTCGATTCTCCAACAAGTCTGATAGGAAGTTTTGCATTGTTTTAGAAGGCAATATTGTTGACGGAAGGGTATAACTATGCGGGAGTGAAAGCAGATATCAAAGTATGGAACCCTCATGTTGAATCCGACGATGAATATTCCACCTCTAGAATCAGCCTCCGAAGTGGTCCTTGGTATGATTTTGAGAGCGTTGAAGCTGGTTGGGCGGTTAGTATATCAAACTCTTTTTTAATACCTGTAAGCTCTTTTTTTTATTTTTTGATATCTTTCATGTTCTTTTTGTGATTTATGTTCGAAGTTTGTATCTGATCCCTTTAATAGTATCGTCTCGAAAATTTAAATCCATATTCTTTTATTAAGAATGCAATATGTCTTACCATTGCACTTGTTAGATAAGCTTATAGCTGTTAATATTCTTTTGAAGTTTTCAAGCTTTTTCAGGTGAATCCTGGTGTGTATGGAGATAGACAAACTCGATTATTTGCTTATTGGACTGTAAGTTCACTTTAACACCTTTACTAGTGTCTCGAAGCTTCATTGTCAGTGCTGAATTTTGGCATTAAGTTTAGGGTTTTAATTAATTTTTTTTAAAAATCTAAAGGTCTAACTTTCAAGAAGTTTAAAGGGTTTAATGAGAATTTTTGAAAAATTTAAGGGGCTTTGAGTAAAACTTTCAAAAAGCTTAACGGGAATTTTAAAATATTGAGGAACTCAATTAAAATTTTCAAAAAAATTAGAGGCATAATGAGAACTTTCAAAAATTTTGAAGAGTATCATTTTAAAGTCCAATTGGATAATCTAATTTGTTGACTTTTTAAGATTGAAATTTACAAATTTAACTCTAAAGGTAACGATGTTAGAAACGTACCGAAATCCAAGTTTAACATATCAAAATAACCAAACATTTGTGTGCATGTATAGGTTGATGCATCAAAGAAAACAGGGTGTTTTGATCTAACATGCCCCGGATTTGTTCAGACAAGCCATGAAATTGCTCTTGGTGCAGCCATTTACCCTATCTCTGTCTTCCGAGGTCTCCCATATCAGATAACTCTCTTTATATTTAAGGTCAGCAAAATAGCAAAGCTCTAAACTTTCAATTACCAAAACATTATTAAAATCCCAATATGTTTTAATCTGATTTGATTGTAAATAGTTAACAGCTTAATATTTTCGACCACAAATTAAAATGGACTTAAACCAAAAATAATTAGAACTCAAAATGGTTTGAGCTTGGAATGACCCGAAACAAGATGACAAACCCGAAAAACCCAAAATGACTTAAATCTAGGGGTGAAAAGGAACTTCCCAAAATTAATTTGATCAATTCGAATCATGGTGTTTGAATGATTTATGGAATAAGAGTTAAAAAAACTATGATTATCCAAATTGAATTGAATTTATGTAATTTATAATTTTTATGATGTAAAAATAAATATTATGTATTTTTTAAAATAAAAAACAAGTTAAAATTTTTATATGGAAATTTATTTTTCAAAAAATAATATATAAGACTTATTTTTTTTATTCAAAACATTACTTGCTTTTAGAAATATTATCAAATAATATCCAAAATTTAAAACATATTCCATTTTATCAAAATAAGTTTAAAAGTCCAAAACTAGTATTTAAAAATCGAGAACCAAACTGATCTCACCTCTACTCAAATATGAAGCTTACTTGAACTTGGAGTGACTGAACCCAAAAAATCGACTAACAAACTTAAAAATCCTGAACTCAAAATGACCTAAAACAAAAATAACCCGAACATGAAACTACACGAAACTGAAAACGATAAAAAATATTAAAAAACTGAATCAACCATGTCCAAATTTATCCCATCCAAAACCAATCCAACATACCAAAACATTTGACACAAAGCAACGATTGAAATTTGTGATCATCATTTACATTTCAATTCCCTTTTTGTTTCATATTCAGGATCCAAACACAAACAATCTATGGGTACAATACGGTGAAAGAACCAACATAGGGTATTGGCCACCGAAGCTGTTCACAACACTGACCTACGGTGCGGAATGTGCCGAGTGGGGCGGCGATGTTTATAGCTCAAAGTTGGAGCAAGTTCCCCACACGGAAACACAAATGGGCAACGGTAATTTCCCGGATTATATCGACGGGAATTCAGGGTATATGAAAAGAATGAGGATTCTCGACATATCGCTCAACTTGAAATTCCCGGAATGGGTGGGCACTTATGCAGATGAATATTGGTGTTATCAATCTCAATATGTTTCGGATTATGTTGTAGATCCTGAGTTTTATTTTGGTGGCCCTGGAAGGAATGAAATGTGTCCTTGAAAAGAGAGTGTCTTCGTCAATGGCTTCAAATTATCTTCCTTTTTTTTTATGAACTTGATGATGATTGTGGTTTAGGGATAGTGAGGAAATTGAATGTGTTGTTTCTTTGCTTCCAGAACTTGGATTGTATAATCTATTTCGTATTTGAGTTTTGATGTTACGAATTAATGTAGTCATATTTGAGTCTTGATTAATCTAGAGTCAAATTAGATTGGAACCTTGATAAGCGAAGCTATCTTGATGTTGTTTTTCTTATCCACAATTTTAAACCTAGAATCTCATTTAAAGTGTATTGTCCTTCTTATTGCCTGATTGTTTAAAGGGATAAATATCAAAGCTATACATGAACTTCGATTCAATGTGCAATATCATACATTAACTTTGATTTTGTGTAATTTTATACATGGAATTTCGATTTGATTCAATTTTTACAAATCACTAACAACATTATCGAATCCACACTATTTTACGTTAATATATTTCATACACAAACAATTATATTAATAAAAAATGAAAATAAATGTATGTATTCATTTATTTAAATGTGTATAATTGAATCAAAATCAAAGTTTTATATATACATATAAACCACAATTCAAGTTTCATCTATAATTGCATCAAATCAAAATTCATATATCAAATTGCACATTAAACCAAATTTCATGTATAAATTTAATATTTATCCCTTGTTTATATAATATATTTTTCTAAATAATGACTCACTATAAAATTCTTTGAAACTCCCTATAAAAACTACTTCTCCCTTTAAAATTTACAGTTGTTTAAAAAATATATTTTCATATACTAATAAATTTAACCCTTAATGTTTACGCTTTTTGCCATTTTGGTCCTTATTTTAACAAAAAATTAGCCCTCATTTAAGAAGAGCCAAGTTGCTTTTTCTAAACAAAAATTCTAACAAAAAAACATTAATTTTTAACGATGTTGGTGTGACAACCTCGTGGCAGTCCATGCACATTTCATATTTACATGACACTATTTGTCTCATAAGCTACGTCAACAAATAATTTAAAATTTATAAAAATAGTCTAAAATACAAAAATCAGAATTAAAAAAATATATAAAAAGTTCAAAGAATTCAAAAAAAAAAAAAAAGAGAGAGAGCATGAAATACATGTGAATTGTCATGCAAGTTGCCATGTTTAAAAATTTAACATTTTATTCAATATTTTCGTTAAAAATACATCAATTTGACTTCTCTTAAAAAAGTTGATGGTCAAATTTGATTCTTTTTAAAATGTTGATGGCTAAATTTAACTAAAACAAAGTTAAATTGACAAAATATGTAAACGTTAAAAGCTAAATTTGACATCATGCCAAAAAAACCATTAATGTTAACTTAAAACCCCTTATTGACTTGAACCCTGTGTGTTGTCTGCTGGTCAAGATGTCTACCGCCCCAGGTGTGACTTAAGTTCAAGTCATGTTACTCTTAGAGTTTTACCCTCCTCTTATAATTCACCAAAAAAAAACCTATTAACTTTGATATGATGGGAAATCCAACATTAATTTAAATAACGAAATTACAATAACCAAATCTTAAATAAATTACCATATGATTATATAGACATGCACATCTCTTTTATAACCTTCCTAAACCTAATATTCAATTGGTTAAAACATGATCCAAGCTTTTTTTTTTTTTTTGTATTTTTTAAATTTAAGTCACTTATTTTTATGAGTTTAGTCATTAATTTTCAAAATTAAAATTTTAAGTTCAATTATTAACATTGTTAAAATTTTTCCACTTTATTAGTGCGATATTTTGAATATTTTGAATTTTAAAAAGAAAACTACTTGGTTACTATAACCAAAAGAATTGATGTAATATACTTAAATTTAACAAAAGAATTTATCTATAAAAAAAATCTAACGAAAGAATTTTAACAATATCAACAATTAGACTTGCATTTTTAAACTTGAAAATGAGAGACTAAATTTCTAAAAAGAAAAGTAGAAGAATTAAATTCCAAATGTACGAGATATTTTAATAATATTAATATGTGGTCATTGAGTTTTAAATACTTATTTTTTTTCTAAATATTAATCTTAATTCATGTTCTTATCATATCTACTATTTTTTATATAATAGTTAAAGCTACTTATAACCTCTCCCCAACTCTTAAATAGGAAGATAATGCAATGCACTCAAACCACGTTCTCCTCAATTGGTAACTAATTGGAGAATTTTAAATAATTATTAACAACTTGAAACACAAATTTTTTTAATTTCATGTTCGTTTTACTATTTATTTTCATAATTCGTGACAACTCTTCCCAACAATATCTTCTCTAAAAATAAATACATATTTTTTTTCTTCTTTTATCCTTCCAAGAGATTTTTTCAGATTGGGTTTTATTAATTACATATGCCCAACAAAGAATCTGAATTAAAAACATCATTAAAAGCACTTTGTTTGATTAGAATTTAAATCTTGAAGCATTTAATTTCTCCTATTACAGCAGTTTTCAAGAACAAAAAATAATAATTAAAATTTTATTTTTTAAAGAAAGGTTAAGAAGCACTTTGTCTTCGGTTTTTACACAATTTTTTAGGGAGTTTAAAGAAAATGGCAAAATTTATTTTTAGGGTTTTCTTGGCTGTGATTTTATCATATTTGAGTAACAGAGTCAATGGAAAAGCTAATTTTCAAGATGTTGAAGAGAAATTAAAGCAGCTTAACAAGCCTGCAGTGAAGATCATACAGGTAAAAGTATTTACTAAAACCTGAAAAAATTAGACACGATATGATTACGCAAACACAACAAAATCGAAATTGGTGCTTACTTCTGAGTGTTGAAAATGGCTATGATAGAGTGAAGATGGGGATATCATTGACTGCGTCGAAATCTATAAACAACCTGCTTTTGATCACCCTGCATTAAGGAATCACGTTATCCAGGTACATTTCTTTATATCATTACTGCTTTTTTTTTTTAATCACTGCGATTGCGGATGTAATTGATGCTATTGAACATTGTAGATGAAACCCAGTTTCGATTTAAGAGAAGTGAAAATCAACTCGAAAATTGAGTCGTCGAAACTAGCTGTGTTTCAAACATGGCAAAAAAGCGGAAGCTGTCCGGAAGGAACTGTCTCGATTCGAAGGATTCGAAGAGAGGATTTACTAAGAGCAAATTCTGTCCAACAGTTTGGAAGAAAACCTCAAGAAGTTGTCTTGAAATCAAACACAACAATAGAACATAAAGATGGCCAATCTCCATTTTTTAACAACACTAAATTCACAATGCCTACAGTTGTTAATCGATCCGTAAGCATATATTTCAGGTTTAATTAGGGATTTTCGCGACATTTTAATTTGTGTTTGGATTGACCAAATTTTATTGACAAATTCGAGTTAAAATGGATGGATCTAATCGAATTGACGGGGTGTGTTTGTTTTTTTTTTTTTTTTTTGAAACAGGCAGCAACTCTTGTTACAGTTGGATACAATTACGTAGGAGCTAAAGCGGATATCAATGTTTGGACTCCAAATGTTGAATCTGAAGATGAGTTCACTACTGCTCAAATTTGGCTTAAAGCTGGCCCTGGTGATAATTTTGAAAGCTTGGAATCCGGATGGATGGTAAGTTCTTATGCAAACTTGAAAATTCGATCTAACCCAGGGCCGCGCCAGGGGTTGATTGGTAGGGTAGTTGACCCCTTTAAAATGTGAAATTTTAATATTGGCCTTTTAAGTTTTGCAAAATTTTAATTATGTAAAAAGTAAAATTATATTTTATCTCTCAAAAAAATGATAAAATTTTGATTTAGTCTTTTAAAAATTATAAACTGTGAAATCGTATTTTAACTTTCATAAAAATATACAACCTAATTCCGACTTTCTAAAATAATTTTCTGACTTCGCCCCTAATCTAACTTGATTTGATAATAAAAACTCAACTTAAACTTGTCTAATCTGAACTCAAAGTGATTTGTATACAAATGATTCCAAAAAATAATGATCCGACTAGTAAATCAAACCCAAAATATTTAAATTCGATATTGACCAATTAAAAAAAATACCCAAATTAAAATTTACCTAAACCAAAATGACATAAAAACTTTAGAACTTTAAAACCTAAATTAACCATCGATGCAATCCAAAAGCAACCTCACTCGACACTTCCTTTTTGTTCCTTTTGTTTTTCTTAATAACTTTTATATATTTTCTCAGGTAAACCCACAATTATATGGTGACAAAAAGACTAGATTTTTTGCACATTGGACTGTAAGTACATAAAAGTTTTCTTTGGGTTAAATTACCATTTATGGCCTGAACTTGGCAACAACTCCCTCATTGAGGCTTTGAATTTTTTTTAGTTTAAGTTAGTCCTCGAACTTGATAATTGTTCCTACATTAGGGCTTAAACTAGGTAATTGTCCCTACATTGGAGCTTGAACATTTTTTTTTTGTCCAAGTTAGTTCATGAACTTGGTAATTGTTCCCATACTAGAGCCTGAACTTAGCAATTGTTTCCACATTGGGGTCTGAACTTTAGGATTTTAAAGGAAATATTAAAGACTAACTTGGTTAAAAAAGTTTGGACCCTAATGTGAGAAAAATTGCCAAGTTCAAGGACTAACTTCGACAAGAAAAAATTTAGGCCCTAATATAAGAATAATTGTCAAGTTCAGGATCGATCTTGGACAAAAAATAAAGTTTAAGCCCAATGCGAGAAAAGTTACCAAGTTTAGGCCCGAAAAAGCAATTTAACCTTTTTTTTTATTCTTATCTGAATTTAATTCAATCATTAAAAATTGTGTATGTTTTATTTGCAGAAAGATTCATACAAGACAACAGGTTGCTTTGACCTCCATTGCAGTGGCTTCGTTCAAACAAGCTCCAAAGTTGCCTTTGGTGGAGCCCTTGAGCCTGTCTCCACTGAGTTTGGTCAACAGTATTATATCAATGTTGGCATATTTATGGTAACCTTAACCCTTTTTTTTTTCTCAGCTTTTTCTTTGGTCGAATTCTCATTTTAGTCCCTCTAGTAAATCGACATTAAATTGTCGTTATTAGAGTTATAATGTGGATTTATTATTAGTTGAATTTAGTTGACTGAATTTTCATATAGTCTTGATTGTATGATCCAATAACAGTAAAAAAATTTTCATCTTATCACTTGAACAATTACAACTAATGGTCTTATCAATTTGGACCTACTATAACATTATAAAAGTAGAAAAAGTTAGAGGGGGCTAATTTTCAAATTTGGTATAATTTGATTCCTTTACTTTTATATATTATTTCTAGGTCTAAATTGATAACACAATTAGTTGTTGCTATTAAATTGATGACGTGATTCTTTTATAAAACAACAACAACATTCTGCTAATATATAAATTTAGATTAAAACATACTCAAAGTTCTTATATCTAAATTCCTTGAGCATAGACTAATCCTAAATCCGAAAAAATAGATACCTAAATTCCTTGAAATAAATATAGGGGGGCCAAATTCCAATTGTATAAAGAGTATAAGGACTTTGAGCGTAGACTAACCCTAAATTTATTATTTTATCACTTTAAGGACAACTACTTACTACATTATCAATTTAAGCCTACTAATTGAATTCGGTTATCCATTTAATTTAGGGTTTAGGGTCAATTTTACTTTGGCTGAGAAAAAAAAAGATTTTAAATTGAAACAAAATGGTTAAATCTGAATATAGAACAAGAACTAAAACCAGAATAAAAATAAATTTTCTAAAAGAGTAATACTATTATAAAATATAATTACCGGAAAAAACCAAATAAAACTTACGTATGACATAAATTAAGCATAGAGAAATTCAAACTTAAGTCTGAAGAACTCAAGACTTCTACTTCAACAGATAAGCCAAAACCACGTTGGCTAATTGTTTATATATACATAAACCATCTTAAGATTTGACTGACATGTAAAATCATTATCACTTTAACAACAACATCTAATCGATTGAGATGTTTGACTTGCAGGATCCAAACACGAACAATTGGTGGCTAAAAATTAAGGAAGATTTGATAATTGGGTATTGGCCAGCATCAACACTACTATTTTACTTGAATCATAGTTCAACGCTGGTTGAATGGGGTGGACAAGTTTATAGCTCAAATGTGAAGAAAAAGCCACACACAAAGACCGGCATGGGAAGTGGCCAATTTGCTTCTGGTCTAAGAGGGAATGCATGTTACATGGATAATATTGCCATTGTTGATTTCTCAATGCAACTCAAGTATCCACAGTGGGTAGGCACTTGGGCTGATGAACAGTATTGCTACACTGCTTTGAATTACCAAGAAGGATATGGAACTTTACCGGTTTTTTACTTTGGGGGACCTGGTCAAAATTTTAATTGTCCCTAGAGTCAACCCTAAGGCTGAGGTGTTCACTTTTTTAAGAAATTGTCTAAGTTTGGATCATAGAAATGGTGTCTGTTGTGGTGTGTTAGTAGTGATTTGTTTTTATTAGTAATGAATTTAATAGAAGAATTTTAATAAGTATTAGTAATTAGACTTACATTTTTAAATTTAAATAATAATAAAAGTACGAGACTAAAACGGACAAAGAACTTAGGGACCTGAAACATATCATATATATATATATATATATACACTATAGCAATATGAGGTTACTAAAAAGGAAATAAATAGTCATATTATCATTATAGTTTTTTTGACACCGACACTCTCACACTAATTTACAATTTGGGTAAATTTCTCTTTTCCTCATTGCCTTTTAAAATTTTAAATTATTCCATGTTTTTGTTTAAATTTTTTTCTTTATTATTTTTTATATGTTAAATATGAAATTAATTTTAAATAAATTATCTCTTCATTTTAAGATTTTACTTAAATTGAATTAACTTTTAATGTTATAATATTAAAATTAATAAATCTTACATTGTTAAGCTTAAAATATAGTTTAAAAAAATACACATACTAATAACAGTTATCAAATTAAATTTATACTTTGCAAATATAATAGGATTATATTCATTGATTAAATTAGAGCAAAGATAAATATAAAATTATAACAATATATATAAAATAAATAACCTATAAAAAATTATTAATAATATTATTTAAATTATAATATATTAATATTAATACTCAAACCATGATGAATTTTTATATTAAATATTTTTAAAAATATTTTGTAATTACATTAATTTTTAATTTATTAATTAATTTTGAAGAAATTCATTAAAATTTTAAGCAAAAACTAATATTATAAAATTAAACATATAAAAATGACCTGGTATTGCACCGGAATACAAACTAGTTTTAATCTATAAATATATATAATTTATCTTCCACTCGCATTATTGATATGTCATCTTTAATATTATTTGAAATTTTCATCTAATTAATAATATACCTACATTGAGTTTTTAGATTTTTTTTTTTATAACCACGGGTGTACTCATACATTTTACAGTTAGAGTATGTTTAGGTCAAAGATGGTAATTAGATAAAGTCGTTCCAATAATATTGATTTCAAAATTTAAACTCAGTTCAAACGCTGTTGTTGGTGATTTAAAAAAAAATATAATTTGGATTTGGCAGATAGGATTTTATTATTACATCTCCAAATTTAAGGTAAATACAAATTTCTTTTTATCCTTGTAAGGGATTTTATTAATTACATATGCCCAACGAGGAATCTGAATTAAAAACATTCTTAAAAAGCACATTGCCATTTATTAGAATTTAAAACTTGAAGCATTCAACTTCTTATATTACAGCAATTTTCAAGACCCCAAAGAACAGATTTTCGTTTTTAAAAACAATGGCAAATTTTATTTTCGGGGTTTTCTTGATTCTGGTTTTATCATATTTGAGTAACAGAGTAACTGGAAAAGCTACTGTCAAAGAAATCCACGCAGATGTTGATGGGAAATTAAAGCAGCTTAACAAGCCTGCCGTGAAGACCATACAGGTAAAAGTATTTACTAAAACCTGAAATAATATTAGACACGATATAATTATATGAGTGTTGACAATGAATATGACAGAGTGATGATGGGGATATTATCGATTGTGTCGATATCTATAGACAACCTGCTTTCGATCACCCTGCATTAAGGAATCACGTTATTCAGGTAATTCTTTTTTCTATCATTACTTTTTTTTTTTTTCTTTATCATTTTGACTGCTGATGTAATGGATGCTATTGAACATTGCAGATGAAACCCAATTTCAATTTCAAAGAAATGGAATTCAATTCAAAAAATGGGTCGTCGAAGCTAACTGTGTTTCAGACATGGCAAAAAAGCGGAAGCTGCCCGAAAGGAACTGTCCCAATTCGAAGGATTCGAAGAGAGGATTTACTGAGAGCACAATCTGTCCAACAGTTTGGTAGAAAACCTCAAGAAGTTGTCTTGAAATCAAACGCAACAACTGAACAGAAAGATGGCCGATTTCCATCTATTAATAGCAACGCACTCGCACTTCCTGCTATTGTTAACCGATCCGTAAGCATATTTTTGAGTATTTAAGTTCGGGTCAACTTTATTGTTTAGGGTTTGAGGCACATTTTTGATTAATTATTTGAATTATTTTAGATTCCGAATAATTTAACTTTGATTCCTTGACTTTCCTTGTGTTTGAGTTGACCGCATTTTGTTCACAAATTCAAGTCAAAATTGATTGATGTAATTGAATTGGTGGGGTTTTTTCTTTTTTAAACAGGCAGCAATTCTTGCTACAGTTGGAGCCAATTACACAGGAGCTAAAGCGGATATCAATGTTTGGAATCCAAATGTTGAATCTGAAGATTTCACTACTGCTCAAGTCTGGCTTAAAGCTGGCCCTAATGATAATTTTGAAAGCATAGAATCCGGATGGACAGTAAGTTTTAATCTAAACTCGAAAATTTGCTTTGATCTAGATTTGATAATTAAATGTTTGACAAGCTAAATTAGTTTAATCCGAATACAAAATAGCCCAAATTCGAAATGATTAATATAGAAATTATCTGAACTGATAATGATTTGACTTGAAAAATCAAATTCAAAATACCTGAACTCGAAATTAACCCAAACTGAAATTGATTTCAACCAAACCTAATTCGGATCAATTCAATTGAAAAGCAACCTCACTCAACACTTGTCTTTTTTCTTTGTTCTTTTTGTTTTTCTTAATAACTTTTCAATATTTTTTCTCAGGTAAACCCACAATTATATGGTGACAAAAAGACCAGATTATTTGCACATTGGACTGTAAGTACACGAAAGTTTTTACAAATAATTTTTTCTCTGTATTGTATAATTATAGAGTTAGTGTTGACACATATCATGCAAGTATTATGGATGAATATCCTTTGACCATCGGGCTAATCATAAGAGTTTGCAGTTAATTAAATCATTAAAAATGATGTGTTTTATCTTGTTGGAAGGAATTATATGGTTAATGTACACATTGATGATATCACATTATCCAACATATTTGCAGAAAGATTCTTACAAGACAACAGGTTGTTTTGACCTCCAATGCAGTGGCTTCATTCAAACAAGCTCTAAAATTGCCCTTGGTGCAGCCATTTCGCCTATCTCCATGGAGTTAGGTCAACAGTACTATATCACCATTGGCATTTATATGGTAAGATTAACCTCTTTTTTCTCTCAGCTTTTCCTTTGATCTAGTTTTAATTTTAGTCCCTCTAGTAAATTGAGATTAAATTGTCGTTATTAGAGTAATGATGTAAATTTATTTTTAGTTGAATATAGTTGAACGAATGAATTTTCATATAGTCTTGACTGTATGACCAAAATAACAATAAAAGAAAATCAAGTTATCACTTTAATAATAACAACTGGTAGTCTTATCAGTTCGAATCTACTATAACATTATAGAAGTTGAAAAAATTAGAGGGATAAATTTTTTATTTTGATATAATTTGGTCCTTTACTTTTATCAAATTATTCCTAGGTCTAAATTGACAATTAGTTGCTATTAATTGATGATGCCTTAACATTATGCTGATATATAAATTTAGGTTAAAATATGTTCAAAGTCCTTATACTTTTCGGATATTATTCCTAGGTCTAAATTGATAACACAATTTGGACCTACCATGATATTGTAGAAGTTAAAAAAAAAATAGAGAGATTGTATTTTGCTCTCTTTGCTCAAAAAAATGGGTAAATTAGTCCATGTACGTTAGATCAAAGAGCAAACTAATCCTTTTTGTTAAAAAATTCATCTATTTCTACAGTTAAAAACTAGGGTGTTTGACGAAACAACCAAACAATTACATATGGTATGTCATATGTACATTATGCTAACATATAGGGACTACGTTTTAACAATAAAAATGGATGAAACTTTTAATGAAAGAACTAGTTTGCTTTTTTATATAACATACAACGATTGATTTACCTTCTTCTTCTTAGTATAAAAACCTCTATAGTACTTTTTATCGAGTTTCATTGACTCAGGGCCTCAACCTTAACCAATAAACCAATGTATTTTCTTTGTTGTACATCGATTTTATTTTGAATTGTTTGGTTTGTAGGATGAAAACACAAACAATTGGTGGCTAATATTTGGGAATGGTATAACAATTGGGTATTGGCCAGCATCAACACTAAATGTCTTGAAGAATAGTGCAACAATGGTTGAATGGGGTGGACAAGTTTATAGCCCAAATGTGAGGAAATCGCCACACACCAAGACCGCCATGGGGAGTGGCAAATTTGCTTCTAGTCTAAAAGGGAATGCATGTTACATGGAGAATATTGCCATTGTGGATTTCTCAACGCAACTTCAGTACCCACCTGAGGTGACCACTTTGGCTGAAGAGAATTATTGCTACACTGCTTTAAATCACCAAGATGGGTCCGAAAGTTCACCAACTTTTTACTTTGGGGGACCTGGTCAGAATTATAATTGTCCATAGAGTCCTCTAAATAGTTTTTTGTTTTTGTTTTGGCTTGTGTCCATGGTTTATATTATAATATAATAAAATCATGGTTTGCGTAGGTGAAAGTATAATTAACTCTCTTTATAGAAGCTTTATTTGTCTACCAAGATTTAACCTGTTATAGAGAGGCAGTTGTTGTACACCTACAATACCATCTTGTTATTGAGAAATAATTGTTGTAAATCTACTATAGAATTAATATAATGAATTTTTATTAAATAAAGAAAGTAAAAATTATGTTAAGTCAAAATCAAATCAACAAAATTAAAATATACATATAGCAGACGCATGTGTTATTACTTTTATGTATCTTTTATTTTGCATATTTCACATAATTAATTATGGAGTTCATAAATCTAAAATTTAATTAATTAGCATGAGTTATCAAAATAAATTAATTAATTTCTCATGAGTTGTTAAATTCAAGTAATCATGTTATAAGCTTATGTCATTTCAAATAATTCATAGTAGAACAAAAAACTTAATAGTTTATTGAATTGATATATTTAATTCCACTCGTTGAAGATTATTTTCATTTAATAAAAATTGATTAATAAAATTTTTCACATGAAGTTTGAACATTTTATTGAAATAATATACTGAATAAAATAAGTTTTATTTAATAAAATTATAATTAATAGGTTTTCTTATATGAAACAACTATAATTTTACTTAAAACTTTATACAATCCGTTGTTATAGAAAATTAATTTAATAAAGAACATACTTCATAACTATGGTTGTTGCTGTTATAAGTGAGAATATGATATAGAGAGTTCAAATAAAACATAAAAAATCAGTTCTACTAGAAACTTGGTTGTTTTAGCGAGTGACTGTTATTGAAAGGGTTTATTGTACTACGAAGGCCATGTATTAGGAGTCAAATTGTCTTTATACGTCATATAAAAGAGCAAATTAATCTTTTTATTAAAAATTCTATCATTTTCTATTGTTAAGCGGTAATGTGACTGACGAAGCAACCAGTTACGTGTATCTCATGATGATGTGGCTATAATTAAAAACCATGTGGAAGACGACTTGGATAACCATTAGTCATATATCTTTAGTTTTACATACATATAGTAATAACAACTAATAAAGGAAATAATCTTTAGTTTCCAAAACATCACAGATTTTGTCATCAATCTTTAAGATTGTAACAGTTATATTTTTTCATGTTATATTTGTTTCAATCGTTCTTCATTTTTTAATAATTTGTTTTAGAAAATGGCAAATTTTATTTTTAGGGTTTTATTGACTCTGGTTTTGTCATATTTGTGTAATAGAGTCAATGGAAAAGCTAATTTTAAAGAAATTGACGAGAAATTAAAGCAGCTTAACAAGCCTGCAGTGAAGACCATACAGGTAAAAATATTTACTAAAACCGAGAAAATATTAGACACGATATAATTATATATTTTGAGCGTTGAAAATGGTTATGGCAGAGTGAAGATGGAGATATTATCGATTGCGTCGATATCTACAAACAGCCTGCTTTCGATCACCATGCGTTAAAAAATCACATTATCCAGGTAAAATTTTCTATTATTACTTTCTTCTTTGATCATGATTGCGGACATGGATGCTATTCAAACATTACAGATGAAACCTAGTTTTGATTTGAAAGAGGAGAGATTGAGCTCGAAAAACGAGTCCACAAAGCTAGCAATCTATCAAACATGGCAAAGAAGCGGAAGTTGTCCGGAAGGAACCGTTCCAATTCGAAGGATTCGAAGAGAGGATTTACTGAGAGCGAAATCCGTCCAACAATTCGGAAGAAAACCTCATGAAGTTGTCTTGAAATCAAATACAACAGTTGAACATAAAGATGGCCAACTTCCATCAATTAATACCACCGCACTCGCAATGCCTGTTATTGTTAATCGATCCGTAAGCAGATTTCGTGTTAATTAAAGTTTTAAAATCTTCGTGTCATTTTAATTCGGGTTTGAGACTCATTTCAAATTAATTATTTGAATATTTTTGAGTTTCACTCTTTTCGAGTTTATATTGTCTTGGGTTCTGAACAATTTAAGTTTAGCTTATTAACTTTTCATAGTTAAATCGATTTTGTGTTTGAGTTGACTGAATTTTGTTGACGGGTATCAGTTAAAATTGACGGATCTAATCGAATGGGTGGGATTTTTTTTTTTCTGAAACAGGCAGCAACTCTTGTTACGGTTGGATACAATTACATAGGAGCTAAAGCGGATATCAATGTTTGGACTCCAAATGTTGAAGCTCAAGATGAATACACTACAGCTCAAATCTGGCTTAAAGCTGGCCCTGGTGATAATTTTGAAAGCATAGAATCTGGATGGACAGTAAGCCGACTCAACCCAAAAATTTGATTTAACTCGATTTGATAATAAAAAGTCAATAATTTATAATAATTAGAACTCAAAATAACTCGACTTAAAATATCAAATCCAAAATGTCCGAACTTCAAATTGACTTAAATCTAAAATGATTCCAATTAAAACTGACCTGAACCAGAATGTCTAGTAAAGTTTTAAAATCCAAATTAGCCCTGATTCGGATTGATTCAATCTGAAAGCAACCCGACCCGACTTTTTTTTTTCTTTCAGTTTCTTTAATAACTTTTCAATATTGTTCTCAGGTAAACCCACAATTATATGGTGACAAAAGGACCAGATTATTTGCACATTGGACTGTAAGTACATAAAAAAGTTTTTAAAGAGCAAAAATGTGCAATTAGTTAAATCATTAAAAAAGTTGTGTTTTTTATTTACAGAAAGATTCATACAAGACAACAGGTTGCTTTGACATGACTTGCAGTGGCTTTGTTCAAACAAGTTCCCAATATTTACTTGGTGGATCCATTGAGCCTGTCTCTACTGAGTTTGGTCAACAATATGATCTCACTGTTGGCATTTATATGGTAACATTAACCCTTTTTTCTCAGCTACTTCTTTGCTTTAATTGTGACTTTAGTCCCTCTAGAAAATCGAGATTAAATTGATGACATCACATCATTAATTGTTAAAATTATGATTTTAATATTGATTGAACCTTTTTTCATAGGATTTTCAGATGTTCTTTAATGATTGAATATAATAGTAAAAAAAATTTCCAATTTGATATAATTTGGTCCATTTCCTATTACAACATTATTCATGGGTCTAAATTGATGACACAATTTGTCATTGTTGTTGTTAAAGTAAGAATGCGATGAGATGTAAAATATTTATTATCAGTTTAGCCTAGTTGATTGAAATTTTATTTAATGTTGCATGTATGATCGAATATCAGTAAAAAGAATCCACATCATCAATTTTAACGTGTAATGGAGTGGTTTGATTTGCAGGATCCAAACACAGCCAATTGGTGGCTAAAAATTGGGAAAGATATACCAGTTGGGTATTGGCCAGCATCAACACTACTATTTTACTTGAATCATAGTTCAACACTAGTTGAATGGGGTGGACAAGTTTATAGCTCAAATGTGAAGAAAAAGCCACACACAAAGACCGGCATGGGAAGTGGCCAATTTGCTTCTGGTCTAAGAGGGAATGCATGTTACATGGATAATATTGCCATTGTTGATTTCTCAATGCAACTCAAGTATCCACAGTGGGTAGGCACTTGGGCTGATGAACAGTATTGCTACACTGCTTTAAATTATCAAGAAGGATATGGAAAATTACCAATTTTTTACTTTGGAGGACCTGGTCAGAATTATAATTGTCCTTAGAGTCCTCTAAATATTTTTTTTACCGTTTATATTAGAATAAAATCCAATGTGGTGGAAAGGTTTCCTTGGCATCGTTGTTCGATAGAATAAAAGTGTTTGTTTTTACATTAAAAAAAGGTCAAATTCTATTTAAAGTCCTTGTATAATACATTTTCAACATATTTAGCACCACCACATATTTTTTTTTTAAATTAAGTCACACCAAATAAATTGATAGAATTCAAGGAAAAAATTGGCCTTTGTCTCGTTGCTCATTGCTCTCCCCATATAAAATGAAGTTGGAGGTACTTTACGTTGTACTCCTAGTACAAGAGTTTCCATGATATTTTTACGATAAATATATGCATTTGTTCCAAAGAAATATTTAGAATCTATACTATTAATAAAACTCATGATTGGATTGGCGCCACGGGTTAATCGTCTACCGACTAGATTAGAAAATGACTAATATACATTTTTATTAAATGACTATTATTATTATTTTTGGTGGCATTTTTGTTTTTCCATACTTTTATATAATTGTTAAATAAAATAACTAAAATTAACATGTCTAATAATTGAACTCATGTTTAATAGATTTATAAACAAATTCTTTACCACTACGCTAATAATAATAATTCTTGAGTAAACTTTAAAAAATTAACTTTTAATATATCATGTTTTCTCTCACTAAATTTGTGTATATAAATAATATCATCGATTACGCTGATGTTACAAGTCAATTCAATAGTTGATTTTTAAAAAAAATAGAATTTTAATAACGAATTTTATTTTTACTAACTTGATCTCTTTTTGATGTGCTATAGAAAAATGATGATTTCATTATGATGTATTTACCTATTTCAATTTTCTTTTACTCACAAGTTAAAATATTTTTTATTTTAATTCCGTACATATGGCATATGTATACGTGTGTAATAGGGTTTCTTGTATATATAAAAACGACAGATATATTACCATAATAACTTCATTAAGGGTGTTTAATTTAAATTTTTTAAAGTAAAAGGAAACTGATGAATGATGAAAAGTAATTAATATTTGTTTTTAATGAAAAAATAATCAGTTAAGGAAAGTTTATTTTGATAAGGATTTCAATTCTAATAAAGAAATAAATAAAAAACGAAATAAATATTCAAATTTAATTAGTAATTAGTGAAGGATAAGATAGTTAAAATAACCAATTAATTAAAGTTTATTCTAAAAAACGAAATAAATAAATTCAATATTAGTAAAAAAATTAAATAAAATTATGTAATAATTAAAATTCAATGAGAATATCACGATTTAGGGTGGGTTTGGATGGGCGATTGGGTGCGGTACGGTGCGTTTAGCTTACTTTTTGTCTCACGCTATAGTATTGCTACAGTATCTAATTTTACCGCCACCTCAGTTTTTACACTAACCGCAAGTAAACGCACAACCCATCCAAACTCACCCTTAATCTTTTGAAAAACGAAAGACATTTTAATACGAAAAATGTAACTGGTTAAAGCTAAAGAGCATAGAAACGTATATGATTTTTAATGATAATAAAGGGATTGTTAGACAGTGTTGGTATTTTATATTTTTGGGAATTATTTTTTTATAAAAATAATAAGTAATGAAGGAAATAATCTTTAGTTTCCAAAGCATCATATATAGTCATAAATCTTTAAGATTGTAACGGCTTCTTTTTTCATGTTATATTTGGTTCATTCGTTCTTCATTTTTCTAGGGAGTAAAAGAAATGGCAAACTTTATTTTTAGGGTTTTATTGACTCTGGTTTTGTCATATTTGTGTAATAGAGTCAATGGAAATGCGAATTTTAAAGATGTTGAAGAGAAATTAAAGCAGCTTAACAAGCCTGCAGTGAAGACCATACAGGTAAAAGTATTTACTAAAACCGAGGTAATTACGAACAAGGTCGATGGGTGTTTCTTTTGAGCATTGAAAATGACTATGGCAGAGTGAAGATGGGGATATCATCGATTGCGTCGATATCTACAAGCAGCCTGCTTTTGATCACCCTGCGTTAAAGAATCATGTTATTCAGGTAAAACTTTCTATCATTACTTCTTTTTCTATTGTTGTTGCTGTAGATGTAATGCTATTCAACATTGTAGATGAAACCCAGTTTCGATTTGAAAGACGAGAAATTGAGCTCCAAAAACGAGCCTGCAGAGCTAGCAGTGTTTCAAACATGGCAAAGAAGTGGAAGTTGTCCGGAAGGAACCGTCCCCATTCGAAGGATTCGAAGAGAGGATTTATTGAGAGCGAAATCTGTCCAACAGTTCGGAAGAAAACCTCATGAAGCTGTCTTGAATTCAAGCACAACAATTGAACATAAAGATGGCCAACTTCCATCTATTAATACCACCGCTGTTGCACTACCTATTATTGTTAATCGATCCGTAAGCATATTTGGAATTAATTTAAGGTCTAACTTTGGGTTTTTTTTTGTTGTTTCTCGTTCTAGTTATTCGGATTTAAGACTCATTTCTAATTAATTTGTATTCGAATTGACTGAATTTTGTTGACAGATTTAAGTAAAAATTGACGGATCTAATTGAATTGATGGTTTTTATTTATTTTTTTGAACAGGCAGCAACTCTTGTTACACTTGGATACAATTACATTGGAGCTAAAGGAATCTTCAATATTTGGAATCCAAATGTTGAAGCTCAAGATGAATACACTACAGCTCAAATATGGCTTAAAGCTGGCCCTGGCGATAATTTTGAAAGCATAGAATCGGGATGGACGGTAAGTTTTAATTTAAACCTAACTCTATTTGATAATAAAAAAGTTAACAACTTAAACTTATCTAATTTGAATCCGAAATGGTTCACTTAAAATATCCAAATCCATAATGATCCGACATGAAAAATTAAACTCAAAAGGTCCGATTTCAAAATTAACCTAAATCCGAGATGATCTCAACTGAAATTGTCTTGGACTAAAATGACTCATGAATTCTAAAATTCATATTAGCCGTTAGGAGCGAACAGAGAATATTTTAAGAGGTGACCCGACATTTTTTTCCCTTTCAGTTTCTTTAATAACTTTTCAATATTTTTATCAGGTAAACCCACAATTATATGGTGACAAAAGGACCAGATTATTTGTACATTGGACTGTAAGTACATAAAAAAAGTTTTTAAAGAGTAAAAATTTGCAATTAATTCAATCATTAAAATAATTTGTGTTTTTTATTCACAGAAAGATTCATACAAGACAACAGGTTGCTTTGACATGACTTGCAGTGGCTTTGTTCAAACAAGTTCCCAACATGTACTTGGTGGATCCATTGGGCCTGTCTCTACTGAGTTTGGAAAACAATATTATCTCAGATTTGGCATTTATATGGTAACATTAAAACCCTTAATCTCAGCTTTTCTTTCTTTAGTTTATTTATGATTTTAGTCCCTCTAATAAATCGAGATTAAATTGATGATATTATTAGTTCTGATTATTAAACTTATGATGTGGTTTTTTTTCTAGAAACAACTTTAAGTATTTAACTATAAACTTATTATTGGTTGAATATAGTTATTGAATTTTCACATAGTCTTGATTGTATGAATAAATAATAGTAAAAAGAATCATATATACATGAGTTTATGAGTGAATAAAAGTAAAAAAGAAAAGGGTAAACCATGGTAGAGGTCACCCAGCAATGGTTTGTTGTAAAAACGGAAATACATAAAAATTCAAGATAGTTAGATGATAAAAAAAAGTAAAATTAAATAATTTAGTGGCTATTTTGTAATTGTTCATAGTAACTAAAACACAAAAAAAAAACATATCATCACAACAACTAATCTATGTCCATCACTTTAACGAGAACAACTAATCTGAGTGGTTTTATTTGCAGGATCCGAAGACAGCCAATTGGTGGCTAAAAATTGGGAAAGATATACCAGTTGGGTATTGGCCAGCATCAACCCTAATGCTTTACTTGAATCATAGCTCAACAATGGTTGAATGGGGTGGACAAGTTTATAGCTCAAATGTGAAGAAAAAGCCACACACAAAGACTGGTATGGGAAGTGGCAAATTTGCTACTGGTCTAAAAGGGAATGCATGTTCCGTACTGAATATTGCCATTGTTGATTTCTCAATGCAACTCAAGTATCCACAGTGGGTAGGCACTTGGGCTGATGAACAGTATTGCTACACTGCTTTAAATTATCAAGAAGGATATGGAAAATTACCAATTTTTTACTTTGGAGGACCTGGTCAGAATTATAATTGTCCTTAGAGTCCTCTAAATATTTTTTTTATCGTTTATATTAGAATAAAATCCAATGTGGTGGAAAGGTTTGCTTGGCAGCGTTGTTCTTTTTTAATTATGATGGGATAAAATTGTTTGTTGTTACATTAAAAAAGAGGTCAAATTCTATTTAAAGTCCTTGTATAATACATTTTCAACGTATTTTGCAATATTGTCAAAACCAAATCAGATTAATTGGTTCAACCAAAAACTGGTTGGACCAATGTCATGGAATCAAAACAAAGGAGAGAACCGGAAAAAGAAACCCTAAAACTAGATAAATACGATCCAAAAAAACTGTATGAACTTGTTTTAAAATATGTTGAGTTTTTTTATATATATATTTTGGCTTATATTAAATCCTAATTTTTTTATTGATTTTTTAAGAATTTTTTTAAATTTTTTTATGGGATAAATCTTAATATTATACATGAACTTTAATTTAATGTGCAATTGTATTCATGAACTTTAATTTGATGCAATCATACACGTGAAACTCTAATTGTGGTTCAAATGTATACTTGAAACTTTAATTTTGATTTAATCATATACATTTAAAGAAATAAATACATCAATTTATTATTAATTGGGTAAATATAATTATTTATGTCTACAATATATAAACATAAAATAATGTTATACCAATAATTGTGTTAATAATTTATAAGAATTGAATCAAATTAAAATTTCATGTATAAAATTGTACAAAATCAAAATTCATATATACAATTTCACATTCAATCATAGTTCATGTATAGTTTTGGGATTTATCCCTTTTTTTCATTTAACTATTGTTGAATCAAAAATTAATGGTTTGACCAGTTAATTTTGACAAATGATTTAAGGTGATTTTTTAAAACATGTAATGACTTAACGTATATACATTGACATTCTTTTATATAATTAAGTATTCTTTTATATAATTAAGTAGACTTTTTAAAAATTTTATAATATATATGTGGCATCATCACATGTTTTAAAAAGTTAAATCATAATTTAATAGAATTCAAGGGAAAAAAATCTTGAGACTGAAAGTATACATTTCCAAAAGTAAAGAATCAAATTATAATAAATGGACTAAAATTCACCAAAAACTTCAATACAATCACTGCCCAAAATTTGAGATCTTTGTTAATAATTCAGGAATTTCATTTTTTGGGGTATCAAGAATGTATGTCCATTTTATGATTGTTAAATATAAATCTGAATTTATGATTGAAACTAATTTATCAATAGGTAGGATAATAAAAAGGTGAGAGTAAAAAGGAATTTACTTCTTAAAGCTACTGAATATATCGTCTTCGGCAGTTGCTGATGTGAAGCCGGTTTTGCCGAACCCAGAGCCGGTGCCCATTGCTCTCCCCATATGTAATGAAGTTGGGGGTCCTTTGTCTCGTTTATCTACGTCGCTTAATTCGCCAAGTATGCCAACGTCAGCCAGTGAAACCTTCTTGACTGTGCAAGGTTCTGATATGATAGCCGAATAGTTAAAAGATGCTAATATGTGGTAAAAAAAAAAAAAGTAGGTGTAATATTGCATTTTTCGTTTTTCACTAAAAAAAATAAGTAAATTATTATCTATACATTAGTTCAAAAATTTTTACTTTTAAAAACCGGCATGGTGGTTAAAATAACCAAACAGTGACATATAGCATGCCACGTGTACCTCATGCTGACATATATAGATCAGTTTTTAATAATAGAAATAAATGAAATTTTTAACTAAATGACTAATTTTCTTTTTAATCTAGCATACAGTAACTAATTGGTCAATTTTTTGAGTAGAGGTGGCCAAATGAAACTAGCTCTCAGTACCATGGAAGTCCTTATATTAGGTTTTAGATTGCATTTTACCCTCTTACTAAAAAGATGGGCAAATTAGTTTATATACATTAAATTAAAGAGTAAATTAATCATTTATGTTAAAATTTTATCCATTAGTATTGTTAAAAACTGATGTAACTAATGGAGTATTCAAATAGTAACACGTGGCGTGCCTCATGCTGATATATAGGGATCAATTCTTAAGAGTAAAATGTGATGAAATTTTTAGCATGATCAATTTGCTTTTTGATCTAAACTATAAAGACTAATTTATCTATTTTTTTTAATAGAGGAATAAAATGTAATCCAATTCCTAATCAGAGCTTCATGATACTTTTACCACTTATATGTACAGAAGGGGTTTATATAATGAGGGGATACTTACGAGCAGATATATTAAGATCGATTATTCCACGGCTCAATGAATCGGCCCAAATTCCGGACTTCACCTGAAAAGTAGCATCCTTCTTTTGAGGTGGTTTAATGTCTTGTGAGGGTTTTGTGTTCATGTTGTTGTTGAGGTTTACGTCGTTAATCGGAGTTTGTGTTGGTTCTTTCCAAGGTGAATTGGAATGATGAGTGAATGAACCAAAAATGTCAGATGAACTATGAAAATTGCTCAGTGGAACAGTAGCGAATGGATCGATAATGCTAGCATTTGTTGGGTCGGGTTTTGGTACCATGATGTCTGGTTGGACAACTGGATCAGTGGCGGCAAAGAGGTCGATAGTTGGAGAGACAGCAGGAACGATGGCAGGCTGGGAAGCAAATAGACCAACCTGTTTCTGCACATACGAGAAAATCAGATTGTATGTCATCATTCTACATGCTGAAATAAAAGCAATGGTGTTTTTTCCAGTACACATACACATATCCATATGTTTATATATATGTGCATTAAGATGAAACATGGGTCCGACCTGTGCTTGAGGACTTGCTTCAATTACTGCTTTGTTTGGTGCTGAGACAAAAGTTGCATCAGCAAATAGATCAACTTCTGTTGAATCAGTACTCGTAACAGAGTGTTCCATAGGAGCAGATGCTGGTCCATCGAATAGGTCATCCATTAAACTTTGCCCAAATAGATCCACTTGATTAGAATCTCCTGTCGCTGGCTCTGCCAAAGGAATAATCAACAATGCATTGGTAAAACACAGCCTATCAAAAACCTCCAAAGATATATACTAAACAAACAAACAAAAATATCCTTACTAGACCTAGAAGTTCCCCTGGGATCGAAATCATCAAAATCATCATCGTCGGCTTCAAAATTATTTGTAGGGGCACTTGTGCTTTGACTGTATTTATCATCATCACTCAACTTCGCAGATAATTTATTTTTTGGATCCTTGCTGAAAACAACATTACCAAATGTGCGTGTGTGTGAGTGTGTTTAAACATGTTATAGTAATAGAGCTTGAACTTCCATAATCAAGTTATTATGCATGGTGAAACACGAATCACCATATAGAATAAATGGATCCACAATGGTGATATGATTCCTAGAACCAAACATGGCATGCAGTGTATGACAACCCTGGATTTGACAATCAACAATGTAAAACATAAACCTGCCATGACGTCTAGGCTCCTTTGTGGAATTTGCTTGGCTCTCACTTGTAGTACTCCCTCGGCGTGGCTTCACGTAGGTATTTTTTGGATCCTTGCTGCAAAACAACATTACCAAGTGTGTGTGTGTGTGTGAGTGTGTTGAAACATGTTATAGTAATAGATCTTGAAACATGTTAATAGTAATAGAGCTTGAACTTCCATAATCAAGTTGTTATGCATGGTGAAACACGAATCACCATATAGAATAAATGGGTTCACAATGGTGATATGATTCCTAGAACCAAACATGGTATGCAGTGTATAATAACCCTGGAGTTAACAATCAACAATGTAAAACATAAACCTGCCATGACGTCTAGACTCGTTTGTGGAATTTGCTTGGCTCTCACTTGCAGTACTCCCTCGGCGTGGCTTCACGTAGGTATCTTTATCAAACTTTTGTTCTCCATATCTATCCCTCGGCTTATAGCTGTCACTTTCTCTTCTACCACTTGAGCCTCCGCACCTATCCCCCCCACCTTGGTAGCCTCCACCACTAAATGAGGATGCGCTAGACTTAAAGGTTACACCAGTAGATGACAAGCCAATGTACCTAGAAACAATAATAGATGCACAGTTTAATCAATAAAAACCTATAAGTAAGCATACAATTTCATATAATATTGCACTTTACAGTTTTATCTAGATAAGCCCCTATACTCTTAATAACCTGAATAAGCCCTTATCCTTTTGATTTTACCCAAACAAGCCCCAAACCTTTAATTTACACCTAAACAAACCCTTAATATAAAACAAATAAGGGTTTATTTAAAAACAGAGAAACAGTTTAGGGGATGTTTCAGTGTTATAGTCACTTCCTGAAAATAAACTTACTTGTCACGGTTGGCAGCAGCTTTATTTCTAGCTTCTTGTATTCTTTCTTTATTATGCAAGAGACCCACTATAGTTTCTGCTTTCTTCCGGACATTGATTCCCATATCTTTCCCACTTGGCTCAACATACTCAAAACTCATGAGGGACTGAAATGCAAAACAAGTAGGGAATATTCAACTTTACTCCCATAAAAGCATGCAATGGCAAGTCTAAGAAAATATAAGGGTTCAGGCCTTACAGCGATCCGGAAAGTACGTCCTATTATGTCATCGACTGCACGCTCAGATCCATTAGAAATCAAATACTCAATAACAGACAATGCCTGATAGTAGTATTAGTTGTTGAATGCATGAAAAAAAAAGGTGCATAAGCTTTGGAAATACATATCAAATTTATAATTATACCGCGTAACGATATGCATACCTTGTAGACGTAACGCCAATCTTTTCCAGTCTCACCAAGTCTTGACCAAAGAACATTCATAACCATTTGACAATCAGAGCTGCAAGATATGATATCCTATTCAATTAGCAATACAGCAAGAGACAAAACAGAATGAAAGGGAAATATGTGCAAAAGTTGATAACTACAATTTCTTTGTGGCCTGCGCTATTTCCGCCAATGCAGCGCCATGAGGACCCCATGGTTCATTATCTGTTGCATCCAATACCTACATATACATTTTCCATGAAAATTATGTAACCAGATTAAACTTATAAAAAACTTTCTTTTGTTGGCCATAAGCTGGATATCCATAGCCAACAGCAGCGACTAATCTCCTCACTGCAGTTGCTCTTTAAGAGGTAAATGGCTAGCCATTAAATGTGCACTCCATTCTTATGAGTGGGGATATCCACCGCCCACATGATTAAAAGATGAGTTGAACAACTACCACTCCACAACTCATGGTTATCTTTCGAAACTTTACATGAAGTTGAAATGTATAGCCTATCTTATTACAAGAAACACATACTGTACACATTTTTATCATAACAATCGCAAGCAACAGCAGAAGTAAAATCACAAATAATTTTGGATCTCCTGCGACATCGTACAATAACCATTTCCATAATTAAAGCAAAGTTGGCAGATTCATTTTGCAACACTAAGTTGATCGCAACTGAATTGGAAGATCCAAAATATCAAGTAAAGATTTACGTAAGTATGATATCTCTCAGCACGTTCAAAATCACGTATGCTAGCAAGCAATATGCAGCTTCAACACGAGCTTTCGATCATCTCATAAACTTTATATTCGTAGATGAATATGTTTCTATAGCTAAACACATTGTAATTTCCTTATGAACATTTCTGGTTCACACTCAAATTCTGCAAAATCTATAGAGAACTCTACCTTGTACACCAAATTCAACGAATCTAATAACTAGTAAATAAGAATTCAAGAAAAAAAAATTCAAATTGCAATTCAGTCTCACCTTCTGTTCGATCTCTGGAACCTTCAATACTTTCAGATTCACCTCTCTCTTTCTGAAAATTAAATGAATAAATCAAGTGATCATTGAAGATAAAACAGTAATCAACCAAATTCTGATTCAAAAATTTTGGAAACAGATGAGATTTAGAGCTTACATTTCGCGAACAGTTTGATCGAATGCCTTCATGAAATCCATATCGGATCTAACTTTTTTAAAAAAAAACACACACAATTGTGGAAGAAAATATAAGATCGAATCAGTAGGATGACGCAGATCTTATAGATTATTTATTCAGCAGCTAAGTTCAAAGGCTTCTAATATAATGAAAAATGTCGAACATTCGCAAAAAAACTGTTTTCCTTTGTTTTCCCGTTTTCTGGTTTGCTCATTGATGAAAAAATTGAGATGATCATTCGCTAAAAAACTGAATTCGGTAGTCGACGATGATTTTTTTTTTTTATTAAAATAGAAAATCTAAACTGAATTCTGGTATTCAGAATGAAAATCTGGGCTGAAAACAAGTACGAAGAATGCAAAAAAATAAACAAATAAATTTATTCAAAACCCAAGAGAAGTATCCATTTTCCATTCGGCCTTGGTCTTGTTCATTGCTGGATTTGATTTGCTGGCCCAAATTAAGCATCCAAATCGGTTATCCCTTTCTTTCCTTCTGTTAAAAAATCAAAAATCGATGGTAAAAGTATCATGAAAGCCCTTATACTAGGGTTTAGATTGTATTTCGGCTCCTCTACTCAAAAAAATAGGCAAATTAGTCATTGTACATTAGATTAAGGAGCAAATTGGTCATTCTATTAACAATTTTATCAATTTTTATTGTTAAAAACAAGTCATTGTATGTGACTATCTAGTTATTTCGTTAACCACATCAGTTTTTAATAGTAGCAATTAATGAAAATCTTAACATAAAAGACCATTTTTCTCTTTGGTCTAATGTATAAGGACTAATTTGCTCATTTTTTGAGTAAAAGGAGCAAAATGTAATTTAATTCTTAGTACAGGGGCCTCGATGATACTTTCACCAAAATTGATTTAATCTAGTAATAACTATTGACTTACTAATTAATTTAAATTTGATTTGATCTAATCGAATCAGCTTAACATTGGTCGATTAAATCAGTTAAATCGATCAATATAGATTATAATGAGTTAATTGCACTAAACATCCTCAAACTATAATCCTCGTTTTAAATTAGTTCCTAAGCTTCAATGTATTCTAATAACATCCCTAAATTATCGATGTTATATCAATCAAGTCCTTCCATTGTTAAAGTTATTATTTAATCGTTAAATGACAAGCCAAATCTTATGTGACATAATTTAAAATGACAATTTTAAAGAAAAGTAAGACATCGCCACATAACTTTTAAAAGTAAAAATTGAAAATTAAGTAAAACAGAAAAAATAGATTCATTATTAAATAAAGCTTTTGTAAAAAGCTCAAAATTTTCAAAACTAATATTTTTACAACACCCATATTTACAATATTCATTTGTCTTTAAATTTTTCGATTTTAAATTATGCCACATAAGATCTGACATCACATTTAATGGTGAAAATAAGGAATTTAGTAACGGAATGGTCTTATTGATATAACCTCGACAGTTGAGGATGTTATTAAAATGTATTAAAGTTTGGGGGACCAATTTAAAATTAGGGTCATAATTTAGAGATGTTTTGTATAATTGCTTCTTATTATATACTATACTATACTTAAAATCTTTGATTAACTAATTTTGAAAAAGATTTAGAAACCAATTGTTTACTAAATGATTTATATTATACTCCTAGTTTTGTCCTTTTATATTTTATATAAAATCACTAAAAATTCACATAACTTAGGATATTATGAATGTGCTAGTAATATTATAAAGCTATTGTAACTTCTTGGCAAAAACTCAATTAGGAAATTACATAAGTACCAAAACATAAAATATGACATAATGATATATTTAGTTCTCAGTGCTTACGTCTTTCGTCAATTTGGATGTCATTCTTTTTTTTTTTCCAGCTAAATTTGGTTATTAACCTTTCAAAACGAATCAAATCGCTTATTTCTAATAGAAATGTTAACTAAAACATTAATTTTTCAACGAAGTTGGTGTGACAACTTACATGGTAATTTATGTACACTTATGCTAGCATTGTATTATTTATCTTATATATTACGTTAACAATAAATTTAAATTTTGAATAATATTTTAAAAAAATAAAAATGATTGCAAAATTTTAAAAAAAATTCATAAAAATTGAAAAAAAAATGTATGAAGTACACGTGGATTGTCATGCAAGTTACCACATTTAAATGATTAACATTTTAGCTTGTATTTCAATTAAAAAATAATTCAATTCTTTTCAAAAAGTTGATGATGAATTTGACATTTTTAAAAAAAAATTGATGGTAAAATTTAACTCGAAATAATAATAAAGATCAAATTAACAAAAAGAAAATATAAACAGTAATAACTGAATTTATCAATTTAGGGGTGTTTATTCGGTTAACCGACCGGTTAACCGACCCGAAATTGCTATAACCGAATTAACCGACCTTTCAAAATTTTTAACCGTTAACCAAATCTAATTTAAAAAAAATTTAACCGAACCGAAATTTTTTCGGTTAATAAGGTCAGTTAACCGAATTAACCAAAAATTATGTGTTTTTTATTTTTGGTTAAAAATTACCCGAATTACCCGAATTACCTGATTAACCGAATTAACCGAATTACCCGAATTACCTGAAAATTACCCAAAAAGTTCGGTGTTGAGCTTGAGAAAAAATTGGGCCGGGTTTAATTTGACCTAGTTTAGGCCCTACCCTGCAAAATTCGGTTTACCCGATTTTTTTTGGTTAACCGACCGGTTTCGAACAGATTTTACCGTTAACCGAAAAAATCAAAAAAAATTAACCGACTCCCGACTGAATTTTTTTGGTTAACCGACCGATTAACCGAACTCGGTCGGTTAACTGAAAAAAAATCAAGTTAACCGAATTATGCACAGCCCTAATCAATATACCAAAAAATATTAAAGTAAAAAATTAAATATCAACAAGGATAGGTGTATGGAATGGATAACTGAAGAAGGTGGGGAACATAGAACAAAGAAGCATTTGTTTGTATATGTAGCGAAAAAGACTTGGGTCCCCTTTGAGGACTACTTGCCCCTTTGATGGTAACTTGATTTTGCTATACCTACTCTTTAGCACGCAAACAACATTGTGGACCTCTTTTAGATAAGGTTCCACGTTTCTTAAAATAGACTTTATTTTCCGGAATTGTTGAATTATTCGTTGCATTCAATAAATTCATTTAAAATTATAAAGGCTAAATTAGAATCGATTTTAATATTTGTTGTTTAAAAAATAATATTTATTATTTAATAGAGTTAATATTTTTAAGCTTTTATAATTTTGTAAATGAAATTTTTTATTTAGATGTGAACTTATTTGATTTTTTTTAATAGTTCGAGGACTAAATTGATCCATTTAATAATAAAGGAATTGATTCAATTCAATCATTATAATATAAGGATCTCCTAAGTATTTTAACCATTCATTTTATATTATAATAAGTTGTAAAGAAAAAAATTAACCATAATATTTTAAACAAAATAATTAACAATATAATTAAATTAAGGTAGAAAGATTAAATTTTTAAATTTAATTATTATAAAGAAACAAAAACAGGAATATTTCTTTTACGCTTTATTATTTTTATTTAATAAAAAATATAATTTTTATTTTAAAAATTTATTTTATCATAATTTTAATAACAATTCAAGTGATTTTGCCATATTTCTCAATATATATGTTTTTTGAAAAAGATTTGGAACCAGAAAGAAGCCAAAGCTGTCAACATAAAGAGTGCATATGAGCCCCAATTTTTATCCAAACACAATCCCAATGGGGTGGTACGTCACTATCTCAATGTGATAATAATAATAATAATAATAATAATAATATTTAACTATAATATAAGTAAAAAACTCGAACACCTTCAACTTAAGATTAGAGTATTGTGTCGATTGTGTTTTAGCTCGATTGGCATATATATTATTGCTGATGTGGGAAGATATGAGTTTGAATGCATATAAGTTGGATAGGGGTTATGGATAGTTCTAAGTATTATGTCAAAAAGAACATGTATGATCAAAACTTATCATAAAAATTGTTCAAAAAAAAGAAGTATTAGAGTCTTGTGTATAGGAAAACAATATTAAGACAACCTTGCTCTCATTTACGAATCCAACTTAATCTGAGTTTACGAGTTTATTTATTTCATGGAATATGACTTACTAAAAATGTTTTTCATATTTTGTTTATTCGTTTCATGAAAAATATTTTGGTCAATAGAAAATGATTTATAAGTCAACGGAAAATAAGTAATTTTTATTGTAAATTGACTTACAATTTTAAAAAGTGTAGATCATTTTTTAGAAAAAAAAAACTCATTTATAAGTAATTTTATTTTTATATAAAAATTAACTTGAATCAAGTCTAATATTATTAATATTTTTAGAATATTTAAATATCAATATAAAATATTAAAATATTCAATATTATTAAAAATAAATATTTAATTATTTATGTTTAATAATATAATAAATTACTAAAAATTTTATAAATGATGTTTATTATAAAATTTAATTAGGCATTGTTTATTAATTATTAAGTTTATACTTTATATATAATATTTATTATTATAAAATATTGTCAAATTAGAAAAATTTTTATTAAGTTTATATATGATAATTATTATTATAAAATTTTATTTTTTAAATTATTAATCTAAATAGAATATATCGTAAAATTAAGGATGTCTAAACAAATAAGGTATTTGAATGGTGCATAGAAAATGACACGAAGGTGAGGTCCCCCCAAGCCCCAAGGCACCGACTAGGTTCATTGTCCCCTACGAGGGCTCCAATTTTAGATAAAAAGTATGCTCGGACAAATTGGGCGATGTCTATTTTATATATTAGATTCCATAGCTTTCGAGAACAATATTTTTAATAAAATGTTTTTTAAATAAATAAAACTAAGATATTTTTTAATATTGGAGTTTATAGATATAAATAAATCATAAATAATAATATAATTATTATTAGAATAAACATAGTATTTCATGCATCATGAAACTCGAAATTCTAATATCGAAATATTTAAAAAGAAATATAATTATAAATTTAACAGCTGGAAGGCAAAATATTATGATTATTGTATTATATTAATGAGGGGATAAGGAGTTTGAATGAGTTGACATCTCAAATTAAATCATTGTAAGGTTAATTGATTGATTTACTTACCAATCAGGTTGGCATTACATGAGAATCCAACCAAACCCAAAGATAAGATCTTCCCACTTCCATTTCAATATGAAAGCGAAATCACTCTTTGTTTTTAGTTTAACATTTTTCCATCCTTAATTATTTATTTTTACCTTAGTTTATCATTGGACGATAATATCCTTGTTGGAGATGAAATTAGAATTATTTCAAAATTCAATATGTATTTTTATTTATCCAATACAAAAATAAAACAATTAAATACTCGAGAGGAGAATGCAAATCGAAAATTGATTAAGTGACTTTGAATATTGTCATACATGCCAAAAATAGAAAACAAAGCTCAATGTCACGTGCTTTTACACAAACGAAATGAAATGGTAGACAAGACTTAACCCAAAACCACAATAAATTACTTAAAGGGTAAATTCTATTAATAGTCACTCAATTTTGAGTTAGCTAACAAAACAGTCACTCAGATTTTAATTCAGTTACTCAAATTTTAAAAAATAACAAAACAATCCCCACTAACTATTTTCCATTACAGACGTAACGGATCTACCGTTTTCTATTATAAACTTGACGAAGCTGTCATTTTCTATTCCTCTATTAGTGTTTTTTCGATTTAGTGTTGTCCTCCAAGAAAAAAGATATGAATTGTAGGATCATTTGGACCTGAGCAACAAGTTCCTATAAGCACGTTGTTCATATAAGATCATGCCAACCCTTTGACGTCAAAATCTAACGTAAGGAACAGAGTAGTAACAACGATGACGGTGGTAACAATGGTGGGGATGATGGTGAAGAAAGAATAGGGGGAAGAGGGGGAGAGGGCAAAGGTGGGGAGGTCTACAAAAAAGTAAACAGGCTGGATTGATTAAAGCAATGGAGGGAAAAGAGTAAACGGGCTTCTTTGATTAAAGCAATGGAGGGAAAAAAAAAGGGGAAGGATGAGAGAGCAGTGGTAAAAGGATGAAAAATGACAATTCCATTAAGTTTATAACAAAAAATGATTGCTTAGTTAATGGAAAATAATTATCCTAAAGTTAAGTAACTGTCAAATTAAAATTCCTTAATATCATTCGATCGTACCGAATAGAAGCTATATATTAATATCACGTCTTCTTTTTCAGATGCATCCAACTCTTATTAATCTCAGCCTTACGAAAGTAAACATTTAGGGTTAATTTGGCAATGCTTTTGAAAAATGATGTTAAAAAGTACTTTTGAGATGTAATTTTAAAAATTTTAGTTTAAAATTTAAATATTTAGCATTGTCGTCAAAAAGTACTTTTGAGAAATAAAATATTCATTTTAAACATGTTATTATTAAGTAACAAATATGTATTTAAATAATATTTAAATTAATTAATATTATTATATTTTAGTAAGAATATAAAAAAATTATTATAACTTGTTGTTAATATTTTAATAATATAAAATATAAATTTTAAATATTTTTAAACAGTAAATATTAATTATTTATAAAATTTAATTAGAATATATAATCTATATTTTAAATATTTATAATTAATATTTTAAAAAATATTTTTTATTTTTAATTAATAATTTTAACATATTTATAATTAAACACTAAAAAATATTATATTATTAAAATAATAAAAAAAATAATTAAACACTAAAAATACTTTTAAGAGAGAAAAAACTAAAATTTTTAAATTCTCATTTCAAAAGTTCTGCACAATTTTTCTTTTAAAATACTTTTAAAGCCAAAAATACTTTTTTTAAGCAATCAACTTCTCACTTACATAAATTTTCTTCCAATTTTTTTATCGTTCAAACAATAACTCAAATTTCTTTGTGTTTCCCGAGAAAAGAAGAAGCACAAGTAAATCAAAAGAAAAATGACATATATTACATTGATTAACCATGACAAAAGAAATTACAGAGATAATCCCAAAACCAAAATGAAGAAACAAATTACCATCTCCGATAATTAGAAATACTTGCTTTTCTTTACAAACGTCTGCAATTTTTTTTTCTTATTGGTTTTCTCGGAAAAGAAAATTTTAAAAACGAAAACGCAGTCGCACCACAAAATAGAGACTTTTCTCCGCCATCTCTCTTTCCCACCGTCGTCTATTTACACAGTGCAAACGATGATCGAAAATCAGATTATAAAAAAAAAAAAAAAACCCCATTAATATTCACAAAAGGTCAGATTATAGCCACCGATTTGTTTTTTTTAATATATAAAAAGAATTCCCGAAATAAATCATAACAGAAAGCTGAGTTGGGTGAGTTGCCAGTATCGAGTTCACTTCACTAACTCGGAGACCCAATCGAGATCCAGAGCCGGTTCGGTTGGATCGAGTCCGTCGAGGGAATTTTCTTTACTAAGCTTCGCGTACATTCTGGCCCTTAAATCTCTACCGGATTCAACCCTTTCCATTGCTGGTTCTTCTTCGAAACCGTTGTTGCATTCCCAGAGATCGAACTGGCCTAACCCAGAACGGGTCGGGGTTGAAGGAGACCTGCAAAACCCGGGTCGAAGCGTGGAGCCCCGAGGAGAACCGTAACCCGATCCCATTTGCATACCCCATGAACAAGCGCCGGCGCCGTTCATTTTGGACTTACCGAGCTGCATGCTACGCATAGAAGCAGCGAGTTCACTCACCGAGTAAAACGAGCCGCTTGGGGACAAAGGTGGTGAATCGGAAGGTGGGGATAACGGAGGTGAAGCTAAAATGGAAGTCGGTGAAGAAACTATGTCGAAACGGTGACGTATTGGGGACCCAACGTAATCCAAATCTCCCGAACTCGACCCGTTTCCTCTCGGACTCTGTTGTGGCAACAACCTGAGCTGTTCTGGTGTGTGAGCGAAAAAACAGACCCTCCTTTTACAACTGGTACCATCCTTACACGGCTGAGTCCGGTACCGGGCTGGGTGCAGCCAACACTCGAAAACACCATGAGCGAACTCACACGAATCGCCTTTTTTGCAGACTCCTTTACGGAAATCAGGGCAAGCTGTACCCGAATAATGAAACTTCCTCGGGTCTCTCCTCCGGGCTTTCTCCCCGGGGTGAGCGTACGGACACTCAGTCCAGTCATGTGACCTGCCACGAGCACACCTCCTCACTTTGAACTCATACATACGGAAATGGTCACACGAGAACGCGTCAACAGGCAAATCCGAATCCTCACTCAGAGAGTCGGACGACTCGAAATCGTTTGACGGGAGGTAACGGTGGAGCGATGAGAGGTAATCGACGGGACAAGGACTGGACGGCGCATTGCAGTTATAATTAACGGAAGAATAATTAGACGTCGGATCATTGAGTGGGTCCCACGCCGGGATTTTAACGGTGGGATTTGGTCGTGTTGGTTCTCCGATCATCATTTTTGTACATCGTTCTTTGGTTCCTAAAATGAACGATCGGTTCTCTCCCATTATAAACTGCATTTTTAACCCGTAGTTGTTCGAGTTAACCATGGTTAAGTTTTTTAACTCTTCCGCCTACACTTTCCTTTTAAAAGAGAAGAAAAAAAAACTAATGGTAGATGTGACAGTAGGACAATTCTCACGGGCTTTTATTAGCCGTTGATTTTTAAGTCATTAGGTATAGTCTTTTTACTGTTGGCATCACTGAGGGTCCCATGGAATTAGAGCTTTGTGCTTATCTCTTTGTCATTGGCTGTGATGAATAAAACGTCACGGCCTTGTCGTTTTATTATATACCCGTCTAGTGAATTGAAAAAACTGGTTTTTGGCTTATGGGACCGGCTTTTGAGATTTTTTTTTTTAAAGAGGAGTTGTCGCTTATCGCGGAACAAACGAAATAAAATATCGCGAGTTTAGGTGATCTTTAACGGTAGTTTAAGGAAGTTTTTTGTGGAGTAATTTCACCATAAGTCCTTAAACTATAACATAAACCTTTATATAATCCCAAAATTTGAAAACATTCTAACTTAATCTTGGAAGTTTTCACTACCATACCAATCAGGTCATTATGTTACCTTACTCGTTAGATACAACATAAAGCTTGATCAAATAGGGTTTTTTTTTTTTTTTTGTATAACCACATGTTTTCTTATTTAGGCCGAGATGGTATTCGAGTAAAGCTCTCCAGATAATGATGACTTTAAAACTCAATCTTAGTTCAAATATATGAGGAATAAGTCCATTATCACTAATTCTAACTGTTTGCAAAATATACCTTTACTTATCATAATAACAAATGCAATATGACCTGTTTAAGAATTTCTCCCTAAAATTCTAATAACACTATCTGATTTTTAATACATCATTTCAACGTCATCCATACAAGAACCTCATAAGCATTCATAATTTGATCCATGTGCTTCAACTATGCTCTATCCTCCATGTCAAATCTGAGCTTGCACATAACAATTAAGCTATCATTAAAATGATGGAAGAATCTAATTGATATAAAGATATTTTGAGGATTGGATTGGAACATTTTAAAATTTATAATCTAAAAGATAAATTGAGGATGTATGTTAGAATTAACCCTTTTTAAATTTAACAATCATAAAAAAACTCCAAAACTATTATTTATTACTAGTAACTTCTTAGGGCAATCTCGCGATTTCAATATAATAATACGAAATCCTAAGATATATTCGGTTTTAATGGATCAAGAACAGTGTTAATGCCACGTGGACGGGGAGCAGAGAGTGGCAGCCACGATCAAATGGGCTGATGATTCGGGATCGTGCATTGCAGCCAGGTGTCATTAATTTAACAAACTACTTGGCAGTTAAGAACCCGACAAACATAGCGGCAGTGACACGTCGTTAACTCCCCCTGCGTAGTTTAGCGTGATAAAAATGAATTAACACTAGTGTACGCCGCATTGGGTGGTAGATATTTTTCCAGTCTGTCAGAGAGCTGTAAATTACTGGTGAAGTTAAATGCTTTTCTAGCTTAGGGGGGCTTTAACTTATTTAACCACTTTTTTAATGAATCCATTAAAAAGTAAAATAAATGTTATATTAAAATTATAAGTGGAGTTTTTAAAAAATTAAAAGTTTAAATTTATATAGAAATTTTAATTTAATATGTAATATATATTATATATAAATAACAATTATTTTGTATAAAAATAAATTATATATTTATTTTTTAAAATGTTTACAGTTAAATCAATTTTAAAGTGTTTTATGCATTTAAATCACAATCAAATTTTCATATATATAATTATACAAAATTAAAATTTACATATCAAATTACACAATATGTTAAAATTTATATATAACTTTTTGTATTTACTTTTTTTAATTCACAATTTGGTTTTACAGTGTAATATATTATATATGAGCATAGGGGTAATTTTATTTTAAGTATAAACAAATAATTTTATTTTAAATATAATTTCATTATATGATTAACCCGTTAATATTTTTTCTAATTTTTAATGAAAGTAAGATATACCGCTTATATTAAATCGGCGAGTACACGTAGGAGCATTAGAATCCAAAAACCGCCTCGATCTATGGAAATAAACGGCTGTGATGGCACCACGTTCGGGTCAGGTCTCACAAACGGACAAAAAAAACCGAGCACATGATCCGTACAAATAAAAATCCATTCTGACAGGAGTTCGTACGTTGACACGTAAGAAAGATCACGTGACATGAACCACCCACCAGCGGTCAAAGAGTATGGGTTCACGTGGTTGGTGGCACAGTGAGCTGGCGGCTGCATAAAGCTTTGGTCCGGTTGACTGACACCCGAACGAGGAGATTCGTACACGCGGCAAACGATATGGATTATTGCTTCCTCTTTTGATCTCTCGAGATCCCATGATCTTCATTTGCCTTCACTCTTTTAAGTGTTCCCATGCTGTGGATATGTTTTTCTTAAAAACTATGGGTAAATTACTTTTAAGGTCAGTAAATTATTAATTAATTTATATTTTGGTCACTTAACTTTGAAAAGTTACAAAATAATTAATAAATTATTCAAAAGATTTTATTTGAGTCACTGGGCTATTCAATTTTTTCATTAAGTAGTGAGCTCCAAACCACCATTCGATGATTGGTACAGTAGTTGTAGTTTCATAACATGTAAAAAAAAAGAATTGTAGAAGATAGGGGAGGAAGAGTTTTCGATTGGTGCAGGCAATGTGAACGTAAAAGGCCATCCAATAGCAATTTTAATTGTCTAGTGACTTAAATAAAAATTTTCAAAGAGTTCTATAATCATTTTGTAATTTTTTGAACGACTAAAATGTAAACTAACTAATAGTTTAGTGATCTTTAAGAATAATTCACTCTAAAAATATTGAAAATTTTAAGTTTTTCTTATAAATTCAAAGGTATTTATTTTGTATATTATTTATAGAATTATATTTTTACTATGATTAATAATTGTAAAAATAAAATTAATAAAAATAAGAAAAGAAGTAATTAAATTAGTTTCTGAAAAATTTTAATTTCACTTTTAATGTTTCCAATAATAGTCTTGTATTTGATATGTTTATCATTTTCACTACCTATATGTGTTAAAAGTTGTACATGGATTAAAACACGTCTTTATATAACATTAGAGGTAAGAATGGTATCTATCGTGGAGATAGAAGGTAAAACTCAAAGATAAAATCGAGCAAGGATATTATGGGTATAATATTTTTACAATCGAGAGGTTTGTTGACACTTAATGAACGACATTTCAAAGACTTCTCTTAAAACAGATTAATTTTTTGTCTACGAAATTCATTATAATTATTAAATATAACCAAATGTAGGGATTGCATTTATAAAAAGGAGTAGTAAGAGAACTTTAGTGATAGGGAAGCATCTTGTGATCTTATCCGACTAGACTAGTCATTGGATTAGGATGAAATTGAAAATTGATTCCCATTTGCTTAGAATCTTAAAAAAAGAAAAGAAAATTTTATTTTAGTCATTGGATTAGGATGTTAACTTTTTACATTGGGGGATTCCAATTTGAGATTTTTTTTTTTTTTAACATCTTCATCTTCTTGTTTTATATATATATTTATGTTGGTAAATTAATATTAATTATAAAATATTTTTAGAAAACAATTAACCAATTTAAAATGGGTTATATTAATATTATTTAATCTTAAAAATATTTGATATTAAAAAAATACAAAGAATTTAAAATAGTTAATTAAACTGATAAAAGTATTTATTTATTGTAATGTGGATATAAAGTAGGTAGGCATTTCATGAAAATAAGTGATATGAGTTAGGTCGTTTCTTTAACCCACAATAATTGCTTTTAAGACAATAGTTGATTATGTACTCATTTATGTTTTGATTAATGAGATTTATTTGTTCTGAAAAATCTCATTAATGCCGGCTTTTGTTCAATTATGTCCCGCACATGACACCCAAAGTGCAACATAAACCTTAAATCTATATTATAAACATAAATACAAGATATTAAAATGATCTCTTTCTCGAAAGTATGTTATTTTATCATATCTATTTTCTTTTATATGCATTGTTTAAAACTATTCATAATTTTTTCTCAACCTTTAAATAAAAGGATAATACGCTTCAGTGCATTCGAATCTACGTCCTCCTACACTGCCAATAATGCCAATGCCAATTAAGTTAAGACTCAATCGACTATATTATTTGCATTTGTAATTTGTGATTATTCTTGTAATTGTACCTAAAATACGTATATGTTTTTTTTTTTCAATATATATATATTGTTTGTATTGGGTGATGAACTGTGGGCTTTTTACTAATGGGTGTGCTTTGGGCAACTAGGAACAAGAAAATATGGGCCAGGAACTGTAACTGTACTATAGGAAAGGCTTAAAAGTTCTTTGGGTAAACTATATTAGCAGTCACTCGATTATTAGTAATTTCTTTATCACTTAATTATGAAAAGTTATAAAATAGTCACTTAATTATTAGTAAATTTTTTTAGTCACTGAATTATGAAAAGTTACAAAATGATCATCAAACTATTCGATTTTGTCTTTTTTGGTAACCAGTTGATTAATGTGATGGCTTTTAAATTTGACATAATAGCTACTTTAACCTTCAACATTTTATACGTCATATTAATTTAGTGTTTTTTGGTAACCAAACTCGATCACTATGATTTGAGATGAAATAAAACACGTTATGGGATTCATTTGCTTTTGGGAGAAAACAATCATGGATGACTAAGTAAGAAATGCGAATGCCCAACTCCATTTAATCTGCCATAAATTAAGCCAAATCAAGAGGTTAAATCCTAATTTTTAACATAATAGGACTATAACTTCAATATTTTCCAGTGTTTAAGAATTTTTTATATCAAATAACCACCTTGTATTATGATCAAATCCAAAGTCAAATCAAATCAAACTCTTAAATGGGCGATAAAACTCTCCCAACATTATTTTCTTCATTCAAGGAAATGGATAGAGGGTAGTCGGTAGTCTTTCTCACCCCCAAAAAATGGTAAATATCCTTTTTAATCCCTTTGATTATAAAATATAAGTTAACATAATGGTAAAATTGTGTTTTGCCTCTATCTTTGATCCTTTTAAAACATTTTTTTAGATTCATCTTTATCTTCATCCATAAAATTCAAACCCAAAACAAATAATTAAAACCTATAATAATTTTGATTATTGGCCCAAAATGAATATGTTTCTCATCCCTTCCACTCTTCCAATTATTGGCCCAAACCAATGGACAAATCTTATGGGTTCATTGGCTGCCATATTGATTATAGAAGGTAGTAGAAAACAGATAGAAACAATGTGATAAAAAAAGGTGCTGCAAACCTATCTACATGTCGGCTCAGAGGGATGAAATTGAACTGAAAAACACACCCTTTTTTAAAATCCCAACATGGCCAAGAATATGCCATTCCTTCTTACATATGCAAACTCTTTAACTTAAGCACTAAGGATAAACACTTGCTTGGTTGGCATCGTGGTAACATGTCTTTCTTCTTCTTTTTCTCACCTTCTTTTGCCTTGGAGAAAAAAGATTAAAAAAAGCAGGACAAAGAGGAATGGGCTTATGATTGAAGCTTGTCCATGCCCATATTTGATACTTAACCCTTGTACTTAATGGTAACATTAAAGAGATACGGTCTTGATTCTTTAAAATGGTATAATTTCTTTATATTTAGATTTGAGATTTAAACCCCATACTCAGGGCAACGTTCGAGAGAGTAAGAGTTTTAAAAACAATAACATATAAACACAAACACATAAACACAATAACATACATGGATCAAATCATAAATTTAAAAACAATCGGGACACCGAAACTATAATTTGACAATTAGATACACACAAGTAAAATGGGCCTAAGACACACAAACACAAGTGAGCATTGAGCAAGCAACTAGAATTTCCCAAAGCAAAAGGCGAAGAACGTCCGCTCCCACGTGAGTTGTCTCTAAAGGGGGATTCTGAACACGTGCGTATTCAACCACTCACGTTCCCATCCGGCACGTGCTATCACGTTATAGTAAAATCATTTAAAATAAATAAATAATAAAAGAAGTAATGTAAGGTATACTACTACTAGTCCCCATGAGAAAAAGGCAATTTGACCGTATTTTATATATTTTTTAAGAATATAACCACAAATTTAATACCATGTTGGATTGCAATTTTATTGTTAGGTTGGTTTACGTATAATCATGTAATATTTATGATATGAATTACATTCACCAAAGTATTCACATGGGTGGCTGACACCACCAACCCCCTCCCTCTATCACGTGAAATTTTGGACCCTACACATGCAACACCCATTTTTACAATTCAAAATATAAATCAATGCTAAATTATGGTCAAGTTCACTAAACTAAAGTCATTGAGCTATTAAAATTATTATTTTATGTCACCACCTGCACCAATCAAGACCTCTCATTCCCCTTCTCTTTTACAGTTTAGTTAGGTGGACTTGAATCTAAGATATGTTCTACTCATTGATAGGTTCAAACCGACCGTACCTGTCATCGACTTGTCGCTTAGAGATCGCTAGCCGAATTTTTAAAAAAATTAATAGCTCAGTGATTTAAATAAAAACATTTGAATAATTAAGTTATTTAAATGAAAACTTTTGAATAGTTCAATGATCATTTTGTAAATTTCTGAAGTTGAATGACTAAATGTAAACTTTCTAATAATTTAATGACTTGAGTGTAATTTATCTTAAATAAAAAAAAATTCAAAGTGAGTGAAAAAAGAAAAAAAAGGGTCTGGTAAATGAAGACCTCCACGCCAAGCAACGCCCTCTCCTTTACAGAATTTTCTTTTTAATTCAAGCAAATAAAAAAAAAAGGTAATTGCAAAAGAAAAAGATACAATAAAATTAAAAATAAGTAGAAATTTGTTTGTATTATTATTTAAATATATTTATTTTTAATCTAAGATTCTTTGGCATGTTATACTCAAATTAAATCTCAATTAAATTTAAATATAATTGAGTTAAATCTTTCAATGTTATTCTTTTTATTCATAAAATTCGATTCGAGATAAAATTTATTACCTTTCTAGCTAATAAAATTAGAATATTTATATAAAATTTATATATTATATTTATTTAAATGTGTATAATTAAATAAAAATAAAAATTTATATATATACAATTAAAATTATAATAAAAGTTTTATTTGTATAATTACATAAATCAAATTTAATATATGTATCATACAATTTTAAGATTTGTCCCTCAAAAATAATAATAAACTCGCATAGGGATTGGTGTATTCAAAAGGGCCCACTTTACTATCAGTCATCCACTTCTCTACCTGCCACGCGGGCGCTTAGCGTCCAAACTGGTGCAATGCAATTTAGTGGAGTGTAAGATTATTATAAATTAAAAAGTACAATTTCTAATTGAACTTTAATTTTGAGGTAAAAATTTAAATTATTGCAATTAAATTGAAATTCAGTTTGATTTTTATATTTAATTTTTTTATATTTGAGTTTGAATATAAATCTTTAAATATATTAAAAAGTTTAATCAAGCTTGCAGATTACTCGTGTGAAGCATATGACATGTGAATTTGGATCGCTTGATAGTTGAAGTTGCTAGAAATAAGTTAAAAATTAATTATATGTGTTTGATTGATTATGAAATAATTTAAAAATACCAAATCGGTAAATTTTTGATGCACTGAAAAAGTTGTGATGTCCCTAAGTTTGCTCAACTAGATTAGAGACTTGCAATGGTCGGACAATAATGGTGGTGTTTTAGTTAGGTGGAGAGTAATGGATTTGGGTTACTTGGCCTCTTGGGTCTCACTTTACTCTCTATAATTGAGGTGCCACATGTTGCTTCGCAATTGGAATATTGTTGTGCAGGCAGCTCATACTGACATGTCTAAGTAGAGTGACACTATAATATGCACGAGGCTCCTCAAATTGTAAGTCCCACTAGATTGTCAACAAATATTCAAAAATTACGTCAAGTAAATGTATGTTTGACAACTCACTAAGTATTTTCGAAAGAGGATTTATCGTAAAATTTTTACGAGAAATCTAAATAAACTGTTTGCAAAGTATGAGACATTTGGGTAACTATAAATCAAATAAGCATGTTGCTTAATAACAAAATCCTAGCCATCCAATTCATCAAGTTGAGCTGTAATTATGGTGGCAGTTAAGAAAATAGGAAATATCAGAGAGGGAGTTAAGAAAATAAAAGAAAATTAATTAAAAAATTATAAGCGCAAATCCCCAGAAATGAAAATAAAGCAAAGGAATCGGGCGAGTAAAGAATTGTTAATTATTAAACCTGCTGGATCGGTTGAGTTTGATTAATTAAGATTAATTTTAAAATTATCTATTAATGATTCATTTCTAATACAGTAAATCATTGTTAATTGATTGACTCGAAGCAACGAAGTAAATGATTATGTGCGGTACTTTGTATGATGGTTGTTATACACTTGGCTGATCATCACCACCAGCTTTACGTGCACGTGCGGTTTAGATTTTTTATCAGACTAAACAAGAAATCAGGGACCAGCAAATCCATCCCTTGTTACTTCTAGCTCTATGATCTGTCTTTTTTAACTAATCTTGTCTTAACTTTTTTTTTTTTTTTTGAATTTTAATCACATAATTATTGGTTATAATGTAAGGCAGCTACGAAGAGAATTTATATTTAAATTTTAAAAATGATATTGTTAAAACAAGTAATTACAAATATAGAAATGATTTCAGCCCATCCTAAAATCTAAAATCAAATTATGTCCTCTTGGAAAATAAAAAAAAGTTTATAGTGTAATCTCTTGAAAATTATAAAAATTGAATATCTTTTTAATTCACTCAAAATTTTAAGATTTAAATTCGACCTTCAAAAAAAAAAAATGATAACTTCACCCTTACTAATGGTATGTATGAGTTTTCTCCTAAATTATTCAAAATTTAAATCTTATCATATTTTAAGTCGATATATTTTACCTTTAAGATGAATTTTGTAGAAATGTAAATTTGGTTTAAAAAGTACTACACTTGAACCACGAGAGTTAGGTAAGATAGTAAGGGTATCTCCTACCTTAACCAATGGTCGAGGGTTCGATTCTCGCATTGAGCATGGAGTAACTTTAAAACTCGTAGCCAGCATCTACCCCTTAATGCGCCTACAGAATACGAAAAATTAATTACTCTACTAGTTCCGATAAAGAAATTAAAAAAAGTACTACACTTGAATGCCCTTGATATAAACAAATATGTGTAATAAATTTTATCAATAAAAATATGTGTAATAAATTCCCTACAAAACTTTGACTTTATCCTCACCATTTTCCATGTTTTGATTTTTCTAATATTTACTTATTTTTTTTATTTTAGTAATATAATCAAGATATTTAATACAAATATATAAAATCAAAGATATTTTTAAATGAAGGGAAAAAAAAGCACAAAATACCCCAAAAGAAAAAGGGTACTAAAGTAACTTCCAACTAGATTTTCCTACAACCCAATTAAAAGCTTTTTTTAAAATAAATAAATCTAGTCGCAAGTAATATTATTTGAATAATTAAAATCCTTGCACTAAAATAAATCTATTTATTTCTACAATTAAAAGCTTGTTTATTTGTTTCTTTTAAATTTCATTGCTTTTACTTTTTCTCCACAATATTAGCTTTACTTTCTCAAAAGATGAAGATTATTAAAAGAATATTTTTTAAACATTATAGATGATGCAGAGAAAAGTTAAATTTAAATTAAATTATTTTTTATTTAATTTTATAAATTTATGAACTATCATATAAAAATATACACCCAAAAAAATTATGAATATTAAAAAATTATGTAACACTCATGATATAATTAAATAAATTTATATAGAATATATAACAATGCTTCAACTGCACTCAAAGGTTTAAATTACTTTTAATTTTTTTTTTGAATAAATTGCTTTCAATTTAACCACTTACCTCTTTTAAAGTTGTAGTTTAAGCCATTAATTAATTAAAAAATTATTAAATTTTTGTAAGAAATAAATACCCTTATAATATTTTTTTTTTACTTTCTCAATTAAATTGGTATCCGATTAACTTGTGACACTAATCCAATTAAAAACTTATAAGTAGAAAGCATGAACATAAATTATCGGTATATTATAACTCAATTAAGTCTAATTATGACTTTAGTTATTATATTATCCCAAATTTTGAGATTTAATTATTTTACATACACTTCACACAATTTGGTCATTTTTAAAAAGAATATGTTATTAGTCAATCAAAATCAATAACATTGTTAGTTGTTGCCGTTAAAATGATTGTGTGAATTTTTTTTACAATTTTTCGATCATGTAATCAGTTCCATTTAAAAATTGAATCAACCGTGTTCAATCCCTAATAAGATTTAGGTATGAACCGAACGTTCGACGTTGTTTTTCTTTTGTAAAAAATTCATGTCATTGCTTTCTCGACAGCTACTAAATTTTGAACCACTACTAGCGTTGTAAGAGTAGATGATCAAATTACGACAAATTAGAACAGGGAGATCGAATCTCAGATTTAAGAAAAAGGGGGACTAAAATAGAAATTAGACCAAAATGTTTTTATAGTAAGGAAATAAAAACCAGAGTTGAAATTGCCAAAATTATCCTTGTAGTTTTATCACCCTAGTCAAAATCCTCCATTTTAGCTGTCGGCCTGTCCCCTTCAAACGCAAATAAAACCTCTCTTTCTCTCACTCTCTCTCTTTCTCAAAAACCACAACTCCCTCACACATTTTTTTCCTCTCACTATAGTCTCTCCTTTAACGCCAAAAAAAAAAAAAAAAAAAAAAAAAACTACATTCAAAATAAAATTTCATATTTTTAAAAAAATTGAAAAAAATATATAGAAAAAAAATTATGGAAGCGCCAGAGTTCTTTCAAGGAACCGCTTACTGTTCTCAATTGACGCCGGAAAAACCGGCGGCCGGAGGTGACCATTTCATCGTGGAGGACTTGCTCGATTTCTCCAACGAGGATGCCGTTATTACTGATGTCGCTAATTTTAACTCCTCCGTTGCCGGTCATTCTACGGATTCGTCAACCATTACGGCTGTCGAGAGTTGCAATTCGTCGTCGTTTTCTGGTCCAGAAACGAATTTAGGTGGTGGTATTGGTTGCAGGAGTTTCACCGACGGTCAGTTCGCCGGTGATCTTTGTGTGCCGGTAATTAAAATTTTTTCCTATACATGCAATGGTGTGATACTGATAGGTTATTTTTTGTGGTCAAATTTTAAGGGAAGTCCTTACACTAATTTTTTTTCGCGGAGTTAGTTTTTCTTATAATTTGATTTTTCCTAATTTTTGTTAAAAATTTTCGTTAATTTTATTAAATAATGTTAAAAGAAAGCTTGATGTGATATAGGTTGAATCTGTTTGGAAAGAAAAAGCTATATATTTATGATTTGATTTGATTTGATAGAATTAATGGAAAACAGTTATTTTCAATTTTGACAAATAAAAGTTAAAAGTAATCAGATAATATAGGGATTAATTATGAAATGTGTAGTATAGGACCTTTAATAGAATTTAACCTTTTTTGTTTCTTAATAATTTTCCCGGCAACCAAACAAAGGTTAAAAGAGTTTCTTTATCAAAAAAAGAGTTCAAAATTCAAATTGTTTATAACTGTTGTTCATCTTTGTTGAAAACAGTACGACGATTTAGCTGAGCTGGAATGGCTGTCGAATTTCGCCGAGGAATCATTTTCAAGTGAGGACCTGCAAAAGCTCCAACTGATATCCGGTATGAAAACCCTACCCAACGTATCATCGGAGCCACGAGGGTTGCAACCTGAACTCCCTAACCAAATCGAAAACGCCATCGACGGCGGCGGAGGCGACAACAACCATGTTTTCCATCCAGACATGACGGTTCCCGCCAAAGCAAGGAGCAAACGTTCCCGCGCAGCGCCGTGCAATTGGGCGTCACGCCTCCTCGTTCTCAGTCCAACGGTTTCATCCCCCGAACCGGATATCATCGTCCCTGTTCAACCACTTCCCTCGAACCAACCGGGAAAAAAACCCGTCAAAACGACGTCGTCATCGTCGAAGAAGAAAGACGGTGGAGAAACGAGCTCAGACGGGCGGAAATGCCTGCATTGTGCTACGGATAAGACGCCGCAGTGGCGGACTGGACCCATGGGTCCGAAAACACTTTGCAACGCTTGTGGTGTGAGGTATAAATCGGGTCGTCTTGTACCCGAATACCGACCCGCTGCTAGCCCGACATTTGTGCTCACTAAGCATTCAAATTCTCACCGTAAGGTCCTCGAGCTTCGACGACAGAAGGAAATGGTAAGAGCCCAACAACATCATCAGCAACAATTCATGCATCATCATCATCATCATCACCATCATCAAAACATGGTTTTTGATGTATCTAACGGTGATGACTACTTGATTCACCAACCCGTGGGTCCTGATTTCAGGCAGCTGATCTAGTGCATGCTAGAGTAGGGAAACTTTAATGAGAGCTCTTTAAATTTTTTTTCCCAACCAGAGTTTAATTTAGCTAACGAATTCATTAGTGAATTCCAGTTTATAATTTTCCTAACTATTTTTTTTCTTAGACTATTTAATGTTCCTTAGTTGTTGTTTTTCGTTGCCAAATTTGGCAAATTCTTGAAGCTTCGAAACCCAATCTTCTTAATTCAGGTAAATTAGTAAAATTTTGTTTATATTTTTCTGTATTCTTGGATTATGATTTTTTTTACTAATTAATAATAATATTAAAACACCGGTTGAGTCAAAAAACTGGATGCATGCTTTTTTTTTTTTATAACTGTTATACCTACATCTTATGAGCCTGCATCGTGTCCCTCCAGTCTCACGAGTTGGCACCCTGGACTAAGAGTGAGTTTGGATGGGCGGTGTGTTTACCTGCAGTTAGTGTAAAAATAGCGGTAGCGATGAGATTAGATACTGTAGCGATACTGTAGCGTGAGACAAAAAGTAAGCTAAATGCACCACACCGCACCCAATCGTCCATCCAAACCCAACCTAAGAAGGACCATTTCGCAAGTTAAAGACACATAACGGTCCAAGACCTCGAAAGCCCTAGTCATCAAGATCCAATGAGTGTTATATATATCTACTGTTTTGACATGACAACTTCTACCTTACATATTAAAAATCTGGCGTAGTAGAAATCAGTAGATGGCACATTAAGAATAACTAGAGATTTTCTTTTAAATATTAAGGATATCGATGTTCTTCCTCTCCCTTGAATATTCTTAACTCCTTAATTGTTGAAATGAACCGTGACAAACCACGATAACCTTTTCCTTGTATCGATAATAACATATTTTTATTAACAGTTCAAATTAAGAACTTGGAACTATAGACACTTTAGTGAAGAGGAAATCCATATTTTCTTCAACACAATTAATTTTTGATATATATCAATCTTCGTAATATTAAAAGTTACATCCAAGTGTGTGTTCATAGCAAAAATAATATATAATAAAGCCGTAATATATAAAATATCCATGTTTGTCACTTGATCACCCCCATAATTAGTTAAGGGTTTAATTCCCCTTGCCACCCCTTGCAATCCTAAAAAAAAAATGTTTCACTTCGAGTTGAAGAAAAAAGGGTTTTGAGGATTGATTCTAAATCAAATTTTATTTTAGGGTTGAAAAATAGATTCCAACATGTCTAAAACTTATATTATTATTCAAATAACATTGGGTTTTTTTTATATTTTTTAATATTAATATTGTAAATTAAATTTAAAGGAAAATAAAGTCCAAGCAAACTGGATTATAAGTCTAAAAGCTTTGATATAAATTAAATATATAAAATGAAATGGACTTATTTTGCATGAATTTCCACAATTCACATGAAGATATTATTATTGTTAAATTCCAGTATCCACCGGCCCCCACCGACGTGAGGTGAAATGGAAAGGTTTTTGAAGATAACGTTTGTATTATTATTGAAAAGGGTAAGGTAGGATTATATTATAAGGTCAAAACATTAATAAAATATAAATAAAAGTTGATGTTTTTAAGGTAAAGTGATGGAAAATTATTACTTAACTGAATTTGTTATCATTAAGACTGTCGAAACTTCATCGTTACAGCTTTTTTTAACTTACAATATTACAGAGAATGTTACGGTATTACTTTGTTGATTTTAGGTTGCTTTTTTTAACCTAATTTTCATCCTTTCTACTTCAATCCTTCTCTTGTTTTTCTTTCACGAGAACAGTCTTTCGAGTATTATTTATTATTTTAAAATGATAAATCCTTTAATAAATTGATATTATCTCTAATCGGGATTTTATATTTTAACTTTGTGGAGAGCTTAAATGCTTAAAGTATCAAATTTGACATTACCTCTTATTGGGTGCTTGAATAGGTGAACCACGCATGACAAATGGACAACTATTAAGGAAATGTAAGCAACTGTGCTACATTCTAAACCCTAAATCTTACTAAAAAAACAAAAAAACTCATATTTTTTTAGTAGCTGATCGTGCGCCATGCATGGTTTATCTTTTCCAACACCTAATGAGACGCTTCTACTCCATTGAACTTGTTGCTTTAGGCACTCGTGCTCCTCATAGGGTCGAGAAATAAAACTTTGACTAAGGACAATACTATACATATTAAGGGTTTCATCGGTTGCAAACCAACAATACTTCGAAGACTTTCTCTTGAAAGAGTGGGCCTCCCTCAATAATACCTTTCTAGTGAATATATTGGGTAAAAACATTTCTATGGTTCATTTCAATTCGATATTGAGTAAATTGATCATTCTCAAAAAGACTAGAGTAATTTAATCCTTGCCAATTTTGAAAGTGAGCAACTAAGGATAATTAGTTAAGGCATCAATGTTTTCTGTCAATTATACAAAATTTGATTGGTATAATAATAAATTTAGCCTTCAGTGTTTATATATTTTGTGTAAATATTGATAGAATGTATAAATGTCGCGAGCTAAATTTATTATTACACTAATAAAAATATGTACAATTGACGAAAAATATTAACACTGTGATTGACTATTTAATTGCTCAGTTTAATTTTTTTAAAGGAATCGATTTACTTTACATCAAAATGTAAAGATATGGGAATATTGTGTACTAAAACAGTATGTGATCCCATAGAATAGAAGTGATGTTATACTAAAAAAGAGGACTTGTTAATAAATTTAGGGTCGGTTTGGATGGGCGATTGGGTGCGGTGCGGTGCGTTTAATTTACTTTTTGTCTCACGCTACAGTATCTAATCTCACCGCCACCGCTGTTTTTACACTAACCGCAGGTAAACGCACCGCCCATCCAAACTCACCCTTAGTGTGAAAAAGAAGCAAAGTTTGCGGTGATCACGTGCCTCTCTTCTATCATGCATGCAACACAGTCAGTATCATGAACTCCTCATATTAAGTGAATAGAAGTGATCTTATACTCAAATTGGTTACTATATTTTTTATATGATTTCTCTTTCATTAATTGTATAATTCATGCACATCAAAGTATCAAGGAGTCTTTACATTAAAAATTGGATTGGCTTTTGCCTCCTTATTAAAAAATTAGATAAATTAGTCTCTATACATCAGATCAATGAGCAAATTAATTTTTTTTGGCTAAAAATTTCATTTATTTTTATTATTAAAAAAGCCGATCCCATATATCAGCATGAGATATACGTGGCACCCCACGTCTAACTGTTTAATTATTTTATTACTCACGCCAATTTTTAATAGTATAAATTGATTAAAGTTTTAATAGAAAGAACCATTTTGTTATTTGATCTAATATATTAAAAAGTATTAATTTACTCATTTTTTAAATAAAAAAACAATGTAATCCAAATCTTAATATAAAAGCCTCCATAATATTTTTTATCCATAAATGTACGATATTCAAACATAATAATCATTATATATTTTTAATAAGAGATACATCATGATTCATTGTCGGTCAATAAATCATCATTTAATTAATAATCATTAGAAATAGTGAGATGATATATGTGGGGATTAAATAATGGTGGTTGAAAATATGGGCTTCCATGTTCATTTGTAAAGAAGCTGTCCCCTTCTATTAATCAATGGCTTGGGGATTTGGGGCAGATATTAAACTTTTCTCATTTGCCCCTCCATTGAACCAAGTTTGGTATAATAAAAGAAAATCGATAATAAACTCAAATCCCAATATTATTATAATCTCGATTTCCTTGTAACATAAATTATCATTTTCCGGAAAGCTTAGGGCTATGGAAGAATACAAATACATGAAATACGAATAGCCTTGGCCCCGATTGCAAAGAAAATCCAAATTTCTTCTATTTGCGATGAAGGTAGTAGTTTGAACATGCATGAAAGTACATGATTGTTTATATGAATACGTCTATATGCAGATATTACAAAATAAGAACCCCAAAAAAAAAAAATAATACAAGGCAGCCGCACATGCTAATGTTTTGTTAGTTAAGGGTGGAGACATGGGCATCATAGCCAAGGTAACTATCAAAGAAATCGAGACACCATATTCATATCTACATATCATCCCTTTCTTTACAAATATAAAAATATACTAAGTCAAAATAACATGCTTTCTATGGTTAAAAAACCGAGGAAGCTCTTATACTAGGAGTCTGATTACATTTTGTCTTCTCTACTAAAAAAATGAACAAATTAGTCCATGTAAGTTATATCAAAGAGCAAACATGTTCTTCTATTAAAAATTTGTCCGTGTACATTAGCATAAGGTACATGTAGCATGCACATATAACTATCTAGTTATTCCATGAGCCATGTCAATTTTTAAGAGTACAAATGAGTGAAACTTTTAACAGAAATGATTTGTTTGCTCTTTGTTGTAACGTACAATGGCTAATTTGCCCATTTTTTTGAATAAATCGGGCAAAATACAATCTGACTCCTAGTACATGAATCTCCATGATACTTTTACCGATTTTCTACACAACTTTAAGTTTCTCCTACCAAGTCTTTACCTTATATTTATCAGGACATGGATGTGAAAGTAGGACCTCCAATATATGAAAAATTTCAAAAAGTAAGCCATTCTAGAAGACATAATTAACTCTCACCCGAGTCTAGGACTTACCGTTTGATGCGGGATTGAAGAACATATCTCCTATAAAAAGTAAAACAAGAAACATGAATGATATAATGGACATGAGCTACTTGGATATGATGCTAAGGATTGTTACAATATGAATTTCTCTTAAACAAAAAGACTTGGTTAAGGGATTGATATCGATAAATTCGTTCAATCCACCATAACTTTAAGCCAAGCCTGACGTCGAGCGAATGGCAAAGCGGTTTATTCTTCAAAGTAACAAGGTCAAAGTGTTGCAGCACATATAGAATCCATGGAGTAAGCTTGAAATCTAGAGAGAATTTTCTATAATTGGGAGAATCACAAGGACATTGAAAATTCATTTCAATATGATATGAAATGGCATACTTGTCAAATAAACTAAATCTCCAAATGGACACACATAAAAGAAGGAAAAAAACAACTACCCTCTTCCATCATGCATCACTTCCTTCGACTTCTGATACGTTATCGAGGCACACTGAGACCTAGTTCTGTTCAAGTCGAGAGAAAGAAGAACCTTTATAAATTAGCATTAGCAAGTGCCACAAGAAAGAAACTAACCACATGGTTCAATGAATCATTAAAAATATTACGGTAAATTAAACTAGTAGTCACTCAGCTATTAGTAAATTTATTTTCATTCAATTTTGTCGTTTTTGGTCACTAGCGGGCTAATGATGACAGTTTTTTTAAATTTACATAATAACAATTAGCAACTTTAACCCTCAACATTTATAAATTATATCAATTTAGTCTTGATTTAAAAAAAATTAACCCTCAACATTTACACATTGTGTAAGTTGTTTCTTTTTTCAGTGACACAATGTATAAACATTGAGGGTTAAAGTTGTTATTATGCCAATTTTAAAAGCTAGTTGTTATTACCACGATTAGCCAGCTGGTGACCAAGAAAGACGACATTGAATAATTGGGTGATCATTTTATAACTTTTCATAGTTGGGTGACCAAAAAAAAATATTTACTAATAGTTGGGTGATCGTTTTGTAACTTTTCATAATTGATTGACCAAAAAAGAAATTTACTAATAGTTGGGTGACTACTAGTGTAGTTTACCCAAAATATTAATTCTTTAAAGACGATCACTCTGGTACGGGAGAAAAAAACAGTATTTACTAACATATTTCAAAGCATGGTCAATACTCAATATTGAGCTAAGCTGCTTGCATTGAACACATTGAAACAATGAACAAATACCACTGGCAAAATTACTTGAATGTTGGCCGTCGATAATAAAAGACAAAAAAATAATCGTTGCATTACATGAAAATGCAGACCACTAAACTGCAGATATCAAACAAGTTCGAATGATCCTAATGGCCTTACATTCCTTACTATAGATGATCTCTTGCAACCAAAACATGGCTATCCATTTATACGAGTCCAAGTACATTGACACGTACATAATTATATACGAATCATAATGTACATTCAGTTATTCATTTCAATAGGAGAAACCTACAGAGTCTTGCATCCCACTGTTCCATTAAAATCAATTGACAATAAGGATAGAAAAGGGCCATGTTGAAAAGAAAAGAAAAACCAAATGTTACAGAAGCTGAATCTAAATCAAAATAGAGAGTCATGAACTTATTATGATAATATTCGTATTATATGAGGATCCTAGTAGGGGTATAGCATACACAGAAAGTCAACATAGCTAGAGTTTTCAATGCTTAATTGTTTTCTTACTTAATTCAGAATAACCCTTAATGTAGTTCAGTATTCTCTTGGTTTATGTTCAAAAAAGCTAAAACTTATATATTAAGAGCTATAGGTTTTTTTTTTTAAAGGTGGCCAACAAAGAACATATAAGTGTTCACAAATTGATAGCTGTAGACTGATAAGTGACTGGAAATGAATATTATGGTTATGAGATAAGACTAACATAAACAAAACAGCGTTGGCATTGTCAATTAATTATGGAGTTTAAAAAAGTACAAACACTGTGGAGATTATCAAACTCCTGGATTTGCACTGCAAAGCATACCCTGAGACAACGACCTGGAGCTCATTGAATCAGTTCCTAGGCACGACGTGAGCCGAGCTGAAGACACTGCTGAGTGAAGTGGCAGCAGAGATTGAAGACAACCCAATCGAGAAACAGACCTGAAAAAGTTTAGTAGCACAATCAAATGGTGAATTTGAATGAAACCCAAATTTGAAAAAAAAAGAAAAGGAAAATTGAAAACTACAGAGCTTGCCTTGAAAATGTGGGAGAAGAAGAGCGAGCATGAAGGAGAGGAGAGGCGAGACTGGGTTTAAGGGTTGGCTTGTTAATAGTAGATTTGAGGATAGAAAATGTTGGGTTTGAGATAGATCTAAAGCGCGACGCCATTTTTGAGAAGCAAAGCAAGAGTTTGAATGCTGGGCGAGAGGATTTTTGAGGGAAAAAAGAAAGGAGAGAGTTCAAAGGGCTTTTGTGGGGTTTTAGATTTTATTTGGAGGGAAGGGAAAAATATTTTAGCTTTAGTATTACTTGGATAGAATGACTCACATGTTTTATTAAGTTTTTTCATTTTAAATATTTTTATAGTATTAAATTATATTATTGCTATTAATGTATAGTCAATAGTGTTGACCCTAAATTTAATTATCGAGCTGAGTTTAAACTTAAATGTGTACAAATTTAATCGAGCTCAAGTATAAAAATTAATAAGTCAACTTAATCTGTTCAAGTAACTCAATTATATCTCGCATTGAGTTTAAGCTTAAAAAAAATGTTTGATCAAATTCATGCCAAATATCAAATTTCAATTTGAGCTCGAATTTACTAACAAACAGTCTTCAATTATAAATGTTAGACCGATTCAAATTATTTCGTAATTTTTTTTAAAAAGATTGTGATGCATTGTAAACGAAACACGTAGTTGTTTGTTCACGTAATAATTGTATGTTTACGATAAATGTATACAAACTCGTAACTCTTTCTGCAAGACTTTTGCTATAATATTATATGGTAAATCGTGGATAATTGATTTGACCAAAGTGTTTAAAAACTTGGGAACAATGGCGCCATTGGACTTGTGAAAAATAGGTTCATTGAAGCTGAGTTAAAGTAGCTCTTCTCTGGGATGTGCTATCCTAGACCAATGAATCTCTCAACAATATATAACCTGTGTCTGAACTTCCGCGAATCCAACGGCCAAGTTGTAACAGCTGAACCAGGTGGCCTTTGTGTAGCTGGATGGTCAGTCTGAGCTGCACCTTCCGGTGAAAAGGCTTTGGGAGACCTGTGGAGTGCTCAAAGAGGACAATACCAACTTGTGACAAAAACTGCCGGGGGCAAACCTGCTTATAAGTCATTTTGTTCACTCGGAGAAAAAATACCCCCCAAATGAATAGCATCGTTCAAAGGCAATCTATGTAAAACATTGGAATAAAAGGTCCAAATGCAGTTTTGTCCATACAGTCGAATCCGTATTTGAATGCGGATGAGCTTGGAAGAGCTGCAAAATGGCATGCTAAGTTCACATACAAACAAAAGCAAGAAATAAGAAATATGTATATTCTTTTGCAATAAATAAAAGCCTGTATTATGATACATGCCAAGACCTGGTAATAAAATTATATATGGCAAAAGACTGTGGCTAAAAGCAATTCATCAAAAAAAAAAAAAAAAGAAGAAGCAAAATAACACGCAATGACAGATAAATGAAATAATGAACAAAAGAATCTCATAAGGCAAACAAATTCTCCTAATCCCTCTAGAGAATAGACAAAACTAGATCTCAAACAGTTATATGTTTCATAGTAATGAATGGAACCCACCAACCTATGCTCATAGGCAAGCCATTGAAAGTCTGTTCGGACTCTGAAGCATAGTAAAGAGCAGTTGGATTTCACCCGAATATTACCGCTGTATGCTATACATGATTAACGCCACGTCTTTAGGTCCTTCAACTGGCAATGACATGCTACACATCTTGTCTAGGCCATCTCACAAAATATATATAATCACATGAACATTGCAAGCTCAAATTTTCCATAGGATGCAGCCTTGGTTCGCTATACACCAAACCCAGGTTATTACAGTTTCTTAGGTAGATTGTAAGTCTTCTTAAGGAACCTTGAAGCTGCCTCATCATTCCGGCAACACAACACCCGCAGGAGCGTGTTTGGTTCAGTAGGATTCCACTGTCCTGATGTTGGAGGTAGTGGAAGCCTAGACCTTGCGGAGGAGCCATATGCCTCCAAGGTCATACGTTTGAACCGCTCAATTAGGCTCTCTGTATCAGTTCTGAATAGGGGAAGGACATCTCTCACTGTAGCTGAAAACTTATCTATGAGGTCAGCAGGCAAACCATCACCATTGGCCCAAAACAGATCTTTAAGGGCTTTGAAATCGTCCTCTATAATTTGAGAATCCTGACGAGAGAAAGCACGAGAAGGGCCTCCAGCTAGTAAAACCAGCAAGAATCCATCACAGGACGCTTTCATGATATCAGTTATAATCCTTGTACGAACTCTGTCATGCACGGTTTCTGAGATTACCAGTAAGTTCTGCTCCAGTTCTTGTAATAAAGGGTCGATCCTAGAAGATGAAGGCTCCCCTACATACAAACCATCCCATAAAACATGACTTAGGTCATGGAATACAATTTTGTAAGCTACTGCCTCAGGCAGTTGCTGAACCCCTTCCACACAAGCAGCTGGTGTTAGCTCAAATCTTTTGCTCAAGCCATTTGAAAAATCTTCCAAATGAGCAGACTCACAGTTCCTTAAGTGGGTTACAATCCTCTTCTCTAAAACGTCCATCTCAGATCGGATGTGGTGCAGAGTATTTATACGAACACACAGCTGTGGTATCCCAAATGACTTATCTCCATTCATGGTTGCAGCCTGGGAATTTCTTTTCTGAGTATTTTGTGACTTTTCTTTCTTCTTCCAGACACCTTGGAACTTTGATCCAATCTCACATCTGGTCAAAGCAGGCATTGTTGGGATATATGTATTGCGTGAAGCTGCAAGTCAGATTTAATGGACAGCAATATTAGAAACTATAAAACCCCTAAACATCGTATTAAGATCATTAATGAGATTTGCAAGCAATTACCACATCCAGATTTTGCCTTGATCACATAATATTGAAGACACTTGTCCAGGCCAACTATCACATCGGGTAGCAATGCAGGATGTGCTGGTATTGGAAGCTGGAAAAATGCATCTAAAGTCTCATCAATGATTCTCAAAGTTTCGACAGCAGAGAGTGCATATCCTTCTTGATTAGCTTGTGGATTCCAGACCTAACATAACGCAATATGTTGGTTAGCAAAAACAAAAAGAACAATAACAAGTTCCCATTCTAACAAAACTACAAATACCAATTCAGTGGATAACCATGTCAGTTGCATGAATGAACCAGCAACTTTCAAAAGGAACATAAACTACCTCTACACAGGTAGTGAAGTGCTTCATATGATAACATAGAATTCGAAACTAAATAAATGAAATAATGCACCTATTGAGAAATCATCTCCTACTAACTTATGTAGGTTAGGGTTGTAAAGCACAGTGCTATTTCTTTAATAAATATTAAAAAGGAAACTTCTTTAAATCTTATGCAAAGCAAACCACTAACAAGACATGTTACTATATTAGAGCTGATTTATATACTCTGCAGTCCTTCACAATACCTTTTTTTGTACTCTTATAGCCTTAGCATGTAATCCAAATGCTTAGGAAAAGTTAATTCTTAAACATAATTACTTCTTCCCCTTTTTGGTTTCCTGTGTTACTCATTTGTAGTCAAGCCATGCAAGCCTAACAGAATTATCCATAAAGAGAGAAATCTATTATGACATGATTATTGCCAGTAAAGAGACTCCAAAAATATTTTCACAATGAATATATAATTACACAATATAAAACTAAGTAGTTGTAGAACTTGGATTTGAAAGATAAAATTTTCATCCAAAAAGAATAGCAAGTGCCTACCTCTTGTTGCAAATTCCTGTCAACCCATTCCTTAAGTCTGTCTAATCTAGTCTTGATCCACCCTTTAACAAGATTGGCAATTGCAGTTTCAGCTTCATAAGGAGGCATCTCTCGGATTATTGCCTTCCCACCATCATCACTGTCTACTGCATCCTCGACTGCAATCTGCACAAGATCTTTCTCCAGTTTATCTGCAGCTCTAAGTACTTGAACAGCATCAGGGGTTAACTCTGTGATGCCTGATATGAACTGTTTTATCTCATTAGCATAACAAGAATGAAGGGTGGCCACAGCCACACCTGCTGCCAAAGGATGCCAACCCTTCAGTATTGGACTGAAAACCTGCTTCTCATGAACTGCTAACTCACCAACATCCTTAGCAAGGATTGCAAGGACAGGAAGAGGATTTGGCTGGTTTTTGGAAGCTCTCCTGCTTGAGTCTGCCTTCTCCATTCTCTATACAACAACAAAACAATGTATATGCTTAGTCATGAAACCAAGTAAAACGGAGAATTGGGGGGGATAGAGAAAAAAAGAGAGAGAACACAAACACGTCATAATATTTGTTGCATTCAAAGTTTCATACATGTTAGGATCTTCTACATATGCAATGAAGATTCAGATACTAGACATGAGCCATTGGTGCTCAATTTTCCATCATTCTGAGTAAGGGGGCTAATAACAGATAGTAAAGACTTGCCTGAGCAAAAGCAGTGCGTAACGATGACCTGATGTAAGTGTCAATTCTATTTCGAGCTACATCAACTTCTTTCCTCTTTCTGCGATACTCAGTAGATACATCCTCAACCAAAATCTTGGCCGCTGATACACCTAAAGAAACAATGCCCTGCATGGTATAGACATTTCCACTATCAAAAGTGTCATGGTATGCAAGGAGTCTTTTCTCTGCCCAGCCCAATATTGAACTCAATGTAGAACTTAATATCTTTGAGTATTCTGGATCCCTGGTTGTCTTGGCATCTTTTGCTACCTCTGATAGCTGACCATCAGCAGCATATAGCAAGTCCATTTCGACTTGCCCAGTGGAAACAAAATGGTGAAACAGAACCCATGCAAAGCAGAGATTATGCAGCATTTGATTAATCCCAAGGATCACCCACGTCTTCTTTATCTGCTCCATAAGCTCATCAACTTCCTCAACAATGGATGTTTCATCATTAATATCAAAACACATCTCAAGAAGCATTTCATAGAGTCTAAGATTCAGTGGAATGCCATCAGCCCAGTGGCATGAATCAGAGAGAGACCCATCAGATCTAGAGGCAAGAGACATTACAGCACTGCGAAGAACTTGCATTGACTCATTGTTCTTCCCAGTTTCTATTGGCCTATCTAGAGCTGCATGAATGATTTGCCGTAGCCTTTGTGATGCATTATTCGACTTATCGAGTGGCACACGAGGATGCAACAGTAACCCAGCCTCAAGAACCCTGAGGTTTCTTTTCTGCCATGCATCATATTCTTGTTGATCACTAAAATCTGATTGCTTAAGCTGCTGCAGTAGCTCCAATGGAAGAACCACTGAATCAATCCGCCTTCCAACCTGTGATATATAAAATTATAGTAGACCATTATCAATAAAGTCACCGTAACATCACAACAAATACAATTCATGAACTTCATCAAAATTCTATTACACTAAATTTGATAATCTGGATGGATTTTACAATAACCTTGAAGAATTTACATTACTCATGATTGAATTCTAGAATTAAATTAGCTTGTAACTTAAATTATACTATAATCTACTTTTCAACATCGTTATCATCGGATCCTAGCTCATCAACTTTTATATTATTATACAATCCAAATTAACTTACTCACAAGCAGCATTATCTGGATCAAATAAATTGCAATTAAAAATAAAGCAAGATTTCCAGATCAACCAAAATTTCAAGTAAACTAAATCTTAAATTGAGCTAACCAGACCACCGCCAATTCTCAAAAGCGCTCTTCTAACACGCGCATCAACGCTCTCAGGTACCCGCATTTGAATCCTCATAAGCTCCCCTACAGTCGTAGGCCGCTTAGACTTTCCCTGGCCCGAGCTTGGAGCTGAACCGGGACTCTTCTTCGAGCCAGGAGATTTCAAACCTAAAGCCTTCTTCATCTTACTAGCAGCTGCTGACGTAAGCGAGCGTTGCAACGCGGGGGAGCCAGGCGAGTGGTTGTGGTTTTGACCAGGCGAGTTCTGACTCGGCGAATCGGAAATGGAAGAGGCGGAAGTGGAGAGAGGTTTGGAAGCTGAGGTACGGCATACGGCGAGGAAGACGTCGTAAGCGGTGAGTCGAAGGTCGGAATCGGTGAGTTGAGAGGCGAGTTGGCCGAGTGGAGATTGGAGATCGGTGGAGGTAAGCTTGTTCGTCGGCATTGGTGGTGGTTTAGTTTGAAGTGGCGGTGGCGGGGGCGTTGACTCTCTCTTTGAGTGGCCGAGTGAAAGGTCTCTAAAGAGATGCGCCATTGTGTGCGACTTAGTGAGAGAACATGGAACTATTCGGACTTAAAACGGAAGATAAACAGAAAGATTAAAAATTGCAATATAATAGCTGTTTATCGACTTTTAAAAAAATTTAAATTCGAATTAATCGGTTATTAAATTAATTATTAATATTCGATAATCATACCATGAATCCGTGATTGAAATACCCATATATATACACTTCAATCCATATTTTTTTTATTTAAGGGAAAGTGAGTATGGATAAGGTATTTGTATTAAGAATGAGGTTGTATTTTGTTTTTTTATTTAATAAAAATTAATATATTAGATCAAAAAGTAAATTTATATTTGTGTTAAAAATTAGTTTTTATATATAACCATAAGCTACATGCAAGTTTATAACAATATAAATAGATGAAATTTTTAACAGAAATGATTAATTTGTTCATTGGTCTAAGTATATATGCTAATTTATTCATTTTTAAATAAATGAGACAAAGCATTTTGTCTCTTAATGCGAAAGCTTCCTTGTACTTTTACCTTTAATCGTATTAGCAATGTTGAGGTCATTAAATCTTAAAGATCCAAATTTGTGTAATAATTAATTTTAATCTTCTTTTAATTTTATTGTCTCGTGACAAATCTTATGTAATATTAGTTAGTTAGTCAGATAACAAAACACATAAGATCACAAATCTATAATTATACATGATGAATCTTAAAATTGAATATTCAAAATCTAAGTATTTATTTTTGTCAATAATATCAAAATTTTGATTAATTGAATTAATTAACCATGTCACGTCAATTTCAATTGCTTTTGTCAATATAAATCAACTTCTGGTTACCTTTATGTATGGAAATACTATGTTTATTTTTTCTCAGTAGATGACTGTCGAATCATTGCTTGAAATTTGTTAATCGGATTTAAAAAAACCTATGAAATAGTTAAATGAGGATATTGGAATATTTTATGATTGTATATGACATTTGATTTTGAAGGAGAGGGCAGCATGAGTTTTGATGGAAATGGGAGATATTTTTTTATCAAAAAGAAGAGTGGATTGTGGATCGTTGATTGGTGGGGTCCAGGCCCACCTGTAAGCAGAGTAATGCACAGCAACAAACAGCCTAGAATTTGTTTATTTGTAATTAAAAAATTAATATTATTTGCCTCACAGACCAAAAAGGAAAACAAATTCCATCCTGTTGAATTTGTTTGTTTTAAATTGTAGTGAATAAGATAAAAGCCAAAAGTGGGATGCGAAACTTGTGATAAGGATAGTAATGCTTTATGTCGGCAGCAATGAAGAAGACCAACATGTTTTCTTTCATGAAACGACAACGTACCACATGCATGTGCCCAATGAGCCTACATTGAGCTTTTAAGTAGATTAATTGGCCTGTTTAGTTACTACACCCAAGGTCATTAAACTTAAAATATTTACAAAATGATTATCGAATTATTCGGAAATTTTTATTTAAGTTACTGGACTGTTAAAATCGATATTGTATGGCATTTTCTATTTACACCGTCTGCACCAATTAAAATTTCTCCTTCTTAGTCTCTTTTATAGTTCAACATTTTTTCATGAAATAGCTTTTATCATCACGAATTTGTGAATTAAAATCCAAACAGCTTTCTTCTCCGATCTTTGACACTAACCGTCAGGTCAACTTAGATCTAAGGTATGTTCTTTTACTTGTTGATGAGTATCGATCCACCTTACTAATCATTAAATCGTTACTTGAAGCTCGCTAACCGAAATTTTTTAAAAAACTTAACAACCCAGTGACTTAAATAAAACTTTTGAATAGTTCAATGGCTTAAACGAAAACTTTCGAATAGTTTAGCGCCCATTTTGTAATTTTTTAAAGCAGAGTGACTAAAACATAAACTCACTAGTAGTTTACTGACATTGGGTGTAGTTTACCCAAGAAAATTAAAAAATTGAAAATATGAATTAATTAATTTTATATTTTAAGTTGATCCTTAAATTTTAAAATGTTCTAATTGAATCTTAAAAGAATAAGTATGTTTCATGAATCAAGTCATTCCGCCAATGTAGCTATTAGCTTGAGCACCAAAAGGTCAACTCAAATTTGACATGAAGCACATTTAAAACACTTGAATTAAATTGTAAACATGTGTGTACCTACCATGTATATAACATGAATCTTATGCATTATAAAGCAAATAGTGTCAATAAAATTTAGAAGGGCTATTTATTTTAACACATTATATCCAAACTGTCCACATAATAGGTACATACATATTTATAATTTAATCCAATTGTTTTAAATATATCTCAAGTCAAATTTGAATTGACTTTTTAATGCTCAAACTAATAGCTACATTAACGGAAAAACTTAACTAATACGATTTTAATACATCAAGGGCTCAATTAAAATGTCTTGAAATTTGAAAACCATTTTAAAATCATAATCATAATTTTGATGTAATCCGGCGAGTTTATAAATTTAGTGTTTGGACAATTTATTGTGGATTTATAACAATTTAGATGTTATTAATTACATTTCACGAATAATTTTTCTTCAATTAAATGTTTTATATTGCGTCGATTGAGTCTTATCTAGATTGACATCGATATTGTTGTCAGTACAAGAGAACGTGGATTCGAGTGCACTAAAACGTATTATCCTCTTATTTAAGGGTCAGGGAGGGGTTATGGGTAGTTCTAGGTATTGTATAAAAAAGAACAACTATGATAATAACCTATAATGAGACTAATGTTAAAAAAAATGGCTTAGATCACAAAGTATACTATAATTTTTTTATTGTGATGATATTAACAATAATATTTTGGACAAATCCCTAGGATTTATCTTTTTTATTGAAAATTAGTATAATTTTCGGACCATTCTTTGCATTGAGTTAATTATTTATTTGTGTTAACTTACAGAGCAAAAATTTTAAGGTTAAAATTTATTTTAAGTCACTATACACTTCATATATTTGAAATTTAGTCACCTTACTTTTATTTCAGGAATTTAGTCCCTTTATTTTTTGGACTTAATTATTGCTAAAATTCTTCTATTAAATTATCTGACGTGAAATTTTAAATTTAAAAAAAAATTCACTTAATAATAATGTAACAATAAAAATAATGCTGGAAATATAAATTAGGATTTTTTTTTCTTAAAAACACTCATTTGAACTTGTCATGATAAAAAATATAATTTTTTGTTGGAATAGTGTTCTTAAAAAAATTGATGTTAACATTTTAATTGAAAATTAACAGTATTAACTATTTAAACTAATTAATAATATTATAAATATATAAGAATGAAATTATGTTATAAATTAATTTAAAGAAATTTTGGTAGGTTCAAACCTTTTATATATAGGTATATAAATTTAAATAATGGACCAATCGTTTCCAAGGGATCTGTCATGTTGCATTATGGTAATCTTTAATTCAGCAAATTACAATTAATAACAAAATATTTAATATAATTTTTTTGTATATTTTCATTTTTTGCTACTTTTCATCATTTTTTTATAGTTTTTGACATGCTTTCTAATTTTTTTTTATGCTTTCGCAATTAAGTTTGGAAAATAAAAATAAATTTTTGGTATAAAAAATATTACTTTTAGGTACTAAGAAATTTGGTTGAGATGAACATACAAAAATATTATTTTTGCATACTAATAAATTTATTTATATACAAGGATAAATTAACAAATATTGAAAAATAAATAAGTAAATTAATCAATTTTTTCAAGTTTCAATTGTTAATAAATTGCTAATTCGAAAATTTGACACGTATAATTTTTATTATCATGAATTGTTACCATTAGTGTTTAGTAAAATTTGGAGATTTAAGATCAAAGTGATACAAAAATTAAGAGTAAAAGTGAGAAAATAAATAAAGGTTAAATTAATTATTATAAAAAAAACATTAAAAAAAGAAATCAATTACATAGTTGAATATAGACATGATTATGACAAGGTTGCCACTACGGAGAAGTCTATGTAATTGTCTGAATTCCTTGTAGTTTGGTGACATCCATAAGCGGATGACTCCGAAAAGTAGGGCAAAGGGGATAGCAGCGATTACGTTGGCAAGAATATAATTAACGTCTACCCAAAACGACGAGGGTGATATTATTGTCATCGAATAAAAGTAGGAGACACTTAGATAATAAAGCGGGATAAGGAGTAAACGAGGAACATTGGAGAGGAGAAAAACTGTTAGAAGAACCGGCAAGCCATATGCTATAAGATTATAAACCCAAAACCCATAATACATGTCGGGATTCATCACTGTTGTACCGGTTTTCCTTGTTTCTTCACCCAACAGGTGTTTGAATCTGGATTTATTGTAATTGTCGTCTAAGATTTGAAGAGTATTTGAGTTGGTGGTGGGGATACTGTTATTATCACCTTGCCAAACACCTCTCGGTGGGCTTAAAGATGATTGGTAAACTGCTGTTATAACTAGCGTCGCAACCACCAACGTTGCGTTGATCATGTCCCCCGACAACCCGTTTCTTGCACGAACCAACATTGTTAATCTTCTTTTATGCCAATGGGTTCCTTTCTTAATGTGTTTAATCTTGGTGGTGGTGGCGTCACTCATGTTCAAACCTCTTCTTTCGACCTTTTCTATGATTTCTCGACTTGTTAAACAATCTGAGTTCTTAGCTGTTACGTCTAAGTATTTCCCGAAATATAATAACATTTCTAGTGCCTGCGTAATTAATATATTATCACACTATTAGATAAATATATCAACAGCTAGCATAAATATATATAAAAAGGGAAATTAGTATACCTGGTGTTGTTCCTTTATAGCTGCAATGTGTAACACAGTGTTGCCATCATCATCTCTCCAATTGATAACCTTCTTTTCCAATTCATTGGCTCCTCTACGACGATTACTTTGAAGCCATCCGGTTAAGAGATTAAACGCTTCGAGGTGATCGTTTTTCAAAGCAAGATGTAACGCAGTCTCGTCTCGAACCGTCACATCTTCAATGCATTCAGGGCAAGCTTCGAGGAAGTGGAATAAAAGATTAGAGTTCCCCATTGTGGCTGCCCAATGGAAAGGAGTCATCCCTTCCCTTCCTTTGACTCGAACCAGATCTTTATCGGTCTTCAAGAGTCGAAGCAGTAGCTTGGTGTGGCCGTTTCTGAAGGCCAAGTGCATGGGGCTAAATCCATCTTGGCTTAGCTTCCTAGCAAACGAAGGCTTCAAGTTCATCATCTCCATTGCCAGCTTAATTTGGCCTTCAGTAGCAGCTATGTGAAGCGGAGTATCAATGAAAGGAATGTGGTCAATGCGCTCCAACATGTACGGATCCTTTTGAATTAAAGCATAAAAGGCATCAATATTTCCTGTTGCAGCTGCTTCTCTCAAGCTATCATTCATGCTCATCTCCTTGACTTGTACAATAACATACCACCAATGATCCTTATTTAAAACATTATAAAGTACGTCCTAATTGCTTGACTTTCACGTAAAGAGTGATTTAAAGAATAGAATAAATTAAATATTAAGCAAGGAATAGAATAAATTACTCTTAGAAGTAAAAGTTGTTTTTATCCACCGCCACAGTTACTCTTCTATAGTGAGAAAGAGTAGAATAACACTGGTAATAGATTTTATTCTATTTTTATTTTTAGAATTTTAACTTCTTTATTTTTTAAATTTAATTGTTAACACATGTGATATTTTTTTTGTTACATTTAGGTTCGTTACAACTCTAAATTTTTGTTTCATAGCTACTAAGTGAATAATTTTCTTTTTATTTCAAAATGTCACGATAATGAATTTAACAGAAAAAATATAGTTAGAGTTAACAATTAGACTTGAATTTTGAAATCTAAAATATAGAAAGACTAATTTTTTTAAAATAAAAATAGAGGCATTAAACTATAAATATATAACGATACTGATCAAATTGAGAAATTATCTTAATTAGAGTGACTAAATTGACAAAAAAAATTTAGAGTGACCAAAATAGGAACGACACTATTTTAGAGTGAGTTGTGATGTAGTTTACTTTTTTAGAAATGACAAAACTTAACTTAATTAATTTAACAGTTATTGCTTGGTAAGGATGTATTATAAAATGTACATATATATTTTAAAATTATAAAACACAAAACAAACAAAAACAAATGTATGTACGTATATGAAATATAAAATGTATATGCATATATTATAAGAAGTATGCACAAATACATGGTTATAATAATAATATTAATAAATAATACAATAATAATGATGCAATATAACAGTATTAATAATATATTAAAAAACTTAAAAAACCCAAAAAGACAGATTAAGGATTAAATTGAAAATAAATGGAGTTTGGGGGCCGAATTAAAAAATGGAAAACACAAAAAGGGACCAAATCATAACGCGCAAAACAGGAAGAGGACCCAAAGGGAAATATCCCCACACTAATCCAACGGCGTCGTTCTACTGAGACCTATGCGCATGGTCTATGGACCAAATTGAAACAAGAGATAAATTTTGTGGGCAAAATTGAAAATATGTGAAAAAAAACTTCATTGAAGATGGCACAAAAGCAAGGGCATCGGTTGCGCAAATATCCCCACCAGCGAAAACATGCGGGTCAACTAGGCGGGTCGGGTCACACACGCGGGTATAGGCTTATACAGCGCCGTTTTGGGGCCACTGAAACAGGCCTAAACGACGGCGTTTCATGCCCTTTATAAAAATCAAAAATTTTCTAATGAATTCATTTTTTCCCTTCTTTTACAGAAAACAGATGAACCCTCTGCTAGGGTTCTCATTTCCCTTTGCCGCCGCCGCCAACAGGACCGTCCCACAGCTTCCGTTGTCGCCCCAGTCTCTGCTTGCGACGAAGAGGGGAAAGATTCAACAATACTAGGTAAAATTTTCACCTCTTAATCGTTTCTTTTTCCTTTTTTACAGACGATGAATAAACAAAAAGATTCAAAAATAGAAACAAACAATCGTTGCAAAAAATCACCTCCAGTATACTGTTTTTTTATGTTCTATTTTTCCTGTATCAATCCGTTTTTCTCTTTTCAATCCCCCCATTTGCAAAAAAGAAAACCCCTTTTATCACTTTGTTATGTTTCTGTTATGCTAACGTGCTTGCGGTTTGTGGTTTGTTGCTGGAAGATCGTGCATGGTGCGGGGCGACGTGCTGCGATGTTGGGGCGTGGGTGAGGTTGCTGCGGCTGCTGGTTTTGCTGCTAGCTGCTAGCTGCTAGGGTTTCTAAAACTTTAGGCTAATTGGGCCTTGTAATTGGATTAGGATTGGCCCAAGTTTTATTGGATTTGTAATTGTATTTAGTTTTAGTATTTGGTTTGGGCCCTGAGTAATAATTGGGTATTACACCCTTGACGGATTAGTTTAGTGTAAGCTTGGTTTAAATCAGTTGAGGTTTCAAATAAGGATAGTCAGTTTGCAACTCTCCTAATTTCTTCATCATTTAAAGAAAGAAACAAAAGCATGGATCCAAGCTTGCGAGAAGTAGCTGGAACAGGAGATACTGATGCCTTGTACGCTCTAATTCGAAAGGATCCGTACATGTTGGAGCATATTGATCAGATTCCTTTCATCGATACTCCACTTCACATAGCAGCAAATGAAGGCCAAATTAAGTTTGCAATGGAGATGATCAACTTGAAGCCTTCGTTTGGTCGGAAGCTAAACCAAGACGGGTTTAGCCCCATGCACTTGGCCCTCAAAATGGGGCATACCAAGCTAGTGCTTCGACTGTTGAAGACCGATAAAGACCTGGTACGCGTCAAAGGAAGGGAAGGGATGACCCCTTTCCATTGTGCAGCTGCAGTGGGGAACTCTAATCTTTTATTCCACTTCCTTGAAACTTGCCCTGAATGCGTTGAGGATGTCACGGTTCGTAACGAGACTGCATTACATCTTGCTCTGAAAAACGACCACACAGACGCTTTTAATCTCTTACATGGATGGCTTCGAAAGAACCGTCGTGGAGGAGGCAATAGTTTGGAAAGAAAGGTTGTGAATTGGAGAGATGATGATGACAACACTGTGTTGCACATTGCAGCTACAAAGCAACGACATCAGGTATATATGCAATATAATGATAGGTTGCGTTCCTTTGGTCATTTTATTAATGACTATTTATAATATTCGACGCAGGCAGTACAACTGTTGTTGGATTCCTTTTATGGGTTAGATGCAAATGCTAAGAACTCGGAAGGCTTGACAGCTCGAGAAATCATAGAAAGGGTTGAAAGACAAGGGTTGAACATGAGTGGCGGCGAAGACGATGATACCACCACCGCCAAGATTGAGCGCATTAAGAAAAGAACTAGTAGGTCTGAAAGAGCATTAGTGAAGTTGATTCGTGCAAGGAATGGGTTGTCGGAGAACATGCTCAACGCAACACTGGTGGTAGCGGCGCTGGTCATAACAGCAATCTACCAGTCCTCTTTAAGCCCACCAAGAGGTCTTTGGCAAGGTGATAACACTATCCCCACCACCACCACAAACCTTACAACCACTACTAAATTTAAACTCTTTAACGACAATTACAGTGAGTATCGTTTCAAATTTCTGTTGGGTGAAGAAACAAGGAAAACTGGTACAGCAGTCATGAATCCCAACTTGTTTTTAGGGTTTTGGTTTTTCAATTTTATAGCATTTGGGCTTCCAGTTCTTCTAACCGTTTTGCTTTTATCCAATGTACCGAATATTCTTCTCATCCCGCTTTATTATCTATCCGTCTCCTACTTCAACTGCATGACAATAATATCTCCTTCCACGTTTTGGGCAAGCATCAACTTTGTTGTCATGTGGACAGCCATTATTCTCCCGTTGCTCTTAGTTGTTAGAAGCGTATGGTTATCGAGGCAGCCAAAGTACAGGGAAATCAGAGAATTACGGAGACTTTTCCGCAAGTAGAATAATGTTGGAATCATCCAACGGTAGCGAATGTCAAAGTAGTTTATATGTTCTCTTATGTTATGTACTTTTTTCCATTTTCTCTGGATTAATATCTTTTCTCTTGGGTAAAAAATTTATGTAATTGCTTTGGATAAATTTAATGAATAAGATTACTTTTCCCAGCAGATATCTTTGTCCTTTGCAACGAAACAAAAAAACAAAGAAAAACTAACCATCCTATTTTCTAATTTAAAAGAATATTTTCCGAAGTATTGTTGATTCAAAATTAACAAATTTTTCAATGAGTCAATATTGTTCTCTAAATATTTTCTAAAAAAAGGACAAATTCATAAACAACAGCTATATTCATTCTATTCAAATAAATCTTAACAAAACCCTGTTCATCATTGATGTCTAAAGGGATTTTTTATCCCATTTAAAGCTAAAAGCAACTATTTTTTTAAAAGCCAAAAATTGTCTTTTAAAAACCATCTTTTTTAAGTCAAATAAAAACTTCAAATTTCGTTTTTACCTTTCTAAAGCTAGTTTGAGTGTCTAAATACAATTTTATCTCTCATTTATATTAACTATATAAGCTAAATATAATTTAAACTAAATTTTACAAATAATTTATGTTAATTACTTAAAAATAACCCAAATAATTTATATTATAATTGGTTTGATTTATTATTTTTGGTGCAAACAATCAACACTCAAACAGTCAATACACTGTGGGATAGATCACGTGCAAAACCAACCTAACCTATGAGTATATCCAGAAGAGAAAAATTATACAAGTCCAACCCCCCACAAGTTCCCAGTCGGCTCATCCCATTGACCTTTCCACGCCTTCGAATTGATTGGTGCAATTGGAATTGCATTGCCGAATGTAATACATGAAGCTCAAGTGCTGACCATCTACTAGAGGTGGACCAAGTAAAGACCAATCCAGTGTTGATTCTCCAAGGCCATCGAAGAGCCACCAACGTTGACATCGCCTCCAGACTTGATTGTTATTATTATATTCTTTTCAAATTATTTTAGTTGTTGTTTAGAATGGATCGTGACTAATTTTTATTATCTAAACAAGTTTCGAAAATTTTATATAATTGAGAGACTTGTATAGATGATTATATTGAATTTAGAGAGCAGTTAAATTATTCAAGTGAAAAACGTTATTTTGTAATAGTGCATTTGATTGTAAAATCCATTTGTTCTGATTTTATAGACTAAATTCTTAGGAGGATAATTTAGCGGTGATAGATCTAGTCTTCAAGGTACAAGAGTAAAGATTTTAAACCGGGATGTGTTAGAATTATGTTCAATGGTTGTAATTGTTGAAAGATAGTGGATTCTTCTCATTGAATTAGGGATGCATAGAGAAATTGAATTACGTAAACAACCTTGTTATCCTCTATTTTAATTTTGGTATCACAATGCTAGCAGAAGTACCCACTTTTGCAATCACTTTTGCTCGTAATTGCATAAATAACATTGTTATCTTTTTTTTTTTTTGCCATTGTTTCTTTTGAATGGTATGATGTAATAACTTTTTATAATTTAAAAACTTTTTATAACTTTAAAATGTAAATTTGAGGATTTTAGAGCTTTTTGATGTTTTTAGATTTTTAAAATTGTTTTTTTTAGAGTTATTGTTTAAAAAATCTTAAAAGTATTAAAATAATATTTTTAGTTATAGTTAAGGGGTCAATTTTCTTATTAACCCTTTGAACTAGCGTGTCACGTTATCTTCTTAACAGAAGTTAAAGGATGGATGACCAAAATATAACAATTTAATAACGTTAATAACTATTACATAAATTTTGAAAGTTGAGTGACTAAAATGTAATTTTTAAAAAAAATTATGAGTTATTGTTATAAGTTGCCCTAATTTTAAATTGAAATCTAAAATCCTAAAAATGAAAAAAAAGGTGTTAGTTATAGAAACCAGTAGAAGGATAGACAACAAGCATCTATTTTTATTGATTTGGTTTATTGGCTATGGGTATTCACTATTCACTCTCGTAAGTTTGAGTCGCAAGATTACTTATTTATGTGTGTCTTTGTATTTGATTTATGTCATAAGTTCCAATAAAAGAAATAAAATAAACGAAAAGGTATCAAATAAATCATATAAAAGCATGTTTATAATTTATATTTTTCACAATTAATTAATTTGATCATACTTTATTCTAATTATAAGGATGTGATTGGACGAAAGTGTAATTATTAATGTACTAACTAATAATGACACTCCCTTAAACTTCTAAATCCCTAAATATATAGAGTTTAATTATATCCTAATTCCTTATATTGTTTGTTGTAATATAGATTATAATTAAATAACTAAATGCTTTTAAATTCTATAAAAGAATATTCTATAATCAAACCATCATATAATATCTTAATTAAGAAAGTATTCAATAATACAATTATAAATAAAAATAACATAAAAAATATTTGTATCAAATTGCTGTAAACATATACTCATTGTCGTCACTGGTTGGTCATTAGCTAAGTATAAATAATTAATGATAAATAATATGTGATTTAGTTGGCCAAAATGTATAGAAATTATCTCTCGATTTTAAACTATTTTAACTAACAAAATTAGTAAAATAACAATAATTATATTTTAAAAAATATATGTTATAAAATTAAAATACTGAATAAAAAAACTTAAACTAGAATCGTGTAGTGGTGTATTTGGAAAGTCATGATATAATTGTTTGTAATTAGCCGCATAATTTCCACAATTCTCACCGAATTGAAGGAGTGTAATTGATACTTTCACTACCAAAATTTGAAACAACAGTGACAGACCAAATCCGTTACAGATCACTGTTTACATTTGGTGACGGTTTGTGATGGATTTTTGTGACATCGATACCCCTCACTAGTAAAGTGTATCAGTGAGTGTATTATGGAAGTATGATCACAATTTTTACAGATTATTTTTGAGTATGCGTTCCGTCACAAATTATAAATTCTGTCACCAACCTACTACAATAAAAAATACAAACCAACCATAACCTACTACAAATTGGTTTTAAAAATGATAAGAATTTAAGAAAATTATATTTCATTTTCCATAAATAGATTTATTTGTTGTTTATGGAGCCACTAGAAGGGGCGGCGGAGGAGGCGTCGCCTATTGTAGCAAAAATAATAATATAATAATTTAAAGAAGAGCAAAACAAAATCCACACCTAATGAAAAAAAATCGCTTCTTTCTTTCTCCTTCGAAGATTCCAAGCAAGTATCCAGACATTAAAAACAAAAAATATGCATATTATTCCAAGTCATCAACTTTGAATATAAATCCCATAATATTTACTTTTTTTTTAGGTATTTAAAAACTCTTTCAACATTTAAATATTCTTCTTTTTTTTTCACTTAAATCGAGCCCATGGTTTTGGAATACTTTCTATGGCAATGGGAATGGGGCCAAGAAAGAGCTATATATATATATATATATCCTTTTTTGGGGGGTCAAATCAATCTGAATTACCAAAATTTTTAAATATAACGATTGAAAAAGTGTAAAAAATAATTAATTTAAAAAAAAGAAAAAGAAAAGAAGTAACAAATGTTCCATATCTTCAATTATTTACCTGAAAATTTGATACCTTATGTGAACATTTGTTTTATGATCAATACTTTTTTCAAATTAAATAATATTGATTAAAAATACTCACCAAAGTGATAAGAATATATATAATTCAAAATTTTAAACATTTTTACTTTCAAACTGATATTCCTAAATAAATAATATATTTTAAACTATTTTGTTAATCCTAATTTCTCGATAAATATGTTTTTAAATTAGTTACATTTTTTTCAAGATTATCTTAATTTTTTTAAAGTTTCTGTTTGTTTAAATATTGAAATAATAGTTGGTTTATTACTCGTGTAGTTTTTAAATTCCACAAGCAAGATTAAGGTTGCCTGTGAAATAAAAAAATATTTTTAAAAAAATTAATCACACCACGGTTTTTTAATTAAGTGTTATAGTCAGTTTGTTGACTCCTATTTTTTAGCAAGACTGTTAGACAAATAAGTTTGTTTAATCTTTATGGGATTATTCTGTTTTCATTAGTCTGTTAGTGGAAAATCTTACTTCCACGATTTAATTTCTCCGTAAGCCTATATAAAGGCATCATTGTTGAAGTTAATCATAGTGAATTGATTTTGATTATTTTCCTCTCGTGTTAATTATTCCTTTAAAGTTTGTCATCAGTGATATCAGAGCCAAGTTTAGAGTGTTTTGTGTTGTGTTCTAGATACGATGTCACAACATTCGAGTGAATCCGATAGATTTGTTTAACCTACTATTCCTCGCTTTGATGGTCATTATGATCATTGGAGCATGTTGATGAAAAATTTCTTAAGGTCAAAAGAATATTGGTCTGTCGTTGAGGATGAAATCCAAGAGCTAGAAGTTGGAACCAGTTTGACATATACACATAAGATGGAGACTAAATTCCTAGAAATAAAAATATATGGACTAATTTTTAATTTGTGAAAAATACAAGGACTTATGACATATTTTAACAATTTATTATGTTTATACTATAATTTAATTTAAATATTTGTTAATGCCAAATGATAATAATAACATGACATAATAATGATAATGATGATGATATGTGAAAATAAAAATACTTCACATTTAAATTGATTATAATTATAATTTATCTATTTCATATATCATAATATTAATGAATTTGAGTTTATATATTCTATATAATATATATTATAATATTAACAAATTAGAGTTTTTTAGTATTTCTTATGCATTTAGTTTTGCTTTTGGAAGTGATTTCAGGGATGGTTTTGACCTCGTCCACCCAGTTTAGTGGATGTTCTATTCTTTTGTCGATTTTATCTACTGCTTTAGATCATCCGAGATTAATTTTTTCATAGTATTAAATATTTACAATCACTCCAAATAATCATACTTGAGTTGTGATGGAGACGATTGCTAACTTGCTATATATTATCGATTTTATAGCATAATATTTAAAAGTAATTTTTTACCGCCATACTAAAAATTTTAAATATTTTAAGAGTACAATTTTTAAAAGCGAAGCTGGTCAACTTGCCCTAAAGCAAATGGCGAAAATGCGTCGAAATTATATTGAAGTGAGAAATGGGGAGTGGGAGTCAAGATATTGATGTCTGTAATAGGCGGCCATCGATTCATATCCATTGTTAGAAATAAATATATTAATATTTTTTAAAATATTCGATATTTTTATGCAATATAAATATACCCTTGAGGGATTAGTTTAGTGTAAGATTGAGCTAAAACAGTTGAGGTTTCAAATAAGGATAGTCATTTTGCAACTCTCCTAATTTCTTCATCATTTAAAGAAAGAAACAAAAGCATGGATCCAAGCTTGAGAGAAATAGCTGGAACAGGAAATATTGATGCCTTGTACTCTCTAATTGGAGAGGATCCATACATGCTGGAGCATATTGATCAGATTCCTTTCATCGATTCTCCACTTCACATAGCAGCAAATAAAGGCCAAATTAAGTTTGCAATGGAGATTATGAACTTGAAGCCTTCGTTTGGTCGGAAGCTAAACCAAGATGGGTTTAGCCCCATGCACTTGGCCTTCAAAATGGGGCATACCAAGCTAGTGCTTCGACTGTTGAAGACCGATAAAGACCTGGTTCGCGTCAAAGGAAGGGAAGGGATGACCCCTTTGCATTGTGCAGCTGCAGCGGGGAACTCTAATCTTTTATACCAGTTCCTTGAAACTTGCCCTGAATGCGTTGAGGATGTCACGGTTCGTAACGAGACTGCATTACATCTTGCTCTGAAAAACGACCACACCGACGCTTTTAATTTCTTACTTGGATGGCTTCGAAAGAACCGTCGTGGAGGAGGCAGGGATTTGGAAAGAAAGGTTGTGAATTGGAGAGATGATGATGACAACACTGCGTTGCACATTGCAGCTACAAAGCAACAACACCAGGTATAGATGCATTATAATGATAAGTTGCGTATATTCCTTTGATAATCTTATTAATGACTGTTTATAATATTCTACGCAGGCAGTACAACTGTTGTTGGATTCCTTTTATGGGTTAGATGTAAAAGCTAAGAACTCGGAAGGCTTGACAGCTCGAGAAATCATAGAAAATGTTGGAAGACAAGGGTTGAACATGAGTAGCGCCGAAGACGATGATACGACCACCGCCAAGATTAAGCGCATTAAGAAAAGAACTAGTCGGTCTGAAAGAGCATTAGTAAAGTTGATTCGTACAAAGAATGGGTTGTCGGAGAACATGATCAACGCAACACTGGTGGTAGCGGCGCTGGTCATAACAGCGATCTACCAATCATCTTTAAGCCCACCGAGAGGTCTTTGGCAAGGTGATAACACTAGTAACCCCACCACCACCTCAAACCTTACTACTACCACTAAATTTAAACTCTTCAACGACAATTACGATGAAAAATTTTCTAAACATGTGTTGGGTGAAGAAAGAATGGAGACTGGTACAGCAATCATGAATCCCAACTTGTTTTTAGGGTTTTGGATATTCAATTTTATAGCATTTGGGCTTCCGGTTCTTCTAACCGTTTTCCTTCTATATGATGTAGCTCGTATTCTTCTTCTCCCGCTTTATTTTCTATCCGTCTCCTACTTTAACTGCATGACAATAATATCTCCGTCCATGTTTTGGGCAAACCTCAACTTTGTTGTCATGTGGGGAGCCATTATTCTCCCGTCTCTCTTAGTTTTTGGAGGCGTATGGCTATGGATGCTGCCAAAGTACCGGGAAATCAGACAAATACGCAGACGTGTCCGCAATGACAATAATATCGGAATAATTCAATACTTGCGAATGTCAGTCTAATTTATATATTATATTATGTACTCTTTTCCATTTTCTCTGTATTAATATCTTTTCTTTTTGAAAAAAGAAAAACACTATGTAATTGCTTTGGATAAATTTAATAAAAACAGATATATTTGAAGTATTGTTTGTTTAAAATCGACTGCTTTCTAAATGTGTTAATATCATTTTCGAGTTATTAATTAAAAATATCTTTAACATAAAGATATATGTAATAATTACATACTTATTATTTTATTTATATAATAAAAAAGTTATTGATTAAAAAGATGAATTAAAAAACTAGAAAATAATATATTTGTTAATTAAAAAGTACTATTTTTTTAAAAATAACATGAGATAAAAATATAAATATGCGCAGGAGATGAATTAAAACCGAGTCTCAAAAATAAGATTACTAACATTATCAATTAAGCACATTATCATCTATATTTTATAATATTAACTAATTTAAATATATATTGTCTACTTTATAACATAAATATTTTATCTTTTAAAAAATACTCTTCTTCTTCTTTTTTACAAACAAAGACTGGACATATTTATTGAAGTAATACAACAACATTGTAGAAATGTGAATAAAAAACAAAAAACAGCCAAATAAATATAAACCCTAGGACTTCAAACATTTTTCATCTAAAAATAAGAATATTAAAATACTGAAAAACCTCCAAATTTACCGTTGTCTACATCCATTACTAATCGTAGACGGTGACAAAGACACTCGACAGATGATAAGCAAAAAAAATACTCTTTTAACTACAATACTAAAAGCGTCCGCTAACCATTTTTCAATTAAGATATTAATCAAGACGGATTAATTTAGTGTTAAATCGAGTAAGTCTAGGGGTGTGGTGCGGTGCGTTTAGTTTACTTTTTGTCTCATGCTACAGTATCGTTACAGTATCTAATCTCACTGCCACCGCTGTTTTTACACTAACCGCAGGTAAACCCACCGCCCATCCAAGCTCACCCTAGATTAAGTCCGTGGATGAATTTCCGCATTTTTTTTAGGCATTAAATTGAGAGCCAATCAGAACCTTCCCCTAATTCCCCTTACCAATCTATAAAAAATTGGATCTTTGGTTTGATTTTATCAATAAAAGAAATTCCTTCCTCATTATATAATATAATTTTGTTCACTTTTCATCAATAATGAGATCAATTGTTTCGCTAATAGAATAGAAAATAGATAGTTGCTTCCTATTTCAGCAATATAAATAGTTACTCGATATTATAATGGTACGTACCATGTGTTTTTATGTTTTTAATTTTTAATATAATTAAAGGATGCATTGTAATCTTATAACCCTCCTTATGAAGCTAGTTAATGTAAAGAATAATAATTCTAATTATCTATGCTTAAAATTAATTCAGTTGTGCTTTCAATCAATGTATGATTTTGATATTGCAAGAGGTGTCCAGCTATGTGGTGAGATCTTGAAGGTGTGTCTTTGTAACATCTTGAGAAGCTTTTTGGATTTTTTTTTTCTTCTTTTAGGTTTATTATTAGTAAATGAATTTTTGCTGCGAAAAATTAGCTTAAAAACAAAATATAAAAATGATAGGAAATATGTTAATTTTAGACGACAATTAATGACATTGCAATATTACTTAACAACATGAACAATCCCCACCATCGTATTGTCATTCCCAAGTAATGGCGTATTCTCTTTACTTGGAAAATATCCCTCCTAACGCTGGCCGAAATTGGTTGAAACATTATGCAGCTAATTTGGTAAGATAATGGACGTGTTTATTGCATCAAAAAGAAATAGAAGAGGTCGTCGGTTTTTTTTCGTTAGGTATGGTAGGTTGGAAGATGCAAAGAGAGCATTGTGGAGTCTAGATGGCGAAGTTTAAACCTAGAGATGATTTGTGGAGGAAGGCAAATGGGAGAGAGGTCAGACAACATACATGGAATATGGAAAGAAGATGTGTTGAAGGAAATACGGGAGCGCATGTAGGGAAGAATGCAAGTGAGATTATGGCAAATAATAAACAACATGAAGAAAATGACCCAATCAAGTTGGACGAGATGGTGGAAGATTTATGAATTTCCAGAAAAGATAAGAGAAAAAAGTAGTAGAGGGAGCCATTGATGGAGAGAACTTGAAGTGGCTTGAAAAATGTATTGTGGGTAGAATGAGACTGTGGGGTTATGGGGTGATACTGGAATTTATAAAATTGGAGTCAAAAGATTATCGGATAATGATTTGTATGAATTGGAAGCCAATGAATGGGGAGATGCGTTTTGCAAGTGTTCAGAAAGTTGAACGGTGGACCACAAAGATGAAAGATTAAGGTGGTTATCCTGTTACGAGATTCCAATACATGCTTGGTCTTCGAGGAGGAAGTAGTTAAACAACTTGCTGCTATTGAATATTATAATTGGTTTGATTTATTATTTTTGGTGCAAACAACCAAGACTCAAACAGTCAATCGACTGTCGGATAGAGCACGTGCAAAAACAACTTAACATATGAGACTATATCCAGAAGAAGAAACTTATCCAAGTCCAACCCCCCACAAGTTCCCAATCGGCGCCTCATCCCATTCACCTTCGAATTGATTGGTGCAATGCGAGGTCCTATCATTGGAAGGAGAACAGAATCTTAACCGTGGGACCACACTTAAGCCGGCGTCCTTAATGATTAGATGCGTGGAAGAAACGGTGGGTATATTCATTCACCTAATAACATCACTACAAATACACAAACCATGTCTACCCATTGTGTGGGCTACTTGTGATAAAACAGGAAAACAATGAAAAATAATAATATAAAGAAGAGAAAAACAAAATCCACACCTAATATAATTTTTCCTAAATACAAGAAAACAAGTTTTGGGATAAAAAATCATATCGAAGATTAAAGGATTCAATTCATTTAGACTTGAATGTTAATTAAATGATTAAACATTCAAATCTCGTTAAATTCATGAACAGCGCTGTTTGAGACATTAAAAATTGGTTTAATTTACCAAAACAATAATAATGAGGCCCATGGTTTTGGAATCTTTTCTATGTCACAGCTATGGCGATGGGGTCAAGACACAACTGTCCTTTTTTGAGGTCAAATAAATTGATTAAAAATATCCACCAACATGGATAAGAATGTACATAATTCAAAATTTTAAACTGATATTCCTAAGTATATTATATATTTTAAAATATGTTTTTAATACTGATATTTCTTAATAAATTTGTTTCTAAATTAAAAATCATCTTAATGTTTTTGAAACTTATGTTTGTTTAAATATTAAAATAATTTTTAATACACTGCTTGTGGAAAAAGTTGAGCAAAATATTACAAAAAAGACGCATACCAATACACAAAATATATTATCTATTTTATGACATATTATTTAAACTAAATATTTTATTTTCTAAAAGTAAAATTTTTGAAAGCGAAGCTGGTCAACTTGCCTTGAAACAGATGGCGAAAATGCGTTCAAATTATATCAAAGTGAGAAACAGGGAGTGGGATTCAAGATTTTGACCTACTGTGATAGGCGGCCATCGATTTATATCCCTCGTCATATATAGTTATATTAATCATTTTTTAAAATATTCGATATTTTTATGCAATATAAATATACCCTTGAGGGATTAGTTTAGTGTCAGATTGAGCTAAATCAGTTGAGGTTTCAAATAAGGATAGTCAGTTTGCAACTCTCCTAATTTTTTCATCATTTAAAGAAAGAAACAAAAGCATGGATCCAAGCTTGAGAGAAGTAGCTGGAACAGGAGATACTGATGCCTTGTACGCTCTAATTCGAAAGGATCCGTACATGTTGGAGCATATTGATCAGATTCCTTTCATCGATACTCCACTTCACATAGCAGCAAATGAAGGCCAAATTAAGTTTGCAATGGAGATGATCAACTTGAAGCCTTCGTTTGGTCGGAAGCTAGACCAAGACGGGTTTAGCCCCATGCACTTGGCCCTCAAAATGGGGCATACCAAGCTAGTGCTTCGACTGTTGAAGACCGATAAAGACCTGGTTCGCGTCAAAGGAAGGGAAGGGATGACCCCTTTCCATTGTGCAGCTGCAGTGGGGAACTCTAATCTTTTATTCCACTTCCTTGAAACTTGCCCTGAATGCGTTGAGGATGTCACGGTTCGTAACGAGACTGCGTTACATCTTGCTCTGAAAAACGACCACACAGACGCTTTTAATCTCTTACATGGATGGCTTCGAAAGAACCGTCGAGGAGGAGGCAATGGTTTGGAAAGAAAGGTTGTGAATTGGAGAGATGATGATGACAACACTGTGTTGCACATTGCAGCTACAAAGCAACAACATCAGGTATATATGCAATATAATGATAAGTTGCGTTCCTTTGATCATTTTATTAATGACTATTTATAATATTCTACGCAGGCAGTACAACTGTTGTTGGATTCCTTTTATGGGTTAGATGCAAACGCTAAGAATTCGGAAGGCTTGACAGGTCGAGAAATCATAGATAGGGTTGAAAGACAAGGGTTGAACATGAGTGGCGCCGAAGACGATGAAACCACCACCGCCAAGATTGAGCGCATTAAGAAAAGAACTAGTAGGTCTGGAAGAGCATTAGTAAAGTTGATTCGTGCAAGGAATGGGTTGTCAGAGAACATGCTCAACGCAACACTGGTGGTAGCGGCGCTGGTCATAACAGCAATCTACCAGTCATCTTTAAGCCCACCAAGAGGTCTTTGGCAAGGTGATAACACTATCCCCACCACCACCTCAAACCTTACTACTACTACTAAATTTAAACTCTTTAACGACAATTACAGTGAGTATCGTTATAAAGTTGTGTTGGGTGAAGAAACAAGGAAAACTGGTACAGCAGTCATGAATCCCAACTTGTTTTTAGGGTTTTGGTTTTTCAATTTTATAGCATTTGGGCTTCCAGTTCTTCTAACCGTTTTGCTTTTATCCAATGTACCGAGTATTCTTCTCATCCCGCTTTATTATCTATCCGTCTCCTACTTCAACTGCATGACAATAATATCTCCTTCCACGTTTTGGGCAAACCTCAACTTTGTTGTCATGTGGACAGCCATTCTTCTCCCGTTGCTCTTAGTTGTTAGAAGCGTATGGTTATCGAAGCAGCCAAAGTACAGGGAAATCAGACAATTACGCAAGCTTTTCCGCAAGTAGAATAATGGAATCATTCAACGGTTGCGAATGTCAAAGTAGTTTATATGTTCTCTTATGTTATGTACTTTTTTCCATTTTCTCTGGATTAATATCTTTTCTCTTGGGTAAAAAATTTATGTAATTGCTTTGGATGAATTTAATAAATAAGATTGCTTTTCCCAACAGATATCTTTGTCCTTTGCAACGAAAACAAAAAAAAACAAAAAGAAACACCAACCATCCTATTTTCTAATTTAAAAGAATATTTTCCTTTTTGTAAAAAGAGATATTCAAAATTAACAAATTTTTCAACGACTCGATATTGTTCTCTAAATATTTTCTAAAAAAAATACAAACTCATAAACAACAGCTATATTCATTCTTAATAAAACCCTGTTCATCATTGATGTCTAATAGGGTTTTTTATCCCATTTTTTACTTTTCAAAACCATCTTTTTTTAAGTCAAATCAAAAACTTCAAATTTCGTTTTTACTTTTCTAAAGCTAGTTTGAGTGTCTAAATACAATTTTATCTCTCATTTATATTAGCTATATAAGCTAAATCTAATTTAAATTAAATTTTACAAATAACTTATATTAATTACTTAAAAATAACTCAAATTAATATTTCATAGATTATAATATTAACAATGAGTAATAATAAATAAATTTATTATATTTATAATATAATCTAAGTTGAATATTGTTGATACCAAAATAATAATAATAATAATAATAATAATAATAAATAATAATAATAATTTACATTTGTGGTTGATGATAACCTTTCTAAACTTCGTTTAATACATGATTTATGCAAATAAGATTGGCAATTTAAGATTTGGCACGTCCCGCGAAAGCATAATAGACCGGCAAATTGCATGGTTAAAGTTGTTTCTAACGATCTTAACAAGCCACCTGATCATGCTCGATCTTTGTTTGAAGAAGATGTTCATCGAGCAATGGTTAATATAGGCTCCCGTCAGCCTTATTGTAGCTAGTTCCTTCGACTTGTGTATTTTCTACAAAAAAGGATATATTTTACATTTGTGTCAATTCCAATGGCTATGCTTGGCTTGTAACGTATTTTGAGCCTTGTCTTTTGTGGTTTTACAAATGGGTGTTAAATCCATCAAATATAATATTCATAAGTCTGAACAGTAAATAAATAACAGTACAGAGAGTAGAGTCGATCCCATAGAAAAAAACTATCGAGATTGGTTAAGATTGTTTTTTATCTTATTAGACCCATCACTTTGCATCATTCTTTTACTTAAGTTCGAGCAATTAAGACATACTTCATAACTAATTTTTTGCAATTTTCAAATAATTAATGGTAGTTAGTGGTTCATGTCATTTTGCAACTCTCCTAATTTATTCATCACTTGCATTATTTAAAAGAGTGCTATATAATCATTTTGCAACTCTCCTAATATATATATATATATATATAGTGATAAGTTGTGTATATCCCTTTGATAATTTATTAATGGCTGTTTCTACGCAGGCAATAGAACTGTCGTTAGATTCCTTTTGGTCGTTAGATGTAAAAGCTAACAACTCGGAAGGTTTGACAGCTGGAGAAATCATAGCAAAAGGTTAAAAGACAAGGCTTGAACGTGAGTGGCGAAGATGATGATACCACTGCCAAGATTAATCGCATCAAGAAAAAAACTAGTTGGATTGAAAGAGTATGTAGTATGTACAACGATGATTCGTGAAAGGAATGAATTATCGGAGAACATGATCAATGCAACACTGGTGGTTACGACGCTGGTTATAAGAGCAATCTACCAATCATGTTTAAGCCCACCGGCAGGTGTTCGGCAATAGATGAAGGTGATCACGGTATCTCCATCTCAAACACTACTCTTCCCCTCGTTGTCAACAAACACGATGAATCCTTTTTGGGTTTAATTAGGATCAAGACAATTTGGTACAACAGTCATGAATCCCCTATAGTATTTATTGTTTTGGTTTATAAATATTTTAGCATTTGAGCTTCCGGTTCTTATAACAGTTTGGGTGCTCACTAATGTTCCTGTTGTACTTCTCCCGCTTTCTTATCTAAGCGTGTCTTACTATTACTCGATGGCAACAATATCACCCATGATGATGTGGGCAATAGTCAACACCATTCTCACGATAATAGTTTATTGGCTCCCGACTTTCGTTTATTTTAAAGTCATACAATCATATACGTCACACTTACGTAGAGTTTTTCGTAGTGACAGCAACGTCGGAGTCATTCAACGCTTGAAAAGGACATTCTAGTTTATATTGTACTATACTTTATGTACCTGGTTTCTTTTTTTAAATTAATTCTTTCTTTTTCTTTATGTAATTGCTTTGTATAAATTTACTTTTTCCAAGAGATATATCTTTACCCAATGAAAAGAAAAAGAAAACTCACGGATCTTAATTTTTTTTTTAATTGAGAAAAACTGCTTTTTTTTTTTTAAGAGACCGACACCCTCTTTTCAAATAATTTTTCAAATTTTCATCTATTTGAAGTCAACAAACTTCTCAAACTTAAATTTTGTCTCTCAATTTTACGGACAACCAAAATACTTAGGCCACCTAAAGAGACAACAAATTCACAATCGAGCCAACTAACATGCAACTTTGATAGAGATAATGAACAGTAAACCTCATAAGGGTTCTAAGAAGTCCTTTTATGCTTGCCTTTCTAGACTACTCCGCTTTGGAGCCCAATATGGCTCATTCTCTTTCTTTTTGTTCTCTTTGTTCCATTCTGCATAGTCAGCTTTTGTGCTTGCTTGAGTTTTGCGGCTTCAGGTCCTTTTAACTTCTACAAGCATTAAGATTGATCACATTCATGTAATTTGGGCTCACAATGAACCTGATTTTGTCTGGACTCATTGCTCTTTATTTAAGTTAGACTTGGACCTTTCATTTTTTTTGTATGAAAATTGATTGCTCGGGAATTTAGTTAAAACAAACCATGTCAATGTTACCTTTAAAAAACATGTTAATTTTGTTAGAAAGCACACAAAGTTTGGTAAAATTATTGTACACGTCCTTGTACTATTATAGTATGAAATATATTTTGCTTTAAAATGAGCAAAAAAACTCTTTATTAGTTAGAGAAACGAGTAAAATGATCATTTTTGTAATAATTGAATAAAACTATTAAGTGCAACGGTACTTCGAATTAAGCAACAATGAGTTAGGTAAACATGTCATTATTTAAATTAATATCATATCATTTAATTAAGTCCCCCTTATAAAATTATTTTCCTTTTCAATTGTTATAAAAATAGGGATATGATCGATGAAGTCAAAAAAATTTTGAGGGACTGAGATAAAATTATAAAATTTTAGGAAAACCAATGCTATTTTTCTGCTTAAATTAAATTATTAAAATTTTATAACGGCCAAAAATAAAATTTTTCCATTAATCAAAAAGGTTTAGAAAAAACTTAAATGAAATAATTTATTATTACCAAAGGCTAAGTTTGCAATTAGCCCATTCTGCCTGCCCCTTTACTTCATCTTTGTATAAAAATCACCATTTTACTCAATTTTCTAAGGACCTTTGGGCTGAATTTAAGAGTACAAGGACCAAAATGCACTCCGCTCTATAGTATAGGAACTTGTACCACACTTTTACCAACAAAGTTTCGTTGAAACAAAAATAAGTTTAGAAATCCGGTGGTCCAGAAAGAAAAAAGAAACAAAAAACAACTGCAACAGCCATGAGCAAGTTCATGTACTGTCTCAACTCTTCGAGTCTTTGATTGAACCAAGTTATTGTAGAAAGATAAACATAGGCAAGCTAGGGTCGTTAACTGCCACTCACATGGGAGGTCTCTACCTGCCATGCAAACCCCAACCCGACAACACAGGATAAATGGTCATCAGGCTATGGCGTAAAAAACATGCTGACATCTCTTTATCATTACTTAATTATTGTCATACTCAGTGAAAAACAAACATATATATGTCATTGCCTTGTAAGAAAATCTGTAGAGATGGGATTAGAGGATTTAGGGGAGAAAAAAAAAAACATGATTTTTGAGTACTGCTGTTTTACTTGTTGCTGTACCGTGGACTATGAGTTTTGTTACTTTTGGCTAATTTTTGTTCACAAATTGGTGAAGTTTCTTTGTCTTTCTAGTAACTTTCACTTTCTGGGTATTCTTTTTCCTCCTCTTGTTCTGACAACTTGCGTGTCTCTGCTGGAATAATAAAAACAATGAAATAAATCCAAAGGTATTGTCATTTTTAGGGTTTAGGCATCACTTCTTATTATGCCAGATGGCTTATTAATCATAGATTTGTTTTTGTCATCAAATTAAGAAAAAGTTAGTATAATAACAACTTTAACCTTCAATATTTATAAATTATATCAATTTAGTCTTGAGTCTAAAAAAAATTTAACCCTCAACGAGATTTACGCATGGTGTTTATTGGGGTTTTTTTTCTTTTGCAGCTTTACTTTTCTATATACAATATATAAATATTGAGAGTTAAAATTATTATTATACCAATTTTATATAGAAATATTAATGTAAAAATATGATTTTTATGAAAAATTAAATAATTAAATATAATGATATCAAAGGTAGAATCAAAATATCGTAATATTTGCAAACAACCAAAGGAGCTAGTGGTTCATTATCATCACAAGTAACTATGAAACCCATGACACCTTGATAGATGTTGGGCACAATTTGTTTTGGGGGTAAAAGGCATGAACAATGCCAATGGTTTCAATCTATGCGGCATGAGTTTATTCGAAGAAATAAAGTTTTCAAGTAAACCAAAATTTATCACATCTTACGAGGATAAATAAATTAAATTTAGCCAACTTAAATAGGATCAAGCAGAGATTTAGTTTAAAATATATATATATTTTTAGAATCATTTTCGATCCACCTAAAAGATTTCATTTTACTGTTAAAAATAATAAAATAATATTTTAATTGATATTTTATAATTAAATTTAAAATTATTATTTAAATTGAATTAGAGTCAGACCAGATCAACCCGAAGTACAAAAGTCCATATCCAATCCCAACCCAACTACTAACAGTTGGAATGATCTGCTTAAATCCCACCCATTTTAATAGTTATACCTTCAGAATTTCTTGATACAATTTTTTTAGAAGTCTTTTTGGCACATTATGAATTGGGGGAGTGGATGATATTGCTAGGTTTTTTCTTTTAATTCTTATGTTTGGTTTGATTATTAGTATAATAATACAAGAAAAAAAAGTTCATTAATACATATATATTACAATAATTAAACATGCACTAAAAATAGTTAATATAACTTTAAACTTGAAATTATATTCTTTAAAAAAATACTTCTTTAAAATAAGCAAAAAATTCCCTTCTCTTTTCTAAAAATAAATAATATGAGTGACTAAAAATTTCTAATTAAAGTTAATTTATTTCTAAGTCATATACCAAAATATGATGAAAAAATAGTACTCCTATCAAATATAGTTATCTTACTGTTAATGTTGTATATAAAGATAACCTATTTTTTCGATATTATTTATAATTCATACTATATTTGCCATTGAAGTGCTGCCACTAAACCATGTATGAGTTGTGTTTAGATTTATTTAGATTTGAATCTCATTGTATGTCTCATTAAAATTATTTGGTTTGATTCGAGATATATCCTAGATATATGATTTTAACTAAAAAATATGTTTATATAAATGTGGGTGAGCACGGATCGAGAATCTAACTTCCACCACCAGGGATGATATCATTGCTTGCGACATACAATCAAATTTATGTTTTATTTGAAAAACCAACCAAAAACAAAACAGAGAGAAAGTTGGTTTCACTTTTAATAAAGTTGAGTTTGGTGTTTATAATTTTTTTAATGAGCTTAATCTCATTGGCTAAATTATTTTTACTAAAATTTCGGATTTTTTTTTACAATTATTAGCTAATCAAAATCAAAAGCCCTTTAATTCATTGATTAAAAAGGAGAAACAAATATTATATTTTCGACTCTCATAAAAGGTAATAATCTAATCTAATTTTTTAACACAAATCTTTTAGTGAATATTCCTCATTTATTATATTATTTTTTTAAGAAAAAATTACCAATTACCAATTTCAATCAAATTTGTTTTTATTCAAGACATTGAAAGAAAACTCATCAATAAAAAAAGACAAACAAAAAGTAATAATACCAAAAGGACAAATGCCACGTAAAAAGCAACGGGGCCTATAGTATCAAATTTTGTTCTTTTTTAAGTACAAATAAATGTTAATAAAACACATGGCATAAACGCGTCTAAATTGTATCGAAGTGAGACATAGGATGTGGCGGGATTCATGATTTTGATGTCCCATCCATTCATAATACTTGATGTTTAGAGATTACATATTATCTCGATTGGTATTGATATTGTTATTATTATAGATAGATATAAAATTAAATATGTTGAAATATATTATACTTCCATTTCAAAGTTAAGAAAATTTGACGATACATTCTATATCTGGCTAAAAAATCGATCCCAAAATAAAATTAATGTTATAAAAAATCATGCAAATATATATATATGGAGATTATTTGGGAGTGTCTACAAAAAGTTAAATTGTCCACTACGAAAATGGAAATAATAATAATAATAAATACCCAAGTGGGTTTGTCTGTAAAGCCTAGACCTGTCCATGGCCGAGTTCGGGTTGGGCCCGGAAAATTTTTTGGCCCATCTCCTAGGTCCGGCCCCCACCCGAAATATGGGTTTGAAATTTTTATTCAGGCCCGGCCCGAGAAAAATATCATAAGCCTGAGCTCGGCCCAGTCCATTTTTAATAAACATTAAAAAATTATTTAAAAAATAAAAAAATAAAATAAAATTATTTTAAAAGTATTTTAAAATTAAAAAATAAAAATAAAA